>OZ023217.1:11052888-11275743 GCA_963995525.1 Escarpia spicata
AGAGACAGAGAGACAGAGAGAGAGAGAGAGACAGAGACAGAGAGAGACAGAGAGAGAGAGCGAGAGCGAGAGCGAGAGCGAGAGCGAGAGCGAGAGATGGAGATGGAGAGTTGGAGAGGGAGAGAGAGAGATGGAGTGTAAGAGTAAGTGGGAGATCTCTCAGCTGTCAGGATGTGCTCTCCATCTAAGCATGTGACCTGTCATTACATGTTTCCCTTCCAGTAAATATGTCCCAGCCAGTCAGTCTCAAAAGGAATAGCTGGGAGAAACCACCAGTCCTTACATCTGACATCATGCTCTTAGGAATTGACTGATTAGCCAAATCAGGCCGTAACGACCCCACCATGGGGCTTAACCTCTGACAAATGGAGGCATTTACAGTGCACTGACCTGCTAAAGTGACTAAATGGTATTTGATTTGTTCAGCACATACATAAGATATGGTCTTTTAAAACTGAAAAAACACAGATGTGCTATTAATTTATTTTACCCATGTAATGAACACATAAAATACATTGTCGTTTCAAGATCAAATTGTAATTTATAATTCTAAATCTGTAAGTATAATAAACAGTAACTGCAGCATTAGTAATTAACTACACAAACTTAACTTATACACTAAATTGGCTAATATCACGATCATTGCTGGCCTTAGGATTAGTGTTATGCCATAATGACATTTATATGCCCAGCTGATAGAAATATTAATTACCATGCCACTAAGAAAAGAAAATTCGATATCTCCTGGTCAAGTTCTAACATAATCCAGACTGTGGAGACTTGAGATCTCTTCCCTGGATACTTCATGGCCTGTTGGCAGATGTTTATTTGTTTACAGGGAGCCTGATTATCACTCAGATGTAGGTTGCTCTGCTACATGATCAGCTTATTTACAGTAGATAGCCTTCATGCTGTCTCTTGGGCAACCATTTAGGGTCTGCAACAACCAATTAGGGTTCCGTGGGCAGAAATAAAGTCACGTGAAAAACTTATGGAAATAAAGTCAGTTTTCATTAGGAAAAGTCATGGAAATAAAGTCAGTTTTTGCTAGGAAAAGTCATAGAAATGAAGTCATTTTGGATAAGGGAAAGTCACAAATAAAAAGTCAGTTTTGGTTTGAAGAGTCAGAATCTGCTTTCTTAAATTTATGGTTCCGATTTCCGGGTGCTATGCAATCTCGGGTGACTCAAACTTTATACAAAGTCCATGGGGTGTTTAAGCTTCCCTACAGCAATGAATTTTTTAGACAGCGAAGAATAATTGTAGCATTGTTCGGTAAAGAGAAACAGGTAAACATTGGAAGGTCTGGCGGAGACAGAATCATAACAGATGTAATCAGCTGGTAAACAGTGTAGGTTAGTGTGACTAATCGGTAATCATGGAATTCCTTATCTGATTGCAGGAACCATAGTGTTGGACTCAGACTGTCTTAGTCATCACTACGTAATGTTCTCATTCAGGATTTTGTCAACATGTGACCAAGCCATTTGTAGTGGTTCAACCATACCTTAATTAAGACCTATCCCCTCTATAGCAATGATAGAACCCTAAATTAGTACATTTTATTATTATTATTATTATATTAAATTATATATTTTCACAAAAACAAGGCATGTGGCAAACTATAATCTGGTTAGTTTATTAATATATTACACAATTCTGAAATATAATTATTAAAAGGGTCAAAGAATAACATATAAATATATCATATGCATTTTGTAACAATATAATATTGTCACAAAAACGAGGCATGTGGCAAACTATAATCTGATTTGTTTATTAATATTACACAATTCTGAAATATAATTATTCAAAGGGTCAAAGAACAACATAAATATATCACACGCACTATAACACAACATGGTGAACACATATTGAAAGGCTTTCACTGTACTCTTATATCTGTTGTCACGGGGTCAGACCACAATAAGGTTTCTGTTGACGGCCACGATAATTGAGCACATGTTGCTGCTCTCCTCTTTATCCCTAAGTATGGGTGAGACTGGCCTAGATACTGGTCCTTGATTATTTTCTTTCATCCTACACTGATCCTGTTTCAATGCTGTCTCATCTGTACTCCTCCTCTCTTGTTCTCTTGTTCTCTTGTTCTCTTGTTCTCCATGTCTACCAATTCCACCAAATCTCTTCCCACAGACCGTCCATCATGGTTTTGGCATCTTCTTTTCCTTGTACCCTCCTGCTAAGTCCATGACTGTAGTAAACGTCTTTTCTTACTAGGCGTGTCATCCACATTCAATGTGTTACTAACTAACATGCTAAACATGTTTGACAACACGTCCGATATAAACCTAGCAACACTAATGTTTTCGGAGTGTCACCACTGAACCCCCACTGACTGCTTGGAGACATTGCCTGTCACTAGCATACCCAGAAATAGCGAACTGGACACAAACCCTTCCCATCTGAATTAATGGGAAAATGGCGTCACGCAGAGTCTACAGATGTGTCCAAGATAAATTTGCTGTTATATTTTATACATATAGCTGTGTTACTGACTACTGTCTTTCTAATTCTTTTTGTAATTCTAAAATAATTTATTATGATATGTAATATGACATTCACACTTGTGAACACGGCAATATTATCCATGGATTTGATACTGTATGAATTAATCTTATTTTTATTATTACATAATAATATTGACATTACAACAAAATCAGCGGAAAATTACATACAGAAATCCCGACAAAGCCAGCTTGTAGTAAAAATCGCACGAGTGTACATTAGCAGAAGAATGGTCAGGTTGGAGTACACCCACTTGAGACTGCCAAACAGTAACCAGACAAACGTCTGAGGCCCGCAGTGGTCTGGTGGAACTCTGACATGTGGTAACATTTGGCAGATTGCGTAGATCATGCCAGGCTGATCCAACAACCCCCAACCTGCGATGAGGAGTCTAAACGTAAATCTTACTGCAGGAGATATTTCTGCCATGCACAGCCCATATCCACGGTTCCGCTGTGCAGAGTTGCAAAAACAATCTCTATTCGGAAGGCACTCCTGGTGGTAAAATTCCTAGCGGCTAACCAAACTCACTGGCATTGTTAGTCTAACTGCAGCATGTATTTTTTTTATGTCAGTCACGGCAAGAAAAACAGAGGAAACATAAAAACACATGTCAACCTGATGTGCACAAAAACTTTCCTGTTGAAGTCACTGACCTTCCATCCCTAATAAATAACAATTGCCCTTTATCAAAACAACTCTTCGGTGCTCAGGCTTTGGGCGACCAGTGGCGGTCAAGAGTGGCGGTCAAGAGTGGCAGTGGCGGTCAAGATGACATGATGATGAAGAACAGTAATAATTACAGAAACATTCAATGTGCTAGTAGTTTAGTACATTTGTTGTTTTGAACTGATTTGATGGTTTTTAACAAGATTTAACAAGATTGCCACCCAGAGAATTAACTCTAGGTAGCAGGTGGACAAGGAAGCCCTTTGGCTTATCGAGAGTCCGACCTTTTTATCTATGTGTATCCCGCCCGTCTGAGGTATGTGTCGATTTTATTTTTAAACATATTCACGCTACTAGCACCCACACAATCAGCAGGTAATCTGTTCCATTCATTTACAGTCCTTTGTGAAAATGAAAACTTTCTTATATCCAATCTACTCTGCTCCTTTGCTAATGCAAGATCATGTCCTCTAGTCCTTCTATCTTTCTTAACTGAGAAAAACATATTTCTATCAATATTTTCATAACCCTTCAATATTTTAAACACTTCTATCTGATCTCCTCTCAATCTCCTGGTCTCTAGTGTTGTTAAACCGCATTTTTTAGGCATATTTCATAACTAAGATCCCTCAGATTTGGTATCATTTTAGTTGCTCTCCTCTGCACTCTTTCTAGCATATCTATGTCCTTCCTGCGATATGGCCTCCACGCTTGAATAAAATATTCTAAATGAGGCCTAACTATTGTTTTGTACAGCGGTATTATTAGCTCTTTTTCCTTATACGTTATGTTTCGCCTAATTAATCCAAGGATTTGATTTCCCTTTGAAGCTGCAATTCCGCACTGCTCTGAAATCTTCATATCAGCACTAACGGTTAACCCTAAGTCCTTTTCTTTTACAGTAGTACTTAGTACAGTACCCCCCATTGTATATTCTACCTCTTCGTTCCCATGTCCTATGTGGTGGCATTTACATTTCCCAAAATTGAACATCATTTGCCACTTTTCAGACCATTTGATCAACCTGTCAAGATCATCTTGTAAATGCTGTCTATCTCCATCACTTTTAATCCTTCTAAACACTTTTGTATCATCCGCAAATTTCAACACCTTGCTTGTTATTTCATCATCCAAATCGTTGATGTATATTAAGAATAATATAGGACCTAATACTGATCCCTGTGGTACCCCACTCAATACCGATTTCCAGTTTGAAGCCTCCCCATCAACTACTACACGTTGTCTTCTGTCAATCAGCCATTGTTCTATCCAGTTTATTATACCATTTCCTATGCCATGGGCCTTTAGTTTAAGCAGTAATCTTTGATGTGGTACTTTGTCAAAAGCTTTTTGAAAATCTAAGTAGACGATATCTTCCCTGGTAAACACTGAACTAAAGTACTCATTCAGGTCTTCTGCCATTATGAATCCCTCTGATATTATATTTCCAGCACTATCTTCTAGAGGACCGACCTTATCTTGAACTTTCTGTTTGCTTCGAACATACGCATAAAAACTCTTGCTGTCATGTTTTATATTACTAGCTAATTGTTGTTCATAGCTTCTCTTTGAATTTCTAATTTCAGCTGTAGCTTGGTTAAGTGCTTCTTTATAATTGTTGTAGTCTTCATCATTTCCAGTACATCTATATGACTTCCACATCATTTGTTTATACTTAATTTTTCTAATGGCTTCTTTCGATAAGTGTTTCTTTTTGGACCGTTTTCCTTGTTTTTTGAAGGGTACAAATTTATCGATTATGCACTTAATTTCACTCTTTAATATATTCCAGCATTCTGTTGCCGTCTTATTTTTCGGTGTCTTATTCCAGTCTATCTTTGCTAAATATTTCCTCATGTCCTTATACCTTCCTTTGTGGAAATTTCTCCTATACTGCTTTTTGCTATTCCTTTCTGATTTTACTTTGATGGTAAAATGTTTCTGGTTGTGATTGCTACTCCCCAGTGGCTCACATATCTTGACATTGTCAACTAATTCATTCTGTGAGGACAAAACTATGTCTAACACATTCTCACCCCTGGTTGGTTCTAGCACATATTGAGAAAGGAATGTATCTTGAACTAAAACTAAAAACTTGTGGTCCTCACTCCCCATACTCTGTATAGATTTCCATTGTATATGCCCATGGTTAAAATCCCCCATAATAATACAGTCCCGTTTGCTTACTTCCCTTATAGCGTTTTGTATTTTTTCATTCTCTTCTATGCTTATGTTTGGACTTCGATAAACTAACCCAACTGTTAACGTTGAGTTTCCTGTAACTATGTTACACAAAACAGCTTCTTCGCAATCTGCTTCTCTTTCTAATTTTATTTCATAAGCCTGAATAGATTCTTTAATATATAAAATAACTCCACCTCCCTTTCTTCCTATTCTATCTTTTCTAAACATTACATATCCTGTCAGTCTCAATTCAGCATCTGATATATCGGTGGTGGTCCAGGATTCGGTTATACCTATCATATGAGGGTCAATATCTTCTACCATAATGTTTAGTTCATTTCTTTTGTTTACTATACTCCTTGCATTTAAACAAACACATTTATATCCAGCTTCAGAAGAGTTTTCCAGACTGTTATTTGTTGATTTATTTGTGCTGTCTTTATCTATGCCTCCATTTTCAAACTTTTCTGTGAGTCCCCCCTGCGAATCAAGTTTAAATAGATGCAACCTATCCCACTGTCAACAGATTGCAGCAGATTCTCTGAGAAAACTGCTGCCCCCTTTCCACTAAGATGGAGGCCATCTCTCATGTACACATCTTCCATCCCAACAAAGTATCCCCATAAATCTGTGAATCCCACCCCCTCTTCTTCACACATCTGCTCAGCTAGTGCATTGATCGCCATCCTCTTGGTTTCTATACGTTGCCCCCCTTCCTCCCATTACTGGCAAAATTCCTAACAAAATAACCTGTTCGACTCTTGACTTCTTTAGATTCCTCACTAACTATCTATACTTCTGTACTATCGCAGTTGTTCCCTCCCTGTCTGCATTATTTGTTCCTACATGTACCAGTATAGACCCCCCCCTTGCCATGTCCCAATACCTTCTCTACCCTGTCAGTTACATGTTCAATCCTAGCCCCCGGTAAACAAACAACGATGTCCTTCCCCTCGCTCAGTGTCTTGTCCGTCTTTCTCATAATGGAGTCACCCATAAACACCCTCTCTTTCCTCATTTCCCCCTCAATCACTGCCTTAGAATAGCTCCTTCTTCGGTTTGCATCTGTCTGGTTGTTGTCTTTCCCCCCTGCCGTCTTCTCTCCTGTCACATTCTCTTCCGATCCATTCTTTCCTGTCGCTTTTTCTCTTGTCACCTTTCCTCCTCCTCCCTTTTATCGACTTCTCTTCTATCACATTTGCTCTCACTTCCTTTCGTCCCTTCTTCTTTCGTCCCGTCTCATTTTCCTCTCTCCTCTCCTGTTCCATCTTCCCTCCCTCCTTCTCTACAGTCACTTTCTTCCCCGTCACCTTCACGCTTGTCACGTTTTCTGTTGTCGATTTTCCAATTTCTTCCCCTCCAATCACCTTCTCTCCTCTCAATCTCCTTTCCTCAGTTTTCTTGCCACTGCTATTCTCCTTCAGTCTTGCAGTATCCTCACCTCTCTCCCTGTCGTCTCTCTCCATTCGACCTGCCTCCTTGCTAATTCCCATCTCCATTCCCTTCACAATATCTGTCAACCTAACTATCTCCTTCTGCAAACACTCCACCTTCCAACATCCAATGCACTGAAAGGTGAATCCTTCCTCCATGGTTTCTGCCCATGACTTTCCACACCCGGACAATGCAAAATCTACCCAGCTGTGGCAGTGATCGCACACCAAGTGTCACTTTGCCTTGACTTGCCGCTTGCAAGGCGCCATATCCCGATCAGAATTTATTTAATAACTTAACTAACTTAGTCTTTATAAAGACTGTTTCCTGTGTACTACAGCACACTTTAGGTTACAAATTTCAATTACACAGCCGACTATTTATCCTAACACGAACGCTAACATCACCGGTAGTGACCTAATTTAAATACAATCAATTACATTATGTTAGGCTGCTTTATTTATTTAGGTTACGCCGCCCGACTATCGCCCTTGCTTAATTTTAACAACAATGCTACCTAACCAAAATATATAGCAAGTACTGGCTTACACAGATATTATCTTATGTAAGTAGTTTGATGGTTGTTACTTTATCTCCTATATATTCTACCACATAATCAGGTTTGTTAAATCTTGTTTACAACTTATCGAAGGCTAAGCCGCCTAAGTGAGTTACCCTATTATCACTCACTATACTAAGGTGTTCTAAAATACTTTAACTAACTAACTTTAAGCACAACTGCTACTCAATATATGTTTATTGCAACTTTATGAATGGTATTAAGGCAAAAATAATACTTATCAATCAGTAATTCCACTTGTTTATCCACTTTTTTACACCACCAATTTCTACGATCTATCTCTGCCAAATATAGCCTCGATATTTTATATGTTATGTATGCAATATTATTACTGAACACTCTTCAGGATAGTTCGTTTTCAAATCAGAAACTTTCATTTTTCATATCCAAGATGTTTAATTTACCTGGTAGAGGCTTCCGTCAACGTATCACGTCGACTTCATCAGTACCGATGACGCTGAATGACGTCATCGTACACCCATCAACAGAGACGAGGGCAATTACGAACTGCCTCACATGTACGATGACATCATTCAGCGTCATCAGTACTGATGAAGTCGACGTGATACGTTGACGAAATATATATTCATTCCATTCCTTGGATCATTGGCCTCTGATCTACCAGCTGGCAATATATCTCGTCTCTTTCTATATTCATTCTGGGACATTCCCTGAAGGAACATTGGCCTCTGCTCAACTAACTGGCAGTGTATTTCAAAGAAATTTAGTTAGACAGCGATACATTGTGCGTTTCTATTCTAGAGGACCTCAAATCGCCTACCTAAGAGTTTTGAGTGGTGATCAACTTTCCAGTTGGCGCTATTTTAAACAAGTTTAACACCAAACTACAGTACTTGTGATGCCCTATTTTGTTGGTCCATTGGTGGTTATTATAATTTTTCACACTGCCTGTGTTTGTTTGATGTTCTTACATTGATCTGTTGTGTGAGTCAACACTGAACACTCCTGCCTACAGTGGTATGTGAACTTAGATGACTCTACATGTATGAAACCTTGTGCCCTCAGCCAGAGGGAGTTTGAAGCCAGGTTAAGTACTGAGTCCCACGTCCGATCCCACATTCAACCCAGTGTACTCTGAAAGAACCGTGGTCCCACAGCCCACACAATCAATACGGATCTAAAGAACAAGGGAAACAGGATCACAAAATGCAAAACTGAAACATGGCCACCATGACATGTGACTTGTGTATGACCCAATATCAAAGAAATGAAGCAAGGTCCTACAGTACTCTTTGATTACGCCTCCACACTACACAATTGTGGGCCAAAAATTGAAGTATGGGTCCATAACACACAAGTAAGTAATGCCCTATAATAACAAGTGTGTCCACAAAATATACAACTGAAGTATGGCCCAACAATACACAGCTGAAGTAATGACCTTACAATATACAACTGAAGTGATCCCATCATATATGGTTCACCTAATTGTAGGACAATCCCATATTTGAAGTAGGATCCATCCCTACAATACACAACTCTCTTGGTAATTGGATAGACAGTCAGTACAAGTCACTCAAACTCACGGAGGTTATCTCCACTGCACATGTAACTTGTTCCAATATGAATGTTCATCGCAGGATAAACTAATAGAGTTTACATAACAGTTGCATCAGATAAACTACCAATCTATATAAAATAATAACTTGGATCATTGCAAGTGCATCTCCTCTGTGGCGCCTAATTTTGTGTTCATTCAATTCATATGACAAGTGTGATCTACCAATTGGTGATGTCATTCAGAAAATACATAGCTATTTACTTACATGCTTTTGATTAGCATGGCTTTTCTGCAGGGCCTTTCTCCAACCTGTGATAACCGAGTGGTGATCAAATTATTCTCCAGATATTGCCAGTGTAAATGGGTGGTTTACTTCTCCACGGGTGGGTGCGTAACACTGCATTGCATATAGTGGAGTACAAACTGTGCTGATAATGATGTTATGTAATGCCATCTGTTTTGAAATGTGTCAGTGCATATATGAAACACAGATAACACAGCTGAATACTTTTCAATTGTAACAACCACAACATTACTACAAACACATTGCGGATTAACTATTGACACAATCACAGACAATCAAAGTGTAAATCATCATCAGATTGTGCGGTTCTATATAAACACATTAGACAAGTAAATAGGACAATTCATCAGCTTATCTCCCCAACCAAGCAGGCATTCTACAAATCTGCCCCACAAGTCTGTGACAGGTCAAGTGGAGAAATGATTCAATGATCCACAGCCCAACTTTCCTAAGCACCATTTGTGTTGGGGCCTTCCCTGATTAGCTGCCTAACAGAGGGAGGTATGTGTAAACTATCCAGGAGACAGACAAGATGGTGTGGGGAATGGATAGGAGGGAACTGTAAATAACAACTTGTCAACAGGGATGCTCTCCCAGCCCCCCTCCAGAAGTCTGGCTGGCAGTGGGTGTGAGAGAGTTGACGGCTGCTGCAGCTACGCAGTTACTTGCTTTCTCTAGCTGCGTTCACACTTTAAACCGTTTTAACTAATCCAGTCAGACATACGTGTGAACGTGATTTAGCGCTAAAACGTTTTAGTTAAAACGGAATAACTAATCCGCTTCAATAGGTGATTTAGTTAAACCGTTTTAGTTAAAACGGTTCAGTGTGCAAGTGTGAACGCAAGCGTATTAGCTAAAACATTTTAAGTACATCACAGTCATGTGCATTCGTTCTTGCGCCTCGTCACTTCCTGTTTACAACATCAACAAGATTTTGGCGGCATCATGTCTTCTATGGATCCAAGCAATGTAAAAGCTAAAGAAATGCAATTGCGACGCGACAATTAGGAATTGAGTTGTGGGGGGACGATCGGGTGCAGGCTGAATTGGAAGGAGTCAGCCGCAATGTAGCCATTTTGTTATGCTAGTTTGCGCATGTGCACATACCAACTTCCTCCTTAAAACGGTAGAGCTAAACGCTCTCAATTTACAAACATAAACCGGTTTAATTAAAACGGTTTAACTAAACTGTTTTTATTCAGTAATTGTGAACACAACTTAGTCTTATAAATTTGTGCTAGATTCATTAAGGATTTTTGGAGTTACTGTGGTTTCTCACTATAAGAAACACACTGACTAGCTAAACTGTTCTTTATTATATAAAATATACACTTTACCTTATATCCATAGGAACATAAAACAGGATAGGCGAGAACAGGGATTTCAAAGATGTTTCTTAAAAGTGGGTCTTCCTTATAGGGACTGCTTACAGTGAGGAACCACTGTAGTATTAAATGTTGAACTTCATTCTTTCTAAATACACCATAAAAACAAATCATTTATTGAAATAGTAATATAATTAATGTATGTAATATGGCATAGTTCATATATATTTGTTTTTATAAGATTTTAAATTCTACCACATTTCTTGTTGTGGTAATGTAACACTACGCAACTTAGTAACTTCTTTAAGATGCATCAACACATTTCCAGGATGATAATAATTAACAATTACCTGCTTAGAATAGGTTCAAACTCATCATACAAAGATAGATCTATCAACTTTCTGGTCCTACAGTGCAGATATGGAGAAGTTTCTCTGGTTCAATAATAAACTCCATCAATGGGTGGATCTAAAAAACTATGCACAATACATTATCTACCATGTCCTCATAGTTACTGAACTAATAAATGATTTAAACACATAAAATGTGTACATAACATTATGTACATAAGGTATACATTTACACAAACCTTTACAGAGCTATAATTATGTTGTTTTCTTAGACTTTTTAAAATTAAATCACACTGTCCTTGACATGAGTTAACGTCAAGTTTTATTTTCAAATTCTAACTTTTTATAAATAAACTTAGGGCTATTGAAAATACTGTGAATTCATCATAGAAATTTTTCTTTTCTTTGTAAATCCCAACCAGAATCCCCACATCTGATACATATTGTCTATGTTTGCCTCAATCTGAATCCCAGTATCTACAAACAATGAATCGGAGATATAATCCCATAGGACTTATTCCCTACCAAGCTGAACAGCTACAAGTACAATACACACTTCAGCCACAACGGCTAAAATGTCAAACGATTCCCATCCGACAGATTTTATCAACTTTTGTGACAACAAGGAAAAGAAAAACGCAACTCACCTGAATGTTAATCACCTAACCCTGGTTACAGCAAATATTCCAACTCGGATCCACAATTACCAGAATAAACGCAAACTTTCTCGACACTGGTTTCCAAGCACTACACTGATACCAGTCTCCACAACTGTTCACTGCAGAGCCAGCCTCCTATTGGATGTTAGGCAGCCTCATTACTGCAAGAATGCCTTCCTGCTGGAGCCACTAAACTGGCTTATCTTAGACTAAATCCAGGTCAGACTGAAACCCCACACCTGATCACCACACCAGCCAGTTCTTGACCAGAGTCATTGGTCCAGCCTCCTGCAATGTACCCTGGAGTGACTGCAAACATAGGAGCTGGGATATGTCATTACTGTGAACCAATGAACTCTGATTTGGTTGTGATAAATAGAGTTTACTACTGCGTATTTATACATGTCTGGTATTTGCGGTAATGGGAGTTCAAGGAATTGAAGGTGCCTGATTATCCTCTCAACATGAGAACAAAATGTGTCTAGCAGTTAAAAAGTATTATATGTGATGATAGATTTGACTGACTTGCGCTTTATATAACAGGTATCAATTCTGACAATTTTTATCTACAAAAATTGGCTCAATAATTTGCCTAATATGTACTTCATAGAAACACATGCTGGACATCTAAGGAAATGAAATATTAAACACACTCTTTAAACAAAAACACATTAAAAAAAACTTAGTTATAAATATAAATGGCTAATGTACGCAGGACATGACATGGCAATTTTACATCCTACTTATATAATTATAAATAGGGCATATTATTTAATATTTTTTCTTATTTTAATAATTGTTTACATATGTACACTTTTAAAACTTATTACTTCATTTTAATGCATATGTTTTATACCTAAATATACATGTGTTTATCCTAAAATAGAAGTATCTACATTCATAGTTATCGAGATACTACACACACTGACCAACAGCTGGGCATTGCAGTAGTATAAATTGGTTAACAGCGATGATGGACAATGGACATTTAATTAAGTGCTACAATCAAATATGTGCATAACTGCATTCATCTACATCTGTAACTAATATCTCCGGAAGACATACTACACCCGCCAGACTAAACAGTCACCACACCTGTATTTATTTTACATTTACTTCAGTTTAAATATACTTCTGACAGTGCAACCGTAAACCTATGTCAATCTATTTTGGTCATGTGGGTAACTTTTTTACTATTCACCCTTGGGGTTAAGGCTTACTGACAAGTTTCTTTGGGGCAATTAAGGCCTGAGCCACCCTGTGTAAGAGGAACCGCAGACGTCAATGTCAATTGGAAATGATTCTTGCGGGTGGGAGAGCATTTCCAGGTAGAAAGCTGAAACAGCATGGTTGGTATGTGCAAATATTTACCTAACAACCGTCATTAAAAAAGTATGATTAACTGAAATTATACAGACAGGGAACACTAGAACACATGGGTGGTTTGGGCATGTTATGACATGTTAACATGTTACAAGACCTGCTTTGGTTTAGATGGGGAAGATGCATTGCTGACAGTGGCAGTGACACTGCCAGCTGCCAGCAAGTATATCAGAGCTGAGGCTAAACAAACACACCAGTTTGAATGGCATCTCCATCACCATTGTGACAGACAGTAGCTTGTGCTGCTGTCATGCCAATGATGGGGGCAGATCACTATTTAATTTACTGCTGCAAAACATGTTTTGTTAAGAATACTTTGATGAGTTTTTTCATTTTAAAATATTTTTTAAATTAATTGCTATAATTTGTTTTAGTGGAGTAAAAGTGTACAGTAATTAATCATTTATGGTGAATTATATATATTTTATGAGCTATAGAAGTAGGCACTGTGAAATGTATCAACGATTCAAAGGTATTTAATTGAACCTTCCTTAGTTTCATAGGAAAACCTGTAAACGAAATTATTAAGTTATTGTGATTTCTGGTATTTTCTAATAAGTTGAGCTATTGTGATACCACGTACAAACCATTCAGAAAATTAACCCCAAATAAAGGGACCAAAAACAATAAAATATTACCTAGACATGCCCAACATTATTGCTATATTCACTAGAGATATAAGTATTATAATAGTGTGCCAAATGCCACAAATATTCCAATATCCAGATTCAAAACAATCTGAAACTATGTAAATAGCCTTTAAATGGGGACCACATCTCAAAATAACAGACATTTGAACTGTCTAGCTACCAGTAAGTAAAATAGCGCCCTGACCCCAGCATTGTGATCAAGTCGAAAAGTAAGCCTCCTATCAAAAGGGACTGACAGTAACTCCTGTCCTGTCCATTTCCCTCATAAGTAATTTCACTGTCACTGTTCATTCTCACAACTATCATTTTCCCTTTCCATTTTCCCTTCAGGGTCATGCTACTTCAAGATGGGTACAAAATCATAGCTCCTAACAAACAGGACATATAATGGCTTCAACCAAGAAACTAATTTTACCGTTTTTGTGTGATGTCTAGCCAAATAGTTATCAAATTATGTAAATCATATTGACATGTTGTAAGAATTAAGCCGGTTATAGGTAGAATATTTATATTAACCATTTCAGTATGACATGCCGCTATATTGGCCGCGTGAAGTGTGACGCTTCCGTACGACATGCCAGTTGGCGGCATTGACGGTGTCCACTATTTATATCGTTTTTACTCATAATTATACACTATGTGGAGCCACTTGTTATGTATGGTTGTCATGGCGAATAAATTACCTATTCAACAGTGGTCATTGTGGATTATTGCTCAATAATAGTTTATGGATATTTTCGTGGTTTTTAATGATGGATTATCAAAATCTGTGGTGGCCACAATGGCAGATGGCATTGTTTCAACTAACGATTTACCACATATGTTTTGGACAGATTATTTGATAGTTTTAGCGAAGAACTTTTGTCGGATGTTGACAATCGACACAATGACGATGTCGGCGAACTTAGCAACAGAGTCCGAGATGAAAATTACGGTGACAACAAAAACGCTGATATTTTGGTGGCCATCTTGGATTGCTGGTTACCATGATGACGGAATACAAAATGATACGGCTTATTTTACTCATTGATTATCATACTTTCCAAAATTGTTCAACATTCCTATTCATAAAATGCATTTTTGTTGCTCAAATCTTGAATTGAAGTGAGGTAGTCATTATCTTGCTATAGTACTGAAATGGTTAACTGAGGTGTAATTTTACAGTAATTTGTAGTCATGGAGTGAAAGTTTGCTACTACCCATAGTTGATCCTGCAGTATTCTGTGGGGAGATACAACAAAGGAAATTTGTGGTGTATGAATAGTCTCAGAAAGCATAAATAAAGTAAAAACAAATTGAATTGAGGATGGACCGTTTAGGTGTAAAACTGCAAGACAATTGCTGTGTCATGATACAGAAATTGCAGTTTGTTTGATAAGTTTCCAAATGTTCTTAGAAGATGACAATAAACATAGCAATATTTTAGAAAGTACATAACTGAATTTTCATAATTTAATTACCACCACACAACCAAATATTTGAAGGCAAAATGTTACCGACTTTTTCCTGTGCCTGTTTCCAAATATTTTATTTTATATCTGTTACCTTTTCCGTGACTATTTGTGGGTATGATTTTTTCAATTTCACCCAAAAATGAACACTATAATGTTATTATATGTAACATTCTGTGACCATTCTGTAGCAAACCAATCAGTAAGAATGGATCATCATCACCACCCATCCAATAAGACACCCCATTCTACCCCATCATCACCCCAGGGTGTTATTTCTCATATACAGGCTATCCCATTTATTGGTTTAACTTCACAGGGGGGTGGGGTAATGATGGTGGAATGCTATGGATTGAGGGTAGAAAGGAGATGGGGTGTGCTAGGCACTGCCTGGTGGAACCCTGTGGGGGCCAGGCTAGGGTTTCCTAACCTGATCTCACAGAGGTGGCCATATAATATTAAGGAAAATATTGAGCCCCCCAATAACCCACCTAAGCCTATTCCTGACTTATAAAGTACAGATCTGTCTCAAGTTTACTACATCGCAATCCAATAAACTTAATTCGGTTAGATCACATCTGGTCCCTAACAGGTCATGTAATACATTCAACCAATAAAGTTAATCATGCACCCGGATATAATCTACTACTACCTACTAGACTATCACAGACATACTGATCCTTGTATTATTTATTATCCAGACCCAGATTTAACGGTAGTGTTGTTTTCTATTTTTAATCTATGTAAATTAAATATGTTTGTAGTTGGCTATAGTTCCAGACAAATTTATGCGAGACTTTTATAATTAAGACATCAGCACTACTGAGTTACTAAGTTTGCTTTTCCATACCATCATTTAGTTCAAACTCAGTGTATTTTAAATTGTTAATGTAAGTTTGTATAAATAATTATAATTACACCAATACCTTTTGGAATTTTGCATAAGACTTGACAAATAAAAAACAATGTTCTACTGAAGTAAGTTGGATACAGTGGAAGCTTGTCCTACAGTCACTTCGATAATACAGCCACCTGACAATTAAGGTCACCCTATGAAAGTCCCAAATTATTTCTGTAACAGTAAAATATACAAAATTAGTCTCGCCAATAAGGTCACCTTGCTATTCAGGTCACTTTTGCCCGATGGTGGCCTTAACAGTGAAGTTCCTCTGTAAATGGTTCTAAAGTTGACTGGTCTGATATAGAGTTGTAGCAAGCAGCAGTTTCTTTGGAAAAGCAACCATCTGTGTGAAGACGGCCATGCAGCATTAACCTACTGGACACTGACCCTACAACTGACTGACCAAACTAAATAAACAGACTGCTACCTTCCAGCTATAAAGCACATACGTCACCAAATTCCTGTGGTAGAGTTATCAACATATAGTTTTCAAATCGGGCCAAACCAGCTGCTTTTGTTGATGGGAGATGTGGACAACACAGGAGATGACAACACAGCTTATTATTGGAATTCCTGACCCTAAAATAAAACTAAATGGGATGGAATTCTAGTAAGTATTTGGGGATATTTTATTGTGGGATTATGAAATGTACATGTATATTCTTGTGTCTGTAACACAGTTTTTCAAATTGATATGCCTGCATAAATATTGACATATTATTTGTGAAGCACAGTGGTGCAGTGAACAGAGCTTCGGATGCTCGACTGAAAGAACCCGGGTTCGAATCCTGTGTTGCGGTGTCGAACTTTAGGCAAGTTCGTTCTCTGTACGTTGCTCCAGTTCACTCGGCTGTATGAAAGAGTATGTGGCTGTAGACAGCAGTGGATATTTGTGTACGAATAGTCTTTGTGCATTAATTGCCGCATGGCTGGGTGCTTCATAGAGAAGTCGAGATGGTGTTCGATTGAACAGGTCTGCCAGGGAGTAAAGTGTAAAGTGCTTTGAGCAGTCCTGAGGACTAGATACTGCGCTATATAAGAACTTAGATTTAATTTATTTTGTAAATTGATTCTAATTAATTTTATTATCTTTTTTTCTTCTTCTGGAATTGCAAAACTGTTCAATGTTTTTATAGTAACATAGTTTTGTGTATTTATTTATCTATTATTTTAACTGTACTTTTTATATTATAATGTTATTGTGAATTGCATAATTTACAGAGCTACCGGTACACATTTTAAGCTATATAACTGTGGATGTAGAAGGGTATGATTATGTTGGCCCACTGAAAATTAAACTAAAAACTTGACATACCTGAGGGGTAATTTACTAATTACCACTGTGGCATAAAGTTACTTCTATTAACATGCTGAACAAAAACAATTCTTGTGCTATTAAAAGAAATAAGTTCAGAATGAAATATTCATCAATGAAATGTTCACCTACAGTATATTGAGTAAATGGTACAAACAAATCCCACCTCAGCTTGACTAAATAATAATAAGGTAACTTCTATTGTGCCTAAATGCTTGGAAACCAAGCCAGAGGCGCATAAAGAGAAAAAGGTTGGTCAATCGCAAAATTGATATGCAGAATTCAATTTGTCAGCAGATAGATGGATATGCCAGGGAGCCATGGTGGATAAGCAAGGTTGTAAAGAAGTTTTTAAATACATTTGTATATTCCAGTCAGAATTAAATGGAACAAGAATTATGGGAATCAAAGAGAAGAATGCCAACCCCAGCTAGGAGAGTGAAGCTGTGGAGTATATCTCCTGATTAATGCACCTAATTCAATGGAATCAGTCTCACATGGTGTAATCTGGAAGGAAAACAAAAGGCCCAGTTAACCCCCCACAGGGCAAGTGTTGACAAACCCCAGTGATAGGGGCAGATCAAAGTCATCAAACATGGACTTAATTTATGTGAGGACTCAGTTTTAGCCACCCCAATACCCTGGAGATAGCAAGGTTTGCTCTGGTGGGGTGGCTGTATTGGGATAGGGATATCAAGTTTTAACTATTCCTCAGTGGGGGTTTTACATTACCATGGTGACAATTAGTTCTTGTATAAATTTTACTGGAATAAAAAATAACAATTTGTGTTGACTTAGCACATTTTATTAACACTCATTGTGAAATGTACCAAAGATCTGAAGGTATTTTAATCTTTCTTGGCATCATATGGAAAACTGTACGTACAGAAATGTTAAATTTTGTGATTTTATGAACATACAGATTTAGCTAAATTGTTACATGTAGCATAAATTAAAGATGCTAAGGTGTGGTATATGAACCCTCCTTTTTAATATACCTATAGTATCGCATGGCTATGGTTATACATCTACCCGTATATAGATTGCACATTTTGCAATACATCATAAAAATAGCACAGAATAACAAGCAAAAGTTAATGGTCATTTAAATGATGACCAACCAAAAATTACATAAGGCCATAGCAGAAAGCACACACATGAATCTCCCTCATGACCTTCCAGCATCCACTTTGATTCTTTTAGAAATCTTCTGAGCACTTGAGCAGGGTTGCTATGGTAACTAATCCAGCACACCTGCTGGCCAGTGTGGCTATCACAGCTGTTCACTTTTACCTGTAGGGTGTTACACAAGTCTGCCGCTAGCAATCCGTGCACTTTAATATGTGATTTATGTGGCACTTAGTGTACCACCGAAGCCAGGATTCGGAGATTTCTAGAAATGTCTTTTTATTCTGCCGAGTTATTTCTCTGTTGGCACTTCCTAGAATATGCGGACTGTGGCTAATGGGAGTAGAAGAGGACATGCAGACATACAGCTATAATGCAGGCCATCCACTTGAAAAGATGTGCTTATCACTGGTGTAAACAACAGATCAGGAATTTGTAGCTGCTTTTCAAAGATTTGTCCAAAATAATAATGTTGGATTTGTTGACAAAAATTTATTTGAGGACTGAATGATGATGGTAATACCAATAATAGAAAAAATATTACAATAATAAGTGAAATTATTACTGGTATTATCGTGCATAATATATGCTTATCAGAATTGTATTCCTGTAATTGTGTATAAACTTACACAATTCAGACTCTGAAAGTTGCTCTGAATCTCAGAGCAACTCTTTATAAATACACAAGATTAAATAAAATATTAACCACGGCACAACTAATCCTCAAGTAATACGTATAATATCATTCAACACAAACATCTATAAATCAGTACTCTGACTTTGGGGCATGGTATCAGTATCTCCTCCTGGCGCCGGCATCCACTCACTTCTTTCTGTGTTCCCACTCACTTCTTTCTACGTTCATTTGCTTCCCTCGACCATTGGCTTCTGATCTACACATATTCGCAATGTATTATAAAACACAATGAAAGCTATTTAGAGCTATTTACTGCTTGTGAAAAGCTATGCTTTTCTAGACGGCTTTTCTCCTACCTGAGAGAACTGAGTAGTGATCAATTCTCCAGATGGCATCAATTTAAACATTTAGAATACTATAATGGGTTGATAATTGACGGCCTATGTTAGTTGATCCATCAGTGGGTGTACTAAGTGGGTGTACTAGGTGGGTGTACTAGGTGGGTGTACTAGGTGGGTGTACTAGTACTTGATATTATTTTGCTCCACTACTTCAATGTATTCCAAAGGCAGTGAAGATTGCAGAGATGTGTTGATGGACATACAATTGATGGTTACCTGTATTGACATGACACCTTTGATGTCAACTGAGTGACAGTGGTGTGGAATCTGTGCACTGTGAAAGTGCCAACATGTTCAGTGAACCAGCAGCAATCAAGCAGAACAAGTCAAATAACCCTACTCTGTGATTGAGTCAGTCAGGCAGTGTTGTTATTTAAAGAAACAAACACTCTAGCCACAGCAACAGGCATACCAGTGATCTGGAGTGATCAAAGAGAAGTTGGACCATTAATAAGACTGCAATCGGAATGAAAGTAACTAGAAAATAGTAACGAACAACAAGTTTTTGCTAGGAAAAAGTAACAGGAAAGAAAGTAGTGGGAAGTAACACATTTTCCAAAAAAATTACAAACATCAAATAGCACAAAGAAAATAACACATTGTAATATACAGATTGACTGAATTTCAGCATTATGAATTGTCATTCTTTCTATGCATTTGTCGACTTTTAAGCAGGGTTCACATCTTTCTAAATACCATTCTTTTTAAGTTTTAGAATTTCTGGTTTCCATTCAAGGTTCACTGACATTGATTAATCTGAATGTTATAATTTATATCATTCACTGCATGGATATTGCATGTACATATGTACATTTAAAACGTACACTATTTTACCACAAACGTACGCCATAAAATAATAACATTAAAATTAGTTTTAATATGTTACAAGTCTGTTACTTTTTATCATATTACTTTTTGTCTATCACTTTTTTTCATGCTACTTTCCTACAACTGCAGCAATGAACCAGAATAAGTGGAACAACCCTACCCCTTGACCTGGTCAAGAAATACACTGTACAAGCAATGTTGCTACTTAGAGAAACAAACTCCCTAGCCATAGCAGCAGGCTGCCCAGAGAGCCAGGGAGATCAAAGTGAAAGTTGCACCATTGATAAGAGGAGCAACCTTTCATCTGGAAATGATAATGTGGGAGAACTGTGCAACATTATGTGGACTTATACAATGGGGGGATAGCATGGATGGCAAGACAGTACCCCCTCAGGGGTAAAGCCCATGGCACAGGCTGGACACCCCCTCTTGCCTAATTAAACCCTGATTACATGGGTTTAATAGGTGTATAAAATTAGAGTCATTATATGTTTACTGTCAAAGTTAGAGTGTTCAAGCAATGGATCTTTGTATCAACAAGCTGTGAAATGGCTGGCTGTTACTATCATTTATTTTGGGGGAGGGTTGTTTTAGACAAACTGAACCCCCTGTAAACCTCTCCAATTGCACCACACATGATGCCCAACAAAAACCTCAAACTAGACTTCCCCCTTTGAAACATCCAATTGTATCACCCCTTTACATGAGCTCACAAAATATCCATCCTCTTGGACTGTTTAAAACCCTTTATTGGACATTGTTGCCCTGAGGCAACGTACCAGTTTTATACTTTTTGCTTGGTCTATTGCCATTTTTGAAAAACACTATAATCAATGTAAAAGAAAGCAGTGCTGCCATATCAAGTTAGTGTATATTAATATTTATTTCATTTATTTTCTCTGTATATGGTGTGTTGGATTCAACATCATAACATAGGTGAAGAATTTTTTTATTTGGAAAAGTTGAAATAATTCATCCAATAAAGGGTTTTAATTAACTTGGGGATGGGGGCTGGGGGCATGTACTATGACACTCGAAATAAAGAGCATTATGATGAAAAAAATTCCTGTACTTTTTCTCCAATTGTTACCCTTTCTTCTGTCTATTTCCGATTCCTTGTGATGTCTTACAAAATTCACATCATTTATGGTTTATTTCTGCCTGACTGGGAGACCATGCAGGCTTTTTGAGGGCAATCTCTAGTCAGTGCACTGCTGACACCTGGTGATCAAAATGTAACTGTTTTTTACATTTACGGTAATCCAATTATTTTCTTCTTCGTGGGGAAAATGTGTTTAAATAAACTACTGAATGGTAGAATTTAATAACATGTATATGAAAAATATAATACATATATACGTAGTAAATACACACAATCGAGACATCAAAAAGTTGGTATTTAATTACATGTGTGTGTGGATGAACCATAAAAATATTCACCAACAATGAACTTCTTCTACTGCAGAACTGACCAACGTGTTTACCAATGACCACGACCAGCCAAGGTGTTATTATTCTCTATCATCAAACCTAATTAATTATTAACAATAGTATGATTTCTTCCGCCTTTCCCCGAGGAATCAAACACGTTGGATTAATTCCTCGTTGACCAGGGTGTAATTACCCCCTTGACCGATGGACCCCTCCCACCCATGTTCTCAGGTAACAATACCTGGATGTATGGACATGGTCATGCGTTCTGCCTCATGGTGTCCATTTCAATGAAGCTCAAATGTATTTGCTTTTAATTAAATGGTTCTTGTTACTGCTACTGACGGCAGTGGCAATGTTTGCCTCCAGTACCAGATGCTAATGCATTAGTAACATGTTGATACATCCTAACAATAGATGGGCTACAATTATAGGACACTGAGCAAAGAAACCAGCAATATATTGAACAGCATTAGAAATGAATAGCTTTTGTCATGTATTCTACATAAGTTTACAACAAATGGTGTTTCAGGTAAATAGCAAGTATTTAAAGTGCAACCCTCTACACATTTTGCCCATCACGAATAAAAATTCATTTATGTTCATAAAATGTATCATGCTTGAGTAATATAAGTAATTGTTGTAGTCAGCATAAAAGATTATTGTATGCTTTTGTTAAAATCATTGGAAGAACACTGATTTACTTTGATCATTTCATTGCGCAACGGTTCCACATTTTCCCTTCCGCCCGAGATTTAATCAAACCTAGCTGAAAATAATGTAATAGTTTGTTCAACGAGTTCATCAAAACTATATAACACTGTTGCACAGGCAGTGTGATTAGAATGTGATAATTAATATTACATCAAATTAAGTTTGTTTCTACAAATACCGTCAGGTAGTACAGACAACAATAGACGTAATTCTGAGAAACACTGCCGCAAGCAGGAAGTCATACTAATACTGATACTCATCAAATGTCATTCATATCTGTTGTTGAGACGAATGTGTCTGCAGAGTGCACCACAATAGGCATGATGTAACATACTTTTTACCAGCATCAAAGACAACATGCAATAGGCATGATGTAACATACTGTTTACCAGCATCAAAGACAACAAGCAATAGGCATGATGTAACATACTGTTTACCAGCATCAAAGACAACATGCAATAGGCATGATGTAACATACTGTTTACCAGAATCAAAGACAACATGCAATAGGCATGATGTAACGTACTGTTTACCAGAATCAAAGACAACATGCAATAGGCATGATGTAACGTACTGTTTACCAGAATCAAAGACAATGTGCAATAGGCATGATGTAACATACTGTTTACCAGCATCAAAGACAACAAGCAATAGGCATGATGTAACATACTGTTTACCAGAATCAAAGACAACATGCAATAGGCATGATGTAACGTACTGTTTACCAGAATCAAAGACAACATGCAATAGGCATGATGTAACGTACTGTTTACCAGAATCAAAGACAATGTGCAATAACTTTAAAAAATCATCAGAAGCAGGAAATCATATAATAATCCTGACACCCATCAAATGTCATTCGTATCTGTTGACAGAGACAAACCTGTCTGTGTCACAATATGTGTGATGTAACATACTGTTTACTACTGTCAAAGACAACATGCAGTAGGCATGGTGTAGCACACTGCTACTACTGTCAAAGACGACATGCAATAGGCATGGTGTAGCACACTGCTACTACTGTCAAAGACGACATGCAATAGGCATGGTGTAGCACACTGCTACTACTATTAAAGACGACATGCAATAAGTTTAAACAAATCCCCGCAAGCAGGATGTCATATAGTAGTCTTAATACCCATTAAATGTCATCCACATTTGTTGAATGATACAAACCTGTCTGCACAACAATAGGCCTGATGTAACATACCGTTTACTAGCATCAAAGACAACACCAATAACTTTGTTGACAAAAATCACTCAAGCAGGAAGCCATATAATAATCCTAATACCCATCAAATGTCATTCGCATTTGTTGACAGACAGAAATCTGTCTGCGACACAACAGGCATGATGTAACATCCTGTAGACACACACAATAGCATGGTGATACCTGGCCGGAACGGAGAGAGGAAGTAACAGATGGAAGTGGCTTGAGTGGACACTCCTCACACCTGACCGTCTTCTGCCTATTGTCATTATAGATCTCATGTCTGATGATGCATCCAGACAGCTGTTGATTGCTCTCTCCCTCCCCCAGTCTCACACAAGCTGTTCAATTGAATTATGCATCAAAGGGGCTGGTGTTTGATTTGGAGATGGGCTACATTTTGAAGCACAGATGTCTGATTTTGTTATTTTTTGTGTCAGATGGATCAATACATCTTTTGAATAGGATGAGCTTGAAACGGCAATCAGCACACAATTGTTATCTTATTAATAAAAATTTAAAAATTTAAATTAATTAATTTGAATTGTTAAAAAAGTTATTGTTTAAAAAAGTTCACTCAAATGACATGGTGAAATATCTTATAACACATGAAAAATGAATGGTAGTAATGAAAAAAAAGTATATTTACAGACTAACACAGACAGATATAATAATAGTAATAATAATATAACTTCCATTGCACCAAAATCCTTGGAAATCAAGCTCAGAGGCGCATCAAAACAAAAGGATTGTTCAATCTCAAATCCATAAGAAGTACTCCAGTTGTCAACAGATGGGTCAAGGCGCTAGGGAGTTACGTTATTAAGCAAGGTTGTAAAGATAAGTTTTTAAATGACGACGGAATTTTGTAATATTTTCAACTGATCTAACACTAAGAGGAAGCATATTCCAGAGTTGGTGCAACAACAGAAAAAGCCATATAGTTCCAATGTTAGTGTTTACTCTAGGAACAAAAAGTAGGTCAGAACTAGATGATCGAAGCTGGATAGGTTTTCTTACAGGAGTAACCAGTGAATGCAAATAAGATGGTTGCTTACTGGACAGTGCCTGGTATGTAATGGTACAGATCTTAAATATTATACGATATCGTACAGGAAGCCAATGCAGACTTCAAAAATGGTACAGAGCGAGAAAAATGAGGAGATCTTGTAACTACTCTTGCTAGACAATTTTGGACACCCTGAAGTTTTGTGATATCCTTGCTAGCGATATTATAGAGGGAATTGAAATAGTTAAGCCTGCTGCTAACAAGCGCTGTTGCAGTAGTTTTAGTAACAGAAAATGACATTTATCGGCAAATACAATCTCAAAAAACTTGCAACAAGTTTTGTGGATGTTTCCAAAGGAGTTCACCCAAAACATGGTCAATAACTGACAGAAAGCGCTACAAACCTCTGAAATATTCAATTTCTCATCTTCCGGAACACTAAACTTTATGGAGAAAATGTCCAGAAACATTGTCACACATGAATACTCACTATGGCCGGAGAATGAAGGACATCTGGCTGGAGGCAGTACTGTCCACTCAAAGGTGCATCACCATGTCCAGTCAGTCACAGTGGACAATGCCTTTACTATGTCCACCCAGTAATCACTGCAAACACACAGCCATACAGTGAGAGCATAATTACAAGGGAACCTTCTCATAAACAGGACTGGTAGAATTTACATAGGAGACAAAACATTGTGCACTTACGTTGATCATGCCCCTGTTTAAATGTACACCCACAATCTTTCAGTATCCTGTCATTTAGCCTACAACTTTCACTGACCAGTCAAACCTGAACATGTAAAAACCAACACAGAAAAATTTCAATTTTTGTTCTTTTTATTAGACCAGGGCTTGCTAACAAATACAAATGTATTTTAACGCGCATTTGGATATTGAGCATTTAAATGTCCATTCTTGTGACATTCCTATGACATTTCCATTGCATTTGCAACTGAATGCATACCCTAAACATTTGCAATGGAATGCCACCCTCACATTTGATTTAAAAATGCACAATTAAATGCATTTCAAATAGACACATATTTGCTCCAATGATTACGACAATTATATTTTAAAAGTTGTGTATTAGTGATTAATAAACTTTCAGCATACTGTGTATCATGCATAGTTTATATTCATAATTTCTATATTTATTATGAATAAAATTTACATTTACAAATATAATATAAAAAATCTGAAATTAATCCAGTGCAACTGACAATTATTCATAACCAAAATTTTTGCATTTTAATGTGACACCAAAAACATTTCCACGCAACCCAAAAACATTTCTATCTGAATGCAACTAAATAAAATTGACTTATCTCAGAAAGGTGTAGATGAATTTTAAATTGTTGGGCTCTCAATATGCAAAATTCTTCTATGTCCATTTGGTGTAATGTTATTTTGTTGGATAAGAAGGAACTTTGTTAAAACTTGCTAAAAATATTAACCTGCATATTGTCTGTGGGATGTGTAGTAAGATTTTATAGAACCTGCAGAAACACACTGACATTCGGCAAATGTTTTTATTGCACATGTCGATGACTATTATGCAACAATTTTGCTGTTGGTTAAGCCAAAGTGAAAACTGTGAAATCTTATGGAAATATGCATTGCGACCACATCTACATCTGACCTTCATCATGACAACTGCCATAATGAATGACGCACTATTGTTGGTTTTATACTGATAAGCTGACACTGGAGATTGCGTGTATGACATGGATTATACCACATTCGAGTATTTGATCCACCCTGAGCCTAGATCTGCTAAATATAACGCAATCACACTAAGTAGACTACGTGCGCTGATCGATCGAAGATGTCATGATCAAGTCTGCACACTGTCGGTTAAGTATATTCCAATCTGTTACACGCAGCTGCTACGGTATAACTTTACTTAGGCTTCATGCAAAATACTGTTATTGTTCTGTTTGTCCAAGAAGGCAGGTCTCAACGTTATGATCTTCAATTTTCTTTTTCTTCTTCCATCATTCACCCCTCACAGTCACCCCTCACAGACAGCCCTCGCAGTCAGCCCTCGCAGTCAGCCCTCGCAGTCAGCCCTCGCAGCCACCCCTCGCAGTCACCCCTCACTTCTCCCGTCTCTTGCATTCCTTCATTGTCCACTCCCTCCCAATTCTGCCAAATCTCTCTTCACACAGACTTTCCATCTCAGTCATAGTGTTTATCTTCTATACTTCTACCTCCACTTGGCGTGCAGTCACCTCTTCTTTCTCCTTCTATCTGTACCACATGTCCAGCCCACTAAATCACTACTTACTATCTCGCTTCTTAACCTTACATTTTACGTAGGTTCCACACCAAAGTTCAGTCATAACTTTGTTGTAGTGAACTATTTTTTACAATACTAATATTTACAATGGTGCTCTGAAAATGTCCAGTTGTGTCAAAATATATAATAATAAAAACGTCTCAAGAATCCGAGCTCAAATGCACATACAATTTAAGATTATGTATTATCAAGTAGCAAATTACTGAAAAGCCAAAATACATGCAAAATAATCATTGGTGTCCTCTCAGCATTTCTAAATTTCCTGAATACAAATTAAATTGCCTAATTTATACGAGATTTTTAACAGTATTTCCTCCTACACTTAAATTTTTTTCTGTTCCTGCCAATGATATCCTGGTAGAAGCGTGTTTCCAGCTCTGTCCACATACTCCTGATAATTACTAAAGCAGCTAGCAATTAAAATGTACTGATTCAGTAATTAAATGATTGGGTAGGCAATCAGCATTGTGCTCCACATCACACCTCACAACAG
Organism: Escarpia spicata; assembly: GCA_963995525.1. NCBI lineage: Eukaryota > Metazoa > Annelida > Polychaeta > Sabellida > Siboglinidae > Escarpia > Escarpia spicata. Next base: position 11,080,295 of record OZ023217.1, read on the forward strand.
AGTCCTGGCATTACTTGTTTAAAGTGCATTCTGCCTTGTTAAATCTTCTTCTTCTAGTAAATACCCACAATCATTAGGTTGATTACTCTGGCACTGGGACCTTAAAGAATAAGATTCCAGATCAGTGAGTCCATGACAGGCTTTTTCCATTTCCCTGCATATGGATTTTTTCCTTCCCCTGGCATAGACACCAGATAGAAGAGACCGACGGCTCAGTGTCTTTTCTGAAAGACAGGCAATTTAGGGTGAACTAAAATGCACAAGTTTGGTCATGGCGGCCGATACCAGTACCGAGCCACTGACCAGTCGGCACCAGGATTCGAACCCTGGTTCCTCTGATCGACAGTCAGGCACTCTGACCCCTCTACTACCACATCCAACAATCTTGTCAAACTGGAATGAATACATCATTTTCAAATCAAATTCACTGCCTAGAGACCATACAACAACAATATATTGAAAGACAGGTTTTCACTCAAATCATTTCAGACTGTAATTTTGCAAAATGCTGAACCGATTTAGCCTCGATTATGTCATGTTTGATGATGCAAATATGTTGTTTTGTTGAAAAATTATTAAAGTAAATCATTGACTTGGACAAAACTAATGATTGGCTGCCCATATAAAGCATAAGCTATTCACTGTCTTATATTAGTGTTCACATGTGTGGTTTCTGGATACAATTGTAGAAAACATATTTTTTTACAATTTAATCATTGATGGTTATAAATAACAATTCCTACAGGATATTGAACAGCCTGCCTATGGTATGTAGCATTAGTCATGTTTGTTACTGCTAATGTCAACTCTATAAATGTGTCATCAAAAGGACTATTTTTAGCTTATGACAAGTCGCTGAAACCGTTGTACAGAACATTACAATTAACGATATGTACTGTACACCACAATTGCAACATCAGTGGATCTTGGCATTTTGTAAATTTTTAAATACACTGTTTTTATCTTTATATATAAATGTTTTCATATGGACATACTGATTGATGGTGTTAAATGAAAACACTATTACTACTATTATATTATAAGGCTAATCACACTTTCATAAGTTACCTGAACTAACGATCAAAGATAATTATTTATAAAATTTACACAAGTTTGCATTATTTTATTAGACAGACTTCGAAATCCCACAATTTTACTGAAACTAATCACACGCTATGAATGTTAACATCAATGGGCCTGATTCACGATTGGCTAAATACATTTCTGAAGCAGCTGCTTTTACCCTATGGTATGAAATTCTGATTGTTATGAGAAATGCCCCCAGCTAGGCCCATTACCTTGGTGCTGGCTGAGCAGTAATTGCATTCAATTAACCCTATCCTGAGCAAGGCAGATCTGGGTGACCAGCAGGGAAGCTTGTTATACACCATTACTTAACACCTGACTGGACAATGTCCTGTGTCCAGTAATACTCTACTTGTCCATTACTGTCTAACTTCCTCTGACATCTTCTGATGCCTTCCTCCTGACATTGCTGTTATCATAGCAAAATCATGCAGGCACAGCCAATGTCATGTGCCAGCTGTTGATTCTACAAGTGATAGCTATCTGTTACTTGCTCATCTCAGATGTCATCACATCAATGAGCTGGAAATATCATGTCTGGCTTCCAGTAACACCTGTGTTGTGTCTGTAGGTGACCAATGATCACATGCTCATTGTCATAAGATGGGCCACTGGTTTTATGCTATAAATCACTTACATTTTTTTTGTATTTATCACCAATATGTAGACTAACACCAAGCTTTTCGTAAAAAGGATGTAATCTGTCATTCACTATTACGTTTGTCTGACATATCCATTGTCGATATTTAAGATGTGATCCAGTGATATGGCTATATCATCAACAGCTACATATCATTTGACGACAAAGAATTTGTAAACCATCTCCGTTGTTTAAAACATATTTTGGTATATGAATGCAGTCACATGTATGTGTGTATACGTGCATGCTTGCGCACATGCATACATGTATGTACGCCATGGCTGTGCCCACACGCATGCAAGTGCATGCATTTTCACACATTCATGTACACGTACAGCAGACATGTAAACAGTATCAACACATACACATACACACACCCACACGCACACAGATGCAATAATGCATATATAAAACAGAACACTTACAACAACTCACAACATTATACTAATTAGTTATATTTTGTAAATATGTTGCATAGAAAAATAAAAACTGCAGACTCTGGGTCCTCAGCTTACCTTTGTCACGGTCCACTGAACACGCCCATGCAATTACTATAATCATGCATAATCACTTCTATTATCATATCCAATGTCACCATAGCATATCTGAATGCAGTGACAAATCGTTCCTGATGCTCTGACATTAACCCTGTCTCAAACGTCAATTCTCAATCATCTACTCTTGTGACAGTCATCTATAATAGAGCACATCTTGGTCACTTCTGAATGTGATGCTGTTGCCTCTTGAGGTATCACATTAGAGCAGAATCATGAACAAGTTGCTAAAGCATCACCAGCGACACCACGCGCCGAGAAGAATCACCTGCCTGAAACCCAGGTGTGTTCTAAACTCTCAGAGGCTGCTCAGAGGATGCTCTTCAAATTGTCTCCATAGATGGACCGGTCCAGGAGGGGGGTGGCAGGTTGTTGGATGATGACAGCTGGTCACACAAAGAAGGTGTTGGTTAAGGTGATTTGTTGGTTGCACTCTTACAAAGATCAATGTTCGTGTCTTCCTTTTATTGTGTGGTTTTATGGGGATGTCTGAGATGCTGAGACAATACATTGTTGTGGGTCTCACCTCTGTGGAGTGGATGGTGCAGTTATGTCATTGAGTGGTGTTTATGAAGAAACACCTGTCAGAGTTATTACCTAGCCAGATTGATGTCATATATGGCATTATTGGTTCTGTCTATGACAAATGCTGGTTATGTTCTAGTGAGGACATTAAAGAACCATGAATCAGCCAGTAAAGAACAATTATATTTTCTCACAGATTCATCTACATATTTTATATTGTCTTTTTCAATATGAAAAGAGTCATGTTAATGGTGAATATTTGTTTAACTAAGCATTTTTAGGATTAACTGCATTAGTATTAAAATAAATTCAGTTTCACTCAATGGCCATCATGCTTACTTCTTATCTGCACAACTATCACACTTTTGTGTAAACTGAGGGAAGTAGAGACATCAGGATCAATTCAATAAATGTGCATGTTCTCACCTGATGTATTGTATATCATTTAATACTGAAATTTATAAACGCTTTCATAATTCACATGGGATACGCGAAGAGACCAGCATGCAAAATGGAGTTCATCTAAATATTGCTTTTTAAGTCCAACTAACATATGATGATGATGATAATAATAGAGCCTGAGTCAATGACAACACTGCCATCATATCCATATACACAAAGCTGGGAAGCTGCTCTGGCTGAATCGAACAAGAACCAGTGATATACAGGTAATGTCCACTACTCTGTGAGTCCAAGACAGGTTACACATTTACCCCCTACATGGGATCTCTTACTTCCCATGTAAAGAAGCTGGGTAGATGGGACTGATTACTTTTATTGCTCTGGACACTGGCAAAGTGGGGTGGACACGATTGTCAAACATTTTTAATGGCAGTAGGTGGACTAAAACCCACCCTCCCTAAACTGACAGTCTACCCCAAGCTACACCACCACAAATGTAGCCCACGTTGAGTCAACCGTGGCCTTATTATAATAACCATCAAATTACAGATTGAGCTTCTTCAAAGGACTAGCTGCAGAGGCTAATTATCAATGAGTTCCTTAATGATGATATTGGCTGGCAGGTATGACCTCAGCTCTGTCTGACACACAAAGGTAACAAAGAAAGTCCACGGCGCCACAGTTTCCACATAAACGTCACGATAAATCACATGTACGCTGATGACACACACAAGTATAAGCCTCACGAATGCTAAGCACAATTACAGCACACAATTTGTAGCTGGCTGAAGAATTTGACAAGTCTGCCTAATGGTCCCATCCCCCCATGTGTGGCTTTATGCCGCCCAGCATGCAGCAGAGTCTAGAAGTTACATCAAAGGGACTCAGGGTGTTGTCTCACAAATTACAGGGTGCTGTCTGGAATATATTTACTGATACACACTATCTGGGCTCCAGGGTGCTATCTGCCTGTCTACAGTCTACCAGGTGTCAATGGAGTGGACACTGCAGTGACCACAGGCATGTTTGATCAACACAGAGAAAGATATCAAACAATTGTACCTGGCTAAGGTAATGCAGATATCAAACAAGTATACCTGGCTAAGGTAATGCAGATATCAAACAATTATACCTGGCTAAGATAATGAAGATATCAAACAATTATACCTGGCTAAGGTAATGCAGAAGTTTAACTGCAATATTTGAAATACAATAATACTAACAAGAAACATTTAAAGCACCTTCTTCCTTAAAATCTCAAACTCCCTAATATATAAGGAATATTTTGAAGAACATTTTTATTATACTGCCACTGACCATGGGGTTTAGATTTATAACTAAAATGCAGAAAAGTTATTTAAAGTTACACAATCACATAACATGATTAATAAAATTAATATAAACTGGATATAACATTTAAATAAACATACCCGAATATAATATTAAAATATCAGGGATATTCTACTTTTGTTGATATGGCGCTCCTTTAAAAAATTCTTACCATTTCCTATAACACACGTTGACAGATATTAATTTTAATTGCTTTCTCAAAATATACAAATACCGTTTTGTCAGTAAAAAAACAAAATACATGGATACTGTTGTTGATGACAGCGGAGATAGTGTCAGACATTGTCAGTGGGACGCTTTCAGTAAACTCATTATAAATTCTACTTTGACCATCTGCCACAACAGTCATGTTATCCAGTTGTTTAAAAATCACTGAACCGTGTCTAATCACGGTTTTTGTTGCACTTGACATCAAAGAAAGATGCATGCCATTCACTGGTGATGATTCTAACATGGCAATGACATGTTAGAATTGTCACTAGCTTGAACTGGACAGGTGGAGACAGAGATGAAAAGATTCAGAAATGAAAGATGTATTATTTGAGTATCCCTGGTGTAAAACTTAAGTCAATCTGTTAAAATGTGATATATGATGTGAAGTCAAAGAATGCAGACTCAGAGTTTAAGGAATAGAGAAGATTGAAAGGATAAGTTTTCTAAAAGAATTACTCGAAATAATAAATCTGGACAATAAAAAAAGGAATATAATAATATTGTAAATTTACAGGTAAATTTAAATGTAAACTTACAGGTGTGTCCTCAATTAAATGTTTTCATTCTTCTCATTTCACTTTGTCAAAATACAAACCTAACTAAAAAAGGTTTATTTATGCAATCTTTTGTGTAGTCTTGATGGAATCATCAGAATATTATTAATAGTTAATGTTTGGCTAAACATTAATTATGTTGATTATCAAAATTTGAATATTCACATGAATGCGTGTAACAATTATGCATGTTGGTGTTCTTGATATTTCTTGCTCTCTCAAAAACTATGTGGCCAACAAGTTCAATGGCTAGAAGGTTAATTGTCGGCCCAGTAACTGACTTTAGAACGTTACTAGACGTACCGATCAAAGTAAATTCTTTCAGCCAATTAAACAAAAGTAAACATTGTTTTATTAATCCAATTGTAGATATTATGTGAACTAATCAAACACTACACTTTTGGATATCAAAGGACCGGATTACTGATGTGTTACAGCCCTCTAAATTGTGACTGAATTGGTCGCACATGCGACTGTTTTATATGTTTAGTGACTGACACATTAAGTACGGTCGCCCGCTGGCGACCGCAACGAGTCTGTAACAACAGATCATGCGTTGTCATATGCCGTTTCATAAACGTGTTGTCGTTTCTCTGAAACACCGTAAACGATACTGACTTTATAGGCAATATTTTGAAACAAACATGATTACTCTGCAATGGTGTTCTTTTATTTTGGTGGATTTATGACACAGGATATTTAAAACGCGCAAGGTAAATTGCTACAAAGTGTCATGGCGCCTGTGGTACCTCGTGTCAACCGATGTAAACGGGGACGTGAGCGGAAGCCGCTAACATAAACCATTTCGCGATCTTTGTCTGGCTGACCACTAAGCACATTGAAGACATGGTGCTAATTAAATGTAGTTGTCACATCGTTGGAAAACACATAAGTGTACAAATTCCGGTTTCGAATACAAAGTGATACAGTCCACATTTCGTAGTTCTCACAAATTCCGTTGGATGGATTCATAATAGTCGAACAAAATTGTCAGTAAAACAGCATCAGTGATTTAAACATTCATAACTGTTATTTATGATTGCCTATGTAATTTATATTTATTAACTTATATATTAAGCACTGCTGCATTAGAAACAACCAGTCATTTATGTTATTGTGCGAGAGGAATTTTTTATTATCTAAATTGATTATGTACGATTGTTACTGTGTTGCAAATATTGCACAAATAAATGTTGTTAGGAAAGTTAACCACACAGTAAAACAGTATTATATAGATGCATAGATCATAACATTGTGATATTTTAAATATTTGACAGAATGTATTATTTCTCAAAGTTAACTTTGAAATAAAATATTACTTTTCTGAACAGAAATTGGCTTCTTTTTCACTTTAAGCAGGAAATGCGTCATTTGACATGGAAAATGCATCATTTTACACAGAATTTTTCTTTTTCTGAAACAAAAAATACGTCATTTGAAATGGCATTTGCCTTTTTCTGAAACAGAATTTAGAAACGGAATTTGCCTTTTTTTTAATCGGAAAATCAGTGTCCCTATACATACATGTATATTTACTGTTAATTATTGGTAATTTCAGGGATTCCACATGACTGTTATTAATTTGCCAGTGTACCGTGTTATAATGCATAAAGTTAGTATCTGGCCACATATTCATACATGTTTTCAATTTATTTATATTTCAAATGGACGTCTGTGGTTAATTTGGATTAAATTGGTACCGAAAACACAATTACATACATATGCATACACAATTATTGGCGCCTACTTTTTTAATTTGGCTCCTAGACAAAAAAATTATTTACTTTGAGGGCTGTGTTAAATCAAAATTGGGTGGAAGCAGCTTTATATGAAGAGTTTTGCAAGACTATACTGCTGCACATTCACATGCATACACATGCACACGATTGTGTATGTGTGCATACAAAGAGGAAGCCAACACTTACCGTTTAAATACATCTCAGTGATTTATGCCTCAAACTGCCAATATTTTACATTCAGTTTCCAGAAGCTGTCGGACTACTAATGCATCAGAACAGCAATAAAAAGCAGAGTTGTGTGCCAGATGTGGGGAATGTCAGGATTCACGACATATGCTAGAAACAGCAATGATTAGTGTCCACCCTTATGACCAAATGCCATGAGGCCCATTGACAGCTAAGTACCTCGTACCTATAGCAGGTTTTCATCACACTGCGACCTTCCAATGTCTGCTTTGGAGTAGGTTGTTTGTAAGTTTACTGTTTTGCCCCCAGTTTGGGAATTGTTCCTATTACATGTTTTATTTAAAGGTAAGGTAAGTTCTTATAAAGCACAGTATCCAGACCTTAGGACAGCTCGAAGCACTTTATACGTCACTCCCTGCAGACATGTTCAATCAAACACCATCTGTACTTTTCTGGGAAGTTTTCAGCCACGCTGTGATTACTGTGCAAAGATTATTTGTACACAAATATCTTTCTCTGTCTATTGCTAGGTGCTCAAACATACAGCCAAATTAACTGGATCAACGGGGATTAATGAATGTGCCCAATTGATTAAGGTTCAAAACAACTGCTAGAAGATTCGAACCAGGAATATGTCGACTGAAAATACAATGGTCTAACCAATGTGCTACAGCCTTCTAAATTGCGACCTAATTACTCGCATATGCGACTGAATTGGTCGCATATGCGACTGTTTTTTATTTTTGGCGACTGACACATTATGTACGGTCGCCCGCTGGTGACCGAGACGAGTCTGTAATAACAGATCCTGTGTTGTCATTTACCGTTTTATAAACCACGTGTTATTGTTTCTCGGAAAAACTGTAAACTATACTGATTTTATTGGTGGTATTTTAAAACAAACATGATTACTCTGCAATAGTATTCGTTTATTTTGGTGGATTTATGACACAGGATTTTAAAAACGCACAAGGCAAATTGCTACGAAGTGTCATGGCGCCCGTGGTACTTTGTGCCCCGACGTAAACGGGGGCGAGAGTGGAAGGCGCTAACGTAAACCGTTTCATGATTGTTGTCTGGCTGTCCGATAAGTGCATGGAAGACACGTTGCTAATTAAATGTAGTTGTCACATCCTTAGAACACACAAGTGTACATATTCCGGTTTCGAATACAAAACTCGACGGAATAACAACAGCCTAGGTTACGTTGGCTCAAACAAGTAATAATAGTCTATTTCGTAGTTCTCACAAATTCCGTTGGATGGCGACATAATAGTTGAACAAAATTGTCAGTGAAACAGCATCAGTGATTTAAACATTCATAACTGTTAATATGACTGCTTATGTGATTTACATTTGTTAACTTATATATTCTTTTTCACCTTCAACAGGAAATGTGTCATTTGACATGGAAAATGTATCTTTTTTTTAATTTTGAAACGGAAAATCAGTGTCCCTATACATACATGTTGTATTTACTGTTAATTATTGGGATTCCACATATGACTGTTATTAATTTCAAGGATTCCACATATGACTGTTATTAATTTCAAGGATTCCACATGACTGTTATTAATTTCAAGGATTCCACATATGACTGTTATTAATTTCAAATATTCCACATATGACTGTTATTAATCTCAAGGATTCCACATGACTGTTATTAATTTCAAGGATTCCACATGACTGTTATTAATTTCAAGGAATCCACATATGACTGTTATTAATTTGCCAGTGTATCATGTTATAATGCATAAAGTTAGTATCTGGCCACATATTCATACGTTTTAAATTTATTTATATACTTTCAAACGGACATCAATGGTTAATTTGGATTAAATTGGTTCTGAAAACACAATTACATATATATACGCACACACAATTACTTGGCTCCTACTTTTTTAATTTGGCTCCTAAAAAAATGTAGGTAGGAGCCAGTTGTTAACTAAGAGGGCTGCTGTGCTACCAAGCGTTGTATATGAAACCCACTTTCATCATCACATGGATCACGCGCCCAGCCAACTCAGACTTGGCAGACAAACATATCCTGTCTGTGAGCCATGGAGAATTGAGCCAATTTTTGGACGCTAACATCAAATCTTGATTTTATGCAGTAAAATCATACTCTCACAGACTTGGTAACACTAATAGTCTAACACACTGTGCTTTTACTTCTGTTCCAGCTGTTTTATACAATTCTGCATTTAGTAAGACACAGTACTGCATCAACTGTTGTGGCACGAATAAAACTAATCATTATTCATTGATTAGGCCATCAATGTTGACCGCTGGAAGAACGTTCAAGTCCTGGACATTGTCATTGGCAGTTATCACTTAGGCATAACTACTTTGTCATATTTTAGAATTACACTGCATCTAGACTTGAGGTGATTTGTGACGCTGACGCATGAAGGTGTATTTAATAGAACAATTCCGTAATAACTGCAGTAAGGTCCAACTACAAACTCTGAGACATAAAGTATTTATATATATAACTGCACAATTATTTATGAAAATATCGACCATGACTGTTCCAAGTTACATAAATCGTCCATAACTGATCGGATGATGGTTTATGTAATTTTGAGCAACTGAAGAGAAAACTGCATTGTATGGTGAGCAACTGTCAAATGCCCGGTACAAACCTTTAACTGGTTCGAACCATTAAACCACTGGAACATAAAAATAACATTAGGGATTCTTCCTTTGGTCATAGATAAATCCATGAAAGTTTGGCATCTAAGATGCAAAGCATCCAGGCACAGTATAACAAACATTTATACACTACATAAATACATATGCACAAACTCAATTATAGTTAGACTATTTGTTGTATACCAACATTTCTTAAATCACATGACAATCAAAACAGGACACCGACGAAACTGAATCTGTGCGACACTTTCCTCCTGGGTCTTGGCACCATGTACACACATTAAATTGCCATGCATGACTGAAATTCAAGTAAGTGATTGTGTCAAATACAAATCAAAGTCATAGAAAGGTTTGCTACACCTTTCCAGACACCACACATATGAGACTACAGGTGAGGCCGTTCCCACACTATACAATAACCGCGTGCTTGCACAGCGGCAATTTCTGGAACAATCCCAACTCTTGACAAAGCAAATAATTCGTGTTCTCTGCTTACATCTTTATAAATTGTCTCAGGTAACTGCCCATTTAGTAATTATTTATATTTATATTAGTACTAGGGCATAGTAAGTGGAGCTCTATTAGACCAATTCCAGTCATGTCAAATACATTTTATTAATTAATATATCTGTATACAGAAATTAATTTAAATTGGCAGGTATTTTGATGTCTTGTATAGGGCCAAGTGTACCTTGAGTTGCCATTTATATTAAATCACTTCCACATGCTGTACACAAGGTAACAGTGGAGAGGACCGAGAGAGAGAGGAAGGGTATAGAAGAGGTGAGGGAGAGAGAGACAGAGAATGAAAGGAAGAGAGGGAGGTGAGAACGAGAGATGGAGAGGCGGAGAGAGGGGGCAGGGGGTTACGAGGGAGATAGAGGGAGAGGGGAATAAGGAGAAGCGTGTATGGGGAGTGGGATGGAATCTGTGATGGAAATGGAAGGAAAATAGGGTGGAGAGATGGAGATTAGAATAGCGGAATAGAAGAATAGGTTGAGAAGATATGGAGGGGTAGATATTGAAGGAGAGGGAGGGAGCGAGGGTAGAGGAAGAAAAATGACAGAAAAAATGTGTAATGGTCATGAAAGAATAAACCATACATGAGCTGCACTAATTACCAGTTATATATAAATATTTCCACATTGTAAATATGTGATATTCACCAACAAACGGGCTGAAACACGTTCCAGGATCCCAACCACTGCTATAAAAATTCATGGAGTGGATATCACACAATAATGATCACATCGAAGGTCAGATCTGACAAGCCGTGTACAAGAGAAATCTCATGCCACAGTTAGTATCCATTAAAGCGAATCACTCGATCTTGGATTAACAATAACTGATCAACACTTTCATTTCATGCTTCAATCACCATGTGTAAACCATATTAATAAATTTATTATTTCCAGTGCTCAATGAATCAGACTTATGTTTCAGAAATGACTTCATTGTTGATAAGGAGCCCTTTCTTTACCGTTTTTTGCAACCGGTGATAAATATCTTATCAGCATGTCATTTTGATTGCGTAATTATGTCAGTCGCACGGCATAAAGCTGCTTTCAATGTGTGATATGAGCCCAATGAAACAGCAATAGTAAGCTTGTCTGCCTGCTTGTTTGCCTGCACACATGCATGCATGCATTAAGGCCCCCAAGGACAGCAGCTGCAGCTTTGTAGCTCAATGACAATGGGAAAATTGTGGCATGGGAAAATTTACACAAAATCGTCAGGTGAAAATATTTGTCATTTAATTGTCAATTGAATGGTAGCCAAATGTCAATTATGTGGACAACATTTACCTGAATATAACGTCACCAACAAACAAATGTTTGGAAAAATGTGTCTGAACAAAATGTCACCAAAAAAGTGCTAGATAAAAGATATACAAAATGTCACAAAACCGAATGTTGTCAAAAATAAAAGTGAATAAAGGTCATTGCTTACAATTTCATTAATATTTAAAGAATTTAATCCTGTCGTATAAAGTAGATTGCTTTTAAAAGTTTGTTTTTGCGATATAAAAATATCAGAAATCAAAGACCATAATTATACATAATGTCACTTTGTCTTTACACTTGGTCACACTTTTGGTGTTCTTGAATCACCAGAACACATAGCATTGGACAAAACAGTCCTGAATACATCCAATATACATCTAATGTATCCTACAACTACCACAAAGCTAGTTTGAGTACAAACACAAAGCAACTGATGTGGCTATGGACACAATGAATATCCAATTCAACTACAATCAGCCACCAATTTGTCTTATTGACCTAGTCTCACAGAAAGACTAATAATGGCCTATCCCTACCATCTGGGCTGAATGGGAAACTACAGGGAAGAGGGGGTATGCAGAGACTGAAAAGAACTGACTAATGCAATTCAACGGAATTGCCTTTATATCAAGCAAACGAGAAGGAAGTCGGACATGGAACAAACACTTGTCATTGGATAATGCCATTAAAGTGATATAATTTCCGGTTACCAATCACTGTTACGATTATCACTTGCCACTTAATATGCGGTAATGGTCCTAAGCCTGCAGCCACAAAGTAGGTATGTTAAATACTCTTTTCAAAAGCAGGAAAGTGACAGAATCATTAAAGTTGACGATCCTTTGTAGAAAGATTTTCTATTTCCTTCACAAATGAGAAGACTGGAATTAACACATTAAGGTCACTTATATGACAAAACATGAAATGTTATTAGGTTTGGAGAATCAGAGAAATGATGTTAGACAATCATTCATCAAAGTGTACTTCTAATGAGAATCAGTACTTTTGTCATTATTTTTTGACATCACAACAAAACACTGATATGCAATTTTCCATGTCAACATATAACATTTATGTAAATGACATTTGTACTGCATTTGCTCAACTAATAATGTGAAAATACAGCATAATTGCAACAAAGAGTCAAGTTCTCATGAATATCCTTTGCATATAATTACATGTTCGACCAACCATGCAACCTACCATTCTCTGTTCTCTAGTCAAGCAGCAGCAAGGTATAATGGGCATCTATCTATCAATAAGAATAACTCAGTTTCAATATCATTGTGTTAGAGAGTTATGGGAAAGTGCACTAAACTGTAACAATAGACCATAACAATTTATAACCATTACTTCCTCTGGCAGTTCCGGCATATTTAACAAAAATTCCCAAGCTTCCTAAGCGAAGCGGAAAGTTGTCGCACAAAGGTATTAGTGTTGCAAAACATCATATTTACTAACATTAATTTAGAAATCAGTTTATTTTTAAGATGCTTAGTGAGAATCGAATTAGACCTTGTCACATTTGCAGTCCAATAATATTTCTAACAAATTAATTAGTAATAATTAACCTTGTAGCAGCCAGGTAATGGCATAAACAGCTTACAATAGTACCTGATGTCTTAGCTAAACAAAAATTACACATTACCAGATATTTGTTATTTTAAGAAGTTTAGCCAGTACATTTAGTTCACTACAAGTACGACCAATGCAGTCAGTGACACACAACATGTTTCACATTATTTTAATATCAGCCAAATATGACAACCTGTCAAATTTATGTGTGAAATGATTTAGTTCACACCAAGTAAATACTATTATGAGAGTAATGAGAGCTGTCTGACATTTGTGTGATTCAACTGCCAATTAATTATGTAGTCAATCACATGTGAAATGACCGATTATCCATCATTCGGTGTATAATCTCAAATAATCTTAATCTCGTCAACACGTAAACATTGTTCAGTCTAACTACATTTGATGTTTACGAATTTAAGCATGTGTGAAAGAACATAAATATTTAACCATAAGATCCTTTTAATGATCACACACAGACATACTCATGCATGCATGTACGCACGCATGCACACATTTATTTGCAAGTGTGGATGCAAATGTACATGCAAGTAACTATGCACAGAGCCACAGACACACGTACATACATTACAAGATATTTCAACATGTATTTGTCTGTGGCACTGGTACCACTGTCAAATCTGGCACCGTCAAAATCCAGTGTCACCTGCCACAAATAATCAAAAATCCACACAGCAACACCTACCTTAAAATACTACTGTCCTCTGATGGAGATGGTGAAAGCCATGATAAATCCAACACGTTGTAGCATCACTGTCTGCCTAGCTCTGATGATAGCCTCCTCCGTGGAACCAGCCAGCGAATGACAAGACCGTGATGAGCCAGGTGTGCGTGACAATGGCTCCCTCCTTGGTTAGTTACCTGTACAGAAGTGAGCAGTGCCGAGTTTCCCCCTCACAATGCTGCTGTAATGACTATCTGGCGCTCGCGTAATTTTAATTACTGCCGCGGTGCAGCGACACGCCATGCAGCTCCCGCCTGTCACACGTCCGATCATGCACAGTTTGGCGTGGTGCAGGAATAATTGTCTTCAATCACACCGTGCACTCGTCTAACTGAACACAGCACAGGTTTTAAAATGTCTTAAATTGTACATCAATACTTTTTATAGAGCAAATGCACTAAATATGAACATGACACAGGAAATATGATAGTTTTTACTGTTCATGCCCATAATGCAGGCTTTTTAGAAAAGCTGTTAAGGTATAAATGGGAATAAAATACAGTTGTAACCTGCATGGATGCTGTTGTCAATGCATATATTGTCTACACACCCGTGTAATCGTGTATGCATTTCATAACTTGTTCATTCATCTTCTCCAGTTGATTCCAAGCAGGATTATTCCAGATTCTGGGATAGTTGGTTGTTTCACATGGCCAGAGTAACCGCAGTCTTTTTCTCCAGCACAATTGACCATCTACAAGCAGACCATTGTTACAAACTTTTGAAGTCCATGATTGACAGACCTGTTGAGAATCACAGACTCTCATGGATGGTTTTAAACCATCGGATCATCATGCATGTGTCACTGAACCATGGTTATAATGTAAGAAATGTTCACAGGTCAACCGGTCACAGGCAAGAGGTTTGCAGATGCATGCGTTACCGGTACCTACGCTAGTTAGTAGAGCATGTCATTGATAGCACATAACATTATCTATGCTGTCAATTACATTTTCTGGCAGCATGTTTTAATCTTCAAATATCCGGAATGTGAAGAAACAAATCCATTTGTACTACCTCTCCTCGTAAAACTTTGTCTGGCGACATCTACTGCCTCAATTTTTTCACGTCACATTCGACGTTGTTAGCATGTAGCCAATCCACAACTGAATTTTTTCCACTCGAAGCTGCTTGGCTGTTTCTTATGTTGCTGATTTTGTTTGTCAGGTTGCAGGCTCTTGTTGGTGACACACTGATTTATTTAATAAATGTTATTCTATTGGTGATAATAATAATAATAATAACTTTATTTATACACTAAAATCCAAAGTAGAACTCTGTTCAGTAGTGTTGACAATAGTCGTTAGAAATTATAAGAAATAAATATAATAATAATAATACAAGTAAAACATATAAATACAAGACTGAACTAGAGAAATTAAATCAAAGATAATATTGATGTAAATTATATTATATATCATACGTAGTAAAAATAAGTATATATATAAATACATAACTATATAAAACAACTATATAGTAAATTGCGAGATAAATATATTATAAATATATAGATATGAGTTAATTAATAAGTAACTACAGTAATACATTATTAGTTTCAATTAAAATGTCAGATAAAAAATAAATATGTGGTATGACGACTAAAGTATAAAATTATGATGGCTAAACATTAAAAGCAAGTTTAAAATAGTGTGTTTTAAGACGAGCTTTAAATGTGTCTATGCACTGTATCAGTCGTAAATCTTCCGGCAACGCATTCCAGAGGGTCGGTCCTGCGCACGAGAACGAACGACGGCCGTACCGCTCAAGGTTGTGGTGTTGTTATTAATATTGTCACTTTATATATATATATATAAATATGTATGTATATATTATATACATATATATATATATCAACCAGGAGTGGATACGATTTGTTAACCTGTCATTTGGACGAATACAATTTCTGGGCATATGACGCATGGCGCTGTCATGGCAGGCAAAAATACTATCCTGCATTAGTCCCTGTTTAAAAGAATCAAAAACTGTAGCCCGAAAAGCAGCCTATAATGAAATCCTTGGAATAGAAATTACTATGATAATATTTGGTTATGAAATCCTTGACTTTGTACATGTTACTTGACATTTGGGAGGGCGGGCACTTTTATCATAGGGCAGGTCCATATATCATGATATATAGACCTATGGACCTGCGGGTCCAAATTTCATATGATATTTAGACCGGTGGGTCCAAATATCACGGGGTTCATATTTTATGACACCAGGATACTTTACTCCCCCTGCCATTGACACTAGGTGGAAGGAAATATGGGCTTAAATGGCTAAAATTAGTTATCCCCTCACTATCCCTAACCCTATTCCGCACCGTTGGAGAGCACCAAATAGACAGACACAATTAATAATTTACGTCATTTAAGTGAAATATTGCCCTCTGCCAAAAGACACTGTAGGGTGAATTAAATTGCCCAAATTACAAAACAGCAGTTTGTAGGTGGAAGCTTCAGTGTCACCCAACTTGTGTAATAAACGATGCAAAAGGAAAGAGACACGTTTACTGTGATTGAGACAATCCTCCCATGCCAGGGGGGTGATGTTGATTACACCAGTTTCTGTACCCTGGACATATCACACTGCAGTGGAATGATTTAACTGGCAATTATCTGGTTTTCCTGGTGTTTTGCTTTGGCTTTGATATGGGGCATAGGAGTTGCATGGTTCCTATGGTGAGAGTTGCAACAATCAACTAACATACACTGTAGCAAAAATAGATAAGCGAGCAAAAAATGAACAACTCAGAACACGTCTAAAACATGAAACTCTACAGTCGCTAGCACCCTCACGGCTTGTCCTGTCCCGACAATCTTGGTATCATTTGAAAGAATGCACTTTTTGTTATTCTAGTGACATCTAGATTTCCCGGTAACCGTTCAAAGAACACCGATAAATGGACCTAGTCATGCCGTTTTCGGTGTTCTGTACTGTTCCGAACGGTGTTGGCGGCGGGTACTCAGTACACTAATCTTCCGAATGCGGCGCTGTTTTCCTCATTTGCATAGGTTTAGACATGCGCACTTCGCCATTTCTTGATTTCATGTTATAAGCTCCATCCACTTTTAAACTGCGGCGAAACTGATGTGCTTTGATCGCAGCAAAACCAATATATCTCTACGTCGGCGGGACGTCACAATAAAGAACGCAATCCAACGGGTCTAAATTTGTTGCGTTGGTTGGTTGATATATGTGATTGTGACATCACGCCTACTTCACGTATGTCATTTTAGCAGCCGTTTGAAAGTGGGTGGAGCTTATACCATGAAATCAGATAGTGGTGCCTCAATCGGTAGATTGGTGAACTGTGTTGACGAAACAACATGGTTCGCAGGTCTAAAACACCAGAACGAGCCCGGTTGGAGGTCCGTTTTCAGTTGATTTTAGGAATTATTATCAGGAAACCATTTATATGTTTGAATAGCAGAACGCTTAAACTTTCGAACGACATCAATATTGTTGGGATCCGATGAACCGTAATGGTACTAGCAATCATTAAAAAGTCGTTTTTGGAACATATTTGACAGTTGTTCATTTTTCGCTCGCTTATCTATTTTTGATTGTAGTCAACTACCACCCAAGCCCTGGTGTGTGTGGATGTCTGAGATGCAACCAGTGTCGAAGCAATGTTCAACTTGTTGACTTGCACTGGCACAAAATTAATACTGGGTAGGCTCAGCCAGAGCTTCAGCACCACTCCGCGATGTCGGATCATGACACCAGAAGATGGGGATCGGAGGGGGTGCATTGACTTTTAACATGTGTTCAGCCCCTCCCCCATGCATAAACCTCCAATTGCACCCATCTTTGAGACTCACCAAAAAACCACATTGAGTCACTCCAATAACCTTGATTTGCCCCCGCCCCCAGGCTTGCCAACACACACACACACACACACACACACACACACACACACACACACACACACACACACACACACACACACACACACACACACACACACACACACACACACACACACACACACACACACACATTCAGAATCTCTGAACACATCAATTTGAACTCCATCGAGGCTCCCCAACAAAAACCTTTCACTCAGTCTCAGTCAAGGCTCACCAAAATAAAAAAAAACATAAAATCACACCGAAAAATGCACCCCTTCCATAAATATTGGCAGAACTAAACCTATCTCCAGTTCCCCACCAAAAATACTAGGCGGCTCAGCCACCCCATTCCCCCGTGCTTACGGCGCCTATGCTATGATTTACAAAACAACAAGTCTTGTTGCACGCCAGATGACGAACACGAAACTGAAAGTTGAAAAGATCTTCGACTATGTAACGTTTAATTTGTTCTAATTAATATATTTAGTCTTTGACTTTGTCTAAAACTACATAGTAAACTTAACTTTATCAAATTAGTGGCAATGCCTCTTGGAGTTAACGTAAATGTTACCTTTCAGTACAAATGACGTTCGTTCTACTTATGTCGTTATGATAATGGAGAACACAGCTAAACGCTTTTTGGCGCCCTTTTTGCAGACTAATGGCAAAGCAGACGCCAGACCACAATAATTAATCATTTGCTTAGTCAAAAGAGGGCAGCACGTCGCCGATGTTATCCGAAAGAGGGGAGCACAGGAATTGTCATCGATCAATAATATTCTAATAAAACAAAGGCAGTAGTAGTTAAATTAACCAATTATAAATTATCTATGACTAATTACAATATGCATGTAAGTACTACTGCTTAAGATAGGATACATATCTTCATGTGTGTGAAAAGGTGACTGAACGTCAGTTTGGTCACGGTCGAATGCATACGACGGGCACTGCGTTTACACATTTCACTGTTATTCGAATACAATATCGTCACTGATCATTTATTATATGTTTCGTACATTTATTTTAATGGAAATATTTGACATTTCACACGAACAGCATATCACTGCACAAAAGAAAGGTATCATTCGCGCCGATCTATCGCGAAATTCTCCTCATGTGCACGAACCGCTGATTTGCATACAGAACAAAAATCACGAAGCCCACCAAGCCGTGTCCCAGGCGCGAACGATCGATAATTCATAACCGTGTTGTGCAGTAATACTCCGGAGCGTTCATGCCAACGGAAATCGTACGCTATGAAACGTTTTTATATTCATCTTCATGCACAGCCAGTGTCATCATTATAGCCAATAGAATTACAAGTTGTAACTGCAATGCTTGCGTGCTGCCTGCTGGCTACACGCTTTTTCCAGGTAAGGCACCGTCCACGTCTCCAAGTCCAAGTGACTTGGAGTCCAACCGTGCAACGTATCGGCTGACTGACGCTGGCGATGATGTGGAGTACGCGTAGCTTGAACCAGGATGTATCTGGACTACATTATTAATAAGAAATGTTGTGTTAAACAATCTGGTGTGTGGAATGGCGTTGCACGCAAGGCAAAAACAGGATTTCCTCATCTAAATCGACAACACTATTGTCAGTATTGACAATAATCTTCTCGCACCCACACCACAGTCACTGCCACTGACTGAGACCGGCACTCACTCAATGGACCCGGCCCACACTCGGCCAATGGCAATGCCGTGAACCGTGTCCGCGGTTGGAGCAGTCATGATAATCTTGGTTTGAGGCATTGGCTGTTTTGTTCATTCAACAGAGCTTCAGTTTTTGTTATACTTTGCTCTGTGGACAGTGGTGGGTATGTGTGAATGGATATAATTATATGCGCTTTAATCATGGCATGGCTGAATGCTTCCCAGAAAAATCTAGATCGGGGTTCATATGTACATGACCTGTACATATGAACCCCGATCTAGATTTTAGATTTAGACCAGGAGGTGAAGTGCACAGTGTTATGAGCATTCCCAAGGACTGGATACAATGCTATACATAAGAACTGACAACAAGCTCATATTTAGCAAAATTCATTTCTCATGGTGCACAATATCTGTCTTCCCACAATAAACTAAAGATATCTTTATAATGAAAATAACAAAAAACATTAAAGGCACCAAATATGTAACACATTTGGTATTGAATTATATGTAATACCAAATTTATTACATAACTACATAACTAGTTACTCTATGACATGCTGGTGCACAGTTCATCCACCTTACTTAGCGTGTGGTGAGAGCCTAACACCTGTCAACACTTCACTTAGACACTCCCAGCTGCTACTCTCTGGGTATTGTAGATGGAAGTGTGAGAATAAAACAGATATCAATACTAAGCATAGATATGTAATTGATTCTGAAACGAGGCAAGTACAGACCCTGTGTAACTGTAATATTCAGAAGTCAAGATTTTACAATGAAAATTGGAAGACGATTGCTTGCAAGTTGCAAAGTTCTGGTGTTTTGGTGCACATACTTGTGTATATGTTTATGTACATGTAGTGAAATGTGTCTGAGACGCCTGATATCAGTTAAGAAAAACATATAGGAGATCTCTTCCTCGTTTTTTTTAATTAATATATTATTCTTAAGACTAGACAAAATTTGTTATACTGCCTGCCAAATTGCATATCAGAAGGTTCAAAACAGTGTTCATATTTTATATTTTTTTCATGAAATGTAAACCAAATGTTCAGATTATAAACAGCTCTATTGGTAATATAACAGAAGCCGACATGGATTCACTTCATGGAACACAACATTTAATTTATAACATCTATTTGAACATTTGAAATTGCATTCACTATTTTGTAAATTGAGTATTGTTGACAGCTACATGTGCCATATATAGGTGCCATTATATACTTCTAAAGTAGGGTTGCTTCTGGTTCTTAACTAACCTCTATCCTGTATGTTTTAATGGTATATTTTTAATAATAAAAATGATAATGAATAAACGCATGTACCCCTTAATGCTTCTAACTTATAAATCAATGCAGGTATTATTTTTTTGTTGCTGTATGTTCAAAGAATGTTTAATTTGAATTTGAAGTATGTTAACAGTTAAGTAGGTGTGTCATTTATCAAAAAGCACAATCACGTTTCATCAATACAACTGTTGTTTGTGTGGTTTCAGCACAATGTGTCACCACCATTGATATTGGTGACATAATGACACGATTGAGGATGATTTTGGACATCCTAACAGTTTGTACCACATCGACATCATGACTCCATCAGTCATGAGAGAACTCTGCAGAATCACTCATCCATGCAATGTCACGCCTCCTGAACAGCAGAGATTAGTTTGGACTGGCGGTGGGACAAATCATTGCAACAGAACAAGACAGCGAAAATATTCAAAAGCTAGTTTTAATGGAGTAATCCATGTAACATTTGTGTGCGTTCTTTTGTGTTTAGATCATACAACAGTTTTAGCACAAACGTGTGATCCAGAAAAGGCTTGCTATCCACTGTCAGTGGACTTGTTACAATATACTGGGAACCAAAACAGGACTCTGGAAGTATCTTCAACTTGTGGACACAATAAAGAGCCAACTCCGTACAGTAGAAGTGCAACATCGCTTGATTCCAAGATATTTTATTGCAATTCCACAAGCGACCACCCTGCAGAATACATGATCGATAAAACTCAAATCACTATTCTGGACTTCACGTTTCAAAACCCCAACTTCACGACATACTGGCAGTCGGAGAATACGTTACGGTCACCAGGTGGCATTGCAGACCCACAGTTCGTGACCTTTAAGATGGCCGATGTGTTCTTGGTCCGCAATATTCGTGCGATATTCATCAGTCCCCACGACGATCTGTTGGGCAGTACTGCAGACATGCGACCATTTGCGACCGTCGTTGAAACGAGAGCCTCGTTGTGGGCACAGTGGCAGCCACTCAGGTATTTTGCCCGCAACTGCAGCACCACATTTCCCAGAATTCTTCAGCAAAAGGTCGACGGGACAGGGCCACAGTATGACAGTCTGACTGCGGTGTGCATTGAGACTTACTTCGGAGGGGATGTGCGGACGATGTCAGGCTGGGGATATGGACGACAACAGGTAGGAGTCCTGTCTACCTGTACAAACATACATGTATTATCACCAAGTGATGGGCCACACCTTTGCCAGTGTTCAAAGTATCAGCTGTATGAAACAATACATACAGATGTTGCAATAAAGGGGGCAAAACGAAGCCATTAATATTTGAAGTGGCACAACATGGATCAACGATTTTGATATATTTTGGTCAACATTACCTCTCAATGTCAATGAAAGTTGTTGCATACTATGGGCATGTCATATGACAAGGCAACAACATTTGCTGATGACGACTGACACAGTTTGAATATTCGAAAAACAGTTTCTTGAGAGTGGTAATGCTTACAACTATTGATTTAAGCCAAAAAACCGGATTGTCATTACAAAATATATATATATCGCCACAAAAGGTCTGCCTGCATAATTCGGATTTAATTGATTTCCTGCTCGCTTGTTTATAAATACAAAAAAAAGTATCTACCCTGAAAACAGTTCAAATTGGAGAAACATTTATTGTGTTCCTTTTTCAGTTGGTATTCAACCCCGCTCGCGAGTTTGACAAGGAGTTTGCATCGAGTAGAGATGTACAGAAACACTTTATGGCATCAGCGCTCCGTCTGCAGTTTCTTAAACCATCAAACAACGCACCCTTCAGCTCCTATTATGCCATTGCTGACCTTGTGATTGAAGGTCATTGTGCATGTTTTGGTCATGCTGGCCGATGTATTGGAGAGGTGAGTGGGGTGGAAATATGCTGGGGGAGGTAATTACTCAAATAGTAGCCTACACCCATCCAACACATTATATACTTGTTTAAGTGGCGCCTGTGTCTCATTTATGTCATGTTGGAAAACGGCTCTCTCAGCGAGCAGGGATTAAGAAACATGTAAGAGAATAACATTGTGTTTTCTGAAATACATCACCAGTTGGTAGATCAGAGACCAATGGTCGAAGGACGCAAATGAACATAGACAGAGGTGAGTGAAACTTGGTGCCTTGAGGGAGATGCACTTACAAAGCTTCAAAGTTGGTGTATTGATACATACGACGCAGTTCACATGTCAGTGCATTTGGATAAAAATCAAAAATGTTTTCTACGTGAAAGGATTAACTAATAGTTTATTTCACAATACAGTACATGAATTATTATATACGTATTGGCTGAATATAAAAATGTGAAATAAGGAAGAAAGTGGATTTATATAAAGGGTCATGTTTGATAACATCCTAACTTAATTTATTTTTATATTCACATAAAATATGTGCTTTCGTTTGTAATTATTTATCTAAAAAATGCTACTTTTAACTAACTCTTGCACTGTTATTCCAAAACGTGTAAAAATAGGCGACAGTTTGCTCCATTTACTGGCATTACTTAAATTCAGCAGAAATTGTTAGTTATGTTTTCCATATACAGAACAACGAGATCTGCGTCTGTGAACACAATACCAGGGGGCAGCACTGTGAAGAATGTCTGCCGCTCTTCAACAACCGACCTTGGAGAGTCGGTGCGAATCAGCTGGCTAACGCGTGCGAATGTGAGTACACCGCGGTCAAATGGATGCCACAGGTACAAAGTTAGTCATAACATCTGGAATGGAAGGACATGGTTTAGGTACTGGATGACACTGAATCCCCCTTGGCCCAGAATTATATTTCAGGGGCATATATAGGATTTGACTTTCTCCATCGTCTTAATGACAGTTTGACAGGACCCTGGTTCAATTTTGGCCTAATTCTGACCGAGTTACAAACTCATTTTTCGGCCCATGGCAGGACCACAGTTCAGTTCTTATTCCAGCGCCAGGTTACAGATAAAATAGACCAGGTACACCCGGCCGCTGTTCTGATACAAATTGGAGAATATTACCTTGATTCCATAAGTTTTTACCACACAGTAACGATCTTGGCTAGGGATATATTTTCAATTGCCCAATGGCTGATTGAGGGATGTTCTGTAAGACAAGTGGGTATCATGCAACTGATGTCGAGGCTAAATATACTCGGCATATCCCGAATCAGCTGTACAGCCATGGCATTAATCAAGTCAATGCCAAGCTTAAGGAACTTTGTGGCGCAACCACAAACTGCAATAGTGTCCATTTAAACAGCGTTGGAATACACAAATATATTTACTCTGCACAGTGCTATGCTGCAGGCTGTTAAACGGTGCTCTGGCCAGACGGGTGGGGGATTTTGAAAGGATGAACATCGGGCACAGTTTAAATAAAATTGCTGCCTATGATAAACTCCTTTCGAATATCTAAGAAGTTCCTATACTCGAATATACCATTTCGTTAAATATAACTACAGTAAACCTCGCCTAAGTTGGATTCGCCTAAGTCAGATCTTCGCTTAACTTGGACAGAATTCTGAGGAACGGTTGATTTGTAATGTATTTCCCATAAAAATCTTTGTCTAACTCAGATTATGTAAGTCGGATCGTCGCCTAACTCGGACCAACTGAGTCAGTCCATTTGATCCGAGATAATATGTTTTTCCTCGCCTACCCCGGTGGTAAGTCGGATCGCAGTATTCAACAAAAATCACTTGGTTGGTTGGAGTACATGTACCAACTGAACTAAAAAGTGAAATGGCTATTCCAATAAAATTATCCAGACAGCCACAACAACAGCCAATTGAATCTGGTATTACCAAGAACATGACGTTCAATTACCGGTATCTCCTAGCCACCAGGAGACTAGCGGCATTAGAAGAGAATCGCACCATTTTCTGAAGAAATGACTATTTTGGATGCCATCATTGCCCTGAAGTTAGCATGGAACAAAGCGAAACCGGAAACAATTCTAAACTGCTACGAAAAGCGTTATTCATCGAAGGTGTTCAACGTCAAGAATATGGCGACATGGAACAAACTCCACAAGGTGTATGGAGGTGCTGTATGTATGGAGGTGCTGTATGTATGGAGGTGCTGTATGTATGATGGATGATTTACTGAGCGATGATGAAGGCGTCAAAGTTTTGTTGTCTGAAAATAAGATTTCAAAACTTAGTGACACTCGACACTCGGCAACAGTGAGATCGAAGAGTTGACCGACAAGTCCGAGGCAATTCCCATGAGACAGTCGCAACAAAGACTTATGTAGAGCAAAACGACTGACACAATCAATAATAATTATTAATTCTATAACAATAGAGATTCGTGCCAAAATGAAGCACAGAACTGTTCTAATAGTGCGTAATGTTGTGTGTTGCTTGTGGACATCAACATATGTATAATTACTGAAGTATCCAGCCACCTTTCAAGTGTTATTCACATGTATCTAAGGGCTTTTAGAAGGCGGCCTTTGGTGTTAGTGCTGGGATATATCATCTTCGGTTAAGTCAGATTTTTGATATGTATGCTCATGAAAGAAGTTTTAGTCATCAATTTGATGGTGTTGAAATAAAGTCTTTGTTATGATTACAGATTGTGACTGTCATGACCATGCTGTGTCATGTCACTACGATGTCACAAGAGGACACGGAGTGTGTGACAAGTGTACAAGTCCTACCACTGGTGACAAGTGCCAGTTTTGTGAGGCATTCTACAGGGTCAACCCCCAGATAGACAGAGGAAATGACACACTGACAGAGGCTGCAGAATGCACCGGTGAGTCAAGTACAAGAATATAATAAAGGGTTAGTCATCAAAGTTATCCACATAATTGTAAAATGCCATTGTGTTTACAGTTGTTATATTTAATTTGAATCCTGTGCGGTGGTGTCAAACCTTGGGCAAGTTTGTTCACACTACATTGCTCCAGTTCACTCATCTGTATGAATGAGTACCTAGCTATAGACAGTGGTGGGTATTTATATACGAATAATCTGCGTGCATTAATTGCAGCATGCTTGATTACTTCCCAGAGAAGTCGAGATGGTGGTCGATTGAACAGGTTTGTTAGGGAGTAAAGTGTAAAACACTTTGAGTAGTCCTAAAATTAAGGACTGGATATTGCACTACATTAGAACTTACCTTTTTGTGGGATGGAGGCAACATAATTTAATTTGTTATGTACCACATTCTAGCCACATTATTGCCCATTTTTTGTTATCAAGAATTAACGTATAGCCACCTGTCTGCTCGCATTACAGCATGCCCACCCCCATCATAGACATACTGAAAAATATTTATTATTAAAACGTAGAAGATAAATATGCCACAAATACGTAACATATTGTCGAATATTCTTCACATTGTTTTCTCAATGACAGTTCAGTGGACACATGCTGGAAGGGTGGCAGCTGTCTCTGCTAGCTAGGAGGCTCTGTTGATTACACCAGACTTAGTATCCTACGGCATATTGCCTTACCGAAATGTGGAATTTGGTTGAGCCTGTGATCCAATCATTTAATTCATTGCCTTTTAAGTTTGGGTTCGAAACCGTCTTGTCTGATATTACATCTGTAATGTTTGGGAAGTAGAACTAATTTGTAGAAAATGCACTACCACTGGCTTGTGAGATCAATGACCAATCTTAATAACATAGCTGACTTGCGAGGATGGTCAGATAGGTTATTGTTGTGATTTCCTGAAATAGCCCTTTGATGTGGAACACAGGTTCGTATGGCCACAATAATATTGCGACTATATAGTGAAGACAGCAACTATATGGACGAAATGCAGCTGATTCAGCAAACTTCTGCACATTGTGTAAGATATCGGCCAGGAAGTAGGCCTAGTACTCGGCTACCTCCCCGGGCGCCGTGGCTTGTGAGGATGGTAGCAGCTGCCATAGTCTCATTGATTTGAGAGTCAAGTATTTGGTCACGTGTACAGAAGTGAGTGACCTATGTTCTGTACGGCTTGCTTGCTCACAGATGCTAGGGTTGTCGAGTGTTTGAAGTTAGTCACACGTGTCATATATGTGTCAATTCACCTACAGTGTCACCACATCCTGTGTCAGTGTCATCGAGTCATGTCAGTGCCACGATGTGACGTAGTGTTAATGTCACAATGTTGTGTCACTGTTACCATGTCATCTCAGTGTCACAGTGTCAGTGTCATCATGTCTTGTGTGTCTGACTGGTCCAGTCTTGACCATTTATTTGTCAATGGGACTTCCCCTCAACAGTTTATCCAATATATTCATCTGTGTTCTCATTCATGGTCTTTTCTCCTCACAATGTCCACTAATGTCTTGCCAAACTCTGTCCTACTTCATTTCCACCCTACATCCTTGGCGGTCCCTCATTCTGATGATGGATTGTGTGCGTCCCTGTTCATTATACATGTAATCATGGTTAGTCATTCTGGTTTCTTGCACCTCTGAACTCGGGTTTCTGGGGATTTATGTGCCTTAAAAGATTTGTTATTACAATTATCTCTTAGAATATGACTGACACATGTATGGACGAATGCACGCACGTGTAGCGCATGCATGCAGACACATGCACATACACACACACACACTCACGCTCACGCACACACACTCACACACACCACACTCACTCACACTCACACACACACACACACACACACACACACACACACACACACACACACACACACACACACACACTCACACACACCACACTCACTCACACTCACTCACACACACACACACTCACACACACCACACTCACTCACACTCACTCACACACACATACACACACTCAGACACACTCACTCACACACACACACACACAGACACACAAACACACTCACACACACACACACACACTCACACACACTCTCACACACACACACACACACACACACTCACACACTCACACACACACTCACACACTCACACACTCACACACTCACACACACACACACTCACACACACTCACTCACACACACCACACTCACTCACACACACACACACACACACACACACACTCTCACACAGACACACACACACAGACACACACACACTCACACACACACACACACACACACACACACACACACACACACACACACACACACACACACACACACACACACACACTCACACACACACTCACACACTCACGCACACACACACTCACACACACACACACACACACTCACACACACACAGACACAAACATACATATGTACACACATACATAAATATACTCACGCGTACAAACATACACACATACTCAGCTACTTCTATATGGACATACACACACACACCCACACGCGCGCGGGCATGCATGCGCACACACACACACTACTGATTGGTACAAGAATACTGTGGTCTTACCAATTTCATGTGTGAGGAAATCTGCCTAGACTTGTGGTGTGAACACTGTCATTGTGAACCACTGATCAAAACGTTCTTCTTCTTCCTCTTCATCTTTGTCCCACTTTTATGTGGGGTCGATATATGATGACATTCGCCTCCATGTCGCTCGGTCGTACACTTCCTCCCCCGACAGTCCCTTCCCTCTGAGATCTGCCCTCACACTGTCCAACCACCTCCTCTTCGGCCTTCCTCTCCTCATCTTCCCTTGCACTTTCATTCCCATCGCTCTCCTTCCTACATAATCCTCCTCTCTGATCAAAACATAAAAAGATGACATTTTTGTACTGTTTAAATTCACAAAGTTGCTCACTTATAGTTTCATTACATAACCTGCTGTGATTATTATCTTGCAGGCTATGTGAGTGCAAACGCTACAGGTGAGTGCGGTTCACAGAGTAAACAATAAAGCAGTGCATGCACGCGTGCAAAGTGTACGTGGTGACTCATTTCAAAATTAATTATTCATGAGCATTATGGAGTGTATTACTGATCATATTGATATGTATCAGACATAATTTTGACCTATTTTTTAAATTCTGGTGCTTGCTGTATCTTAAAGAAATGTGTTAGAATACTCTGACCATAACAGTTCAGTTTGACAGATTTGTAAAGATTTTGTTTCAGTATTTGCAAATAAAACATATAGTAGATTATTGTAGATTATTCAAGCCATTATTTTAGAAACACAACAATGGTTTGTGTTTAGTCATGGGCTGCTTAATGTACTCTGTAACTGCTGTTGACAGATGCTGCCATTCAGTACGTGTATAATAAAGAAGTTTTAACAAATAAAACATGTCTTGTCAGAAAAGAACATTTAAATCATTTTAAAATAGAAAACAAACCCTTCAGAATTTGCTGTTGCAAACAACTATAAATGTACGTGACATATCAAGCAATCTGTTGTATTTTTCTCTAGTACATCTTCCCTTTTGATGTATTAATTAGCTTACATATATATATTATGTAATATGTAACCATGTCTTTCTTTTATTTTTAGCCTACAATTGCAGTGATTGGTGCATCCGTAAGTATGATTATTTTTGTAAATAAACCCATTTAGCATTAATATTCCTACAGCATTTTACTCATCAAAGTCCTAGTGCATTGTCTTGTGAAAGTAGAGCTGATCCATTTTTATTGAAAACACAAAATGCGTTCCATCGTTTTGACTGATCTTCTCAGTACAAAGCTTGTTTTGATAAAAAATTATGTGCAGAACACAATCTTATTCATATTAATTATTGCTTTCAGCATGCAACTGCAGCCTTGAAGGCTCGCTGCCTCTCAGTAGTTACTCGTGTGACAACTTCACTGGACAATGCGAGTGTAAACGATACGTGGAAGGTCGCGCATGTGGACAATGCAGCGATGGTTTTTGGAATCTATCATTGGACAAAATTGATGGTTGCCAAGGTAATTTTTTATTTATAGTCTGCGTTGTCAGTATTTATTTAAATATTCTAATATATTTTGTTATCTAAGATTTAAGTGTTAATATTTTAATGTACTAATGATCAAAGCGGACAGATTTAAGGCTCAGAAAAGTGTTGTATTATTATTACTAGCAAATTGCCTATCTCTGAATGGCCATAGGAAAAGGTTTCCAGAAGTATTGCTATCGGATGTTTGTCAAAGATCACATCATTTTTAGCCATTGTTCACACATGATTTCTAAAGTTGTTCTCACAGGCACATAAACTAGTTGTGGATGGTTTAAATAACCAATCAATCGATCAATAATTTTATTTCATACTTAACATTGTGGTCCGTATACATTCAAAGAAAGAACTACATCACAGATAATACAAGATGGATCTCAGAAAACATTTGGTTAATTAAATTGGACCAATCATAGAAAACATGCATGACATTGCAAACTAGCAACGGATGTAAGCTGATTATTGAAATATAAAATGTTTGTGGAACGCAATGGTTTAATGGACTCTCAATCGAGAGAACCTAGGTTTGAAGTTCGTTCAGTTCAGTTCACTCACCTGTATGAACGAGTACCTTGCTATAGACAGTGGTGGATATTTGTGCACAAATACTCTACGCGCATTAATTATGACATGGCTGAATGCTTCCCAGAGAAGTCGAGATGGTGTTCGATTGAATAGATCTACCAGGGAGTAGAGTAAAACACTGAGCATTCATAAGTGTTGTATATGTAGTAGTGTAACGCCGTAGTGCAGTGGCTAGAGCTTCGGACTTTCAACCAAGAGAACCCGGGTTCGAATCCTGTGCGGCGGTGTCGAACCTTGGGCAAGTTCGTTTACTATACGTTGCTCCAGTTCATTCAGCTGTATGAATGAGTACCTGGCTATAGACAGTGGTGGATATTTGTGTACGAATAGTATTCGCGCATTAATTGCAGTGTTGCTGGATGCTTCCCAGAGAAGTCGAGATGGTGTTCGATTGAACAGGTCTGCCAGGGAGTAAAGTGTAAAGCACTTTGAGCAGTCCTGAGGACTGGATACTGCGCTATATAAGAACTTACCTTCACTTTTTTTTACTTTTTTATGTGTGCGATATAAGAACTTACATTTACTTGTACTTTTTAATGACTATGTTTGCAGCGTGTCACTGTGACCAACGCGGCACTGTCAACAACTCAAACCTGTGTGACAAGGAGACAGGGGACTGTGTGTGTAAGGTCAACACAGAAGGCCTGGACTGTGGACAGTGTAAGGTGGGTGGGTTACCTCAGTCCTGGTCTTTGTAGCATCTCAGGATCTCATGCTGGTCGTGAGAGATATTCCATCTACAATCCAACATCATGTGGCAGGACTAATTTCTTTCAACAACAAAATGCATTATTTTAAGAATGCATTTAATATTTCTTGTAAATTGAAATTAACAGATGTGTGATATTGGAATTGTTAATTGAGACTATAATTTCTGAGTATGCTAAGATTTTAAAGTTGATTCCTTTATTGATTAAGACCATGATAAATGAGATTTGTTTACATGTATGTAGTACATGTACTATGTAACATCTGTTATATTAAAATCATCAAAGTTAATATTTGTTAATTAATTATTTTATATAATTTACATAATTCTTAGATTTTATGAAAAAATACAAATAACCCCGGAATTTGTTTATTGAGCATTGTAATAAATATATTATTATGTTATGTGCTAGCTGAGTTACCCGGCATTGCCTGGGGGAAAAGGCAGCCATATTGATCCTCAAATAATTTGCACTGAAATCTAAAAAAGTATAGTTGACATAATTAGGTACACTGAAAATAGACCAAACCTCAAATGCGCAACATTTGAGTTCCAGACACCCCAAACCCATCCCAAATGTTTCCAGCTTACTCGCATTACTAAATTGTAACTGGTCACTGGCCTAGTCGTTGGGACAACCTTTTGCTAGAAATTGCACGCCCTCACCCGTGTAACTGATGCAACCAGCAACAGGCAGCTGAGTTACATGCCCGAGATTTTGTAATGTTAATAATATAAAAACTAATACATTTGTCTGCATATACCAGTGATACATTTGTACATGGAATAATTACCTGTATAATGATATAGAGAAACATTAAATTCCGTGACGAACTCCACGGAATTGTTGCCAGAAGTAGCACGTGCTCAGGGGGCTGACGTGGCGAAATGCTTACATGACCAACGACAGGTAGACCTGGTGCATGTTAAGCACTGAGGATTTTCAAACGTCAATAACTTAAAAACTAATCAAAATTTTTGCATACATCCAGCGACATATTTGTAGATGGCATAAGTATCTTTACGATGATATAGAAAAACATTAAATTCCGCGGCTGGAACTCCACATACAGCCTTTTGGAATATTAAGCCCCCCAAGTTCTTCACCCCCCGGAGAAATTTAGAAGATGTCTAAATCTACGAACCATCTCGATGGGCCCAGTAGATCACATGCAAAATTTCAGCCCGATACATGCAAAACTGACGGAGATGTGGGTGCGCATACAAATAATGTAGAACAATTGTATTATTACTTTAATCAGTAGATTTGGCAACTTGAAAAAGTGTGAATATGACTTTATGCACCAACATATAAAAGTGGAGCCACTGTTAATTCTTTTCATTGGAAACAATTTGTTTGTTCGATGATTTCATCAAACCTAAATGATACATTCGCACAAATGAGCCAGCATATCCTAGTGGATATAATTGTTAGATAGGTTTGATTTTTGTTGAATTGATTCAGAAATGAGACAAATGAAAACTTAAAACGTAAAAGTAGGTTTGAACTGAGTGTTCTGTCTTCCAGACGGGAGCATTCAACCTGAGCCTAGACACCCCCGAGGGTTGTACCCCTTGCGACTGTGATCCGGGGGGTTCTCTGGATGCAATCTGTCCAAAAGACTCTGGACTCTGCCGATGTCGTACCAAGATTGGTGGACGGAAGTGTAACACTCCGGACAATGGATACTTTGTGCCAAGGTTGGATCATCTCATCTATGAAGCAGAGTTTACCTCCCAGGCATCCGTAAGTGAATTGTTCTGGGCCCCATATCTGTTTCACTTGGAGAGTTATAATCATTGACCTATCCGTCACATAACCTGTTGTCTAGCAACAGGACTGTCATGCCATAAAAATGAATGCTGAATATGGTGACTGTTTAAACTTTCAGTCGTATACTTTGTTGAAATGCCTGAAATGTTTTTCTGTATGAGAGATGATGACGTGATGGATAGATTAAATGGCAGTCCGTTCAACAGATACATGTATGACTCACAATTACTGGAAATTGCCTTTTCTGTCTAATTAAGTTAAATACAATGCCTTATGTCATATCTTCAACCATTTACTATGTAATTAAATAATATTGCCATTTACCAAGCACACAATGTGTCTATCTCTGTCTCTACATAATCATACAATGAGCAGCAGACTCCAATGCACACAGCATCCAAAAACTGCACTGAAGATTATCGAAGCACAGGTACCCTGAGTAAAAATTTTATTTCCTTTTGGAAAGTTAACCCACTGATATTGCACAAACAGTTCAAATCTTGACCGTTTTTAGCTAAGAGAATATTTTTGGATAACAACAGTAATTTATAATTCATATTTCATTAATTCTCTCTAAATAATCTCGCATTTAGAGAAAACATATTGTGTAATTTGTTTGCAGGAGTTTAAGTTAACGAGGAGAGCTGGTCACGGAGAACTCAACTCTACGATCTCTGGCCTCGGCCTACTGGATATACCAGGTGGCAGCACCATACAGTTTGTCATTGAAGTTCCGATGACCCGGACCTACAAAGTGGTGATGCGATATGAGGTACATAGAAGCTGCATGTAATCAGCACAACATATGGAGGTTATATTATGGCAATTGTGTTATCAATTGATCTCAGCAACATCAAGCAGTTAGGAGCAACTCTTCTTCTTCTGCTAGTAATTGGTAGGGTCCATTTCGGGACATTAATGCCAGTGGTAGTTCAGTTTAGAAAATAGGATCCTAGCCCAGTGAGTTTACAACAGTTTTTTCCATTTCCCTCCATGGGGTCTTTTGCTTCCCCTGGCATAGACACCAGATAGAAGGGTCGAAC
Source organism: Escarpia spicata (assembly GCA_963995525.1). Taxonomy (NCBI): domain Eukaryota; kingdom Metazoa; phylum Annelida; class Polychaeta; order Sabellida; family Siboglinidae; genus Escarpia; species Escarpia spicata. The sequence continues at coordinate 11,114,025 of OZ023217.1, forward strand.
TGCTTTTAGGGTCTCATCTGAAAGACCCAGGCAACGTAGGGTGAACGAAATTGCCCAAGTTTCAACATGGCACCTGGTACTGGTACCAAACCACAGATTGGTCAGCACCAGGATTCAAACCCTGGATCCTCCAATTGACAGTCCGTAACACTCTGACCACTCGACTGCTGCGCTCCACTCAACAACAGCCATGTTGTGTAGAGAAACAGAACACATCTATGGGGCTTGATGGCAGACCCATTTGGATTGTTTGTACATTTTAGGCTTTCGATATTCCTTCAGGGGGGCAGTGAGATGGGGATATTGGGAGAATATATTGAAGGTAAACTGTCCATTAGATAATGCATTTAGTAAGCCCAAAACAGTGGTCACAATGTGAACGTAGGGCCTACAATTGTAAACACCTATTACTGGCACTTATCAGTACTTGATACTTTGAAGTTGGCTCGTTCCCACACTCCTGGCCAAATTGGGATTATGTACAACTGATCCAGCGAACGTCCTGCTGCAACAGACAGCTTCGTTTTAAGATACTTATCTGTTTGTTGTTATGTAATTTTCAGAGTGGGTCTGAGTGGCCTGCAGTGGTAGTGACCACCAAGGCAAGAGGCATTGCGACGACTGACCTCACCTGTGGCGGGAAGACGTACCACCCACAAGACGCGCAGGAGTTGACCACTGCACTCAGCTCAGTCACAACCAAAGGTCTGCTGCTTCAATAATATCTAACAATAATCAAGCTTGTATGTGTGTGTGTGTGTGTGAGAATGTGTGTGTATATGTGAGTATATATGTTTGTGTATGTCTGGTTGTGAGTGTGTGTCTGATTGTGTGTGTCTGAGTATGTGTATGTGTGTGTGTTTCTGTGTGTGTGCGTGTATGTGTGTGTGTTTGAATGTGTCTTTCTGTGTGTGTGTGTGTGTGTGTGTGTGTGTGTGTGTGTGTGTGTGTGTGTGTGTGTGTGTGTGTGTGTGTGTGTGTGTGTGTGTGTGTGTGTGTGTGTGTGTGTATCTGTGTGTGTGTCTGTGTGTGTGTGTGAGTGTGCGTATGTGGGTGTATGCGTGTGTGTGTGTGTTTATGTATGTTAAGCTTGTCTTCCATTTTGTATCTTGATCACCAAACTTTCATCTACAACACTTCGGAAGAAACATGCCTTTATTTGTTTCATATCTCTAGACTTTGAGAATTAATGTGACCCTCTAAGCAGAGAAAACATGAAAATATCTGTCTCAACAAAATACAGTTCCATCTGTGTTGTAGGTGCAACAGTCGTAGGTGAAGTCTGTCTAAGCGACACAGTCAGCTACTCTATCGATGTTGCAGTCGGTACGGCGACTCCTAGTGGCGGAGTTTTACTGCTAGATTCGGTAAATTATTCACCACATTTTTTACATCAATACTTGTCAGTTCATTGGTTGATGTACTACACACTTGCTGGTGTGATTATACTGGTCTGATGCATGCACCCACGAACAGTTTGTGCTCTACTCAATCGAACAATCTTGCTTTTTACCTAACTTGTAATTTAGGTGAAATCAACAAATATCATCTACAAATAATCTGGGAGACCTTCTGTGTCTGTGTGTGTGTATAACGCCATATGTAGGCCAGAAGAGTAGTGGCTGAGTATATATAACGCCATCTGTAGAATGGGAGACCTTCTGTGTCTGTGTATATAACACCATCTGTAAGATAGGAGACCTGTGTGTGTATATATAACACCATCTGTAGAATGGGAGACCTTCTGTGTCTGTGCATATAACACCATCTGTAGAATGGGAGACCTTCTGTGTCTGTGTATATAATACCATCTGTAGGATGGGAGACCTGTGTATATATAACACCATCTGTAGAATGGGAGACCTTCTGTGTCTGTGCATATAACACCATCTGTAGAATGGGAGACCTTCTGTGTCTGTGTATATAATACCATCTGTAGGATGGGAGACCTGTGTATATATAACACCATCTGTAGAATGGGAGACCTTCTGTGTCTGTGCATATAACACCATCTGTAGAATGGGAGACCTTCTGTGTCTGTGCATATAACACCATCTGTAGAATGGGAGACCTTCTGTGTCTGTGCATATAACACCATCTGTAGAATGGGAGACCTTCTGTGTCTGTGCATATAACACCATCTGTAGAATGGGAGACCTTCTGTGTCTGTGTATATAATACCATCTGTAGGATGGGAGACCTGTGTCTGTGTATATATAACACCATCTGTAGAATGGGAGACCTTCTGTGTCTGTGAATATAATGCCATCTGTAGGATGGGAGACCTTCTGTGTCTGTGTATATAACGCCAACTGTAGGATGGGAGACCTGTGTCTGTGTATATATAACACCATCTGTAGGATGGGAGACCTTCTGTGTCTATGAATATAATGCCATCTGTAGGATGGGAGACCTTCTGTGTCTGTGTGTATATAACGCCGTCTGTAGGATGGGAGACCTTCTGTGTCTGTGAATATAATGCCATCTGTAGGACGGGAGTCCTTCTGTGTCTGTGTATCTAATGCCATCTGTAGGACGGGAGTCCTTCTGTGTCTGTGTATCTAATGCCATCTGTAGGATGGGAGACCTTCTGTGTCTATGAATATAATGCCATCTGTAGGATGGGAGACCTTCTATGTCTGTGTGTATATAACGCCGTCTGTAGGATGGGATACCTTCTGTGTCTGTGAATATAACGCCATCTGTAGGACGGGAGTCCTACTGTGTCTGTGTATCTAATGCCATCTGTAGGATGGGAGACCTGTGTCTGTGTATATAATGCCATCTGTAGGATGGGAGACCTGTGTCTGTGTATATCTGTACAAGAGGACAACGAGACCACGTTATTGACACTTGGGCGAAGTTCATGTAGAATGTCTGACAGTCAGAAGAACATAGAGCAAATGTGAAGGCAATATAAAAGAACATCAAATCCGTATTTGCATACATGCACGCACGCATGCACGCACGCACACACACACACACACACACATATACACGGAAATCACTACACCACAAATTGCTAAGAACAGGCCGAAAAAAAACATAATTGTAATCATTTCATTATCATATCTTATCACGTACCATTAGACTAACAGAGAAACACAAAAACACATGACTGATTGCTATCCCATGAGGAAGGAGAGAGAGATCTTCAGTGAACCAGTGTATTACTATCATATATGTTCGCAGGTCATCTTGCTGCCATGTTTGTCAAGTCTGCAAGTCCACCAGGAGGCTGATGATGCGACTCGGTCAAGCATACAGACCTGCTACGACCTGACTCAAGGCATCAACTTAGCTGCCAGGGCCAACCTCAGCTGTCAGGACTACGGCTACTCCCTCATGGCAGAGCTCTACAGTGGCGCGATAGGTCTGTACAGATACAACATCAGATACAACATCACAGAGTTCTATGGTGGCGCGATAGGTCTGTACAGATACAACATCACAGAACTCTATGGTGGTGCGATAGGTCTGTACAGATACAACATCAGATACAACATCACAGAGCTCTATGGTGGCGGGATAGGTCTGTACAGATACAACATCACAGAGCTCTATGGTGGTGCGATAGGTCTGTACAGATACAACATCAGATACAACATCACAGAGCTCTATGGTGGCGCGATAGGTCTGTACAGATACAACATCAGATACAACATCACAGAGCTCTATGGTGGCGTGATAGGTCTGTACAGATACATCAGATACAACATCACAGAGCTCTATGGTGGCGCGATAGGTCTGTACAGATACAACATCACAGAGCTCTATGGTGGCGCAATAGGTCTGTACAGATACAACATCAGATACAACATCACAGAGCTCTATGGTGGCGCGATAGGTCTGTACAGATACAGATACAACATCAGATACAACATCACAGAGCTCTATGGTGGCGCGATAGGTCTGTACAGATACAAAATCACAGAGCTCTATGGTGACGCGATAGGTCTGTACAGATACAACATCAGATACAACATCACAGAGCTCTATGGTGGCGCGATAGGTCTGTACAGATACAACATCAGATACAACATCACAGAACTCTATGGTGGTGCGATAGGTCTGTACAGATACAACATCACAGAGCTCTATGGTGGCGTGATAGGTCTGTACAGATACAACATCAGATACAACATCACAGAGCTCTATGGTGGCGCGATAGGTCTGTACAGATACAACATCACAGAGCTCTATAGTGGCGTGATAGGTCTGTACAGATACAACATCAGATACAACATCACAGAGCTCTATGGTGGTGCGATAGGTCTGTACAGATACAACATCAGATACAACATCACAGAGCTCTATAGTGGTGCGATAGGTCTGTACAGATACAACATCAGATACAACATCACAGAGCTCTATGGTGGCGCGATAGGTCTGTACAGATACAACATCACAGAGAGATAATTACCAGTTTTCTGATTTGCTTTTGTAAAATAAAATGTAATGACAGATTGTTGAGTGATGCGTATGTCCCATATTGGAACATTATAATGGTGAAATATATTTCGTATACATATTCGTATACATATTGATTGTACAACCTCTGTTGTTTTTTATTGCAGCAGTTGTGTTCGTGCGTCAGGAACTCTAGTGCTTCTGTACATTGAACAACTAAAAATGAAATATCAAGATTGTAATTCTGTAAACCTTTCAGGAATTACAGTAGTTGTAACATGTGATATTACACAATATATTCACAGTAGACGGTAGTTAACAACATATATTTCTGCAAAATTACTTTATTAAAATAATTAATTTATCACTAAAACTGGTTATGCCATCACCATGCAAGTCTTTGGAAAATTGATTACATTTCGGCGTTGACAAGTGAAAACAATGGAAGTCCATTTTTGTATTTTATAAATTTACTAGTGTAATAGTATGGATTCTCAGCCAATTGTCACCAGTAGTTTACAAAATCACAGTCCAATTAGACTATGACAATCTGATGGAAGCATTCACACCAACAGAACTTTCAGCCCTGATTATCTGAAGAGTCAAATTGACGTCATGCAGATCAACATGAACTTTCTTAGTTAACTTTGTCTCTTCAAAAGTGATATGTTCAATGTGTTTTGTATATTTTATTAAAACTACAATTGAAAGATATACTACATGTCTGCATGGGATGTCTGACCAAGCTTACTTGCTTCCCACAGAAGTCGAGATGGTGTTTGATTGAACCGGTATATGCCAGTGGATTAAGCACTTTGAACAGTCCTATGGAGCGGATGCTGTGCTATATAAGAACTTACCTTTACTTATATTGCCACCTGCTTCTTGCAGCCTGTCAGTGCGATGCAGCTGGAAGTAACGGGTCAGTGTGTGATGGCCACAGTGGACAGTGTCCTTGCAAGCCTGGCATGATGCTACTGGACTGCAGCCTCTGTAAGGTTGACCACTACGGCTTTGACCCATCTAGCGGATGCAAGGGTCAGTATACCATCAGTGGTCAGGTTTTGTTACAGTTGTCAGTTTAATAATAGTAAGAATATTTATAATAATAATAATATGTAGTTTTGGTTAGTTTAATGGTTGTCATTTATTATTACTCATGTCTGTGTAATAATTGTGGTCAGTTAGGTTTACATTGGTTACCTGTGGACAGATACACTAGTCATTGTAATAATGATGGACATATACACTTATGCTGGTCAGTGTAGTAATGGGTGACTGTAAAATTTACACTAGCCATTGTAATAATGGTGAATAAATACTTTTGCACAAGCCTTTGTAATACTGGTGCACATTTACACTATCCATTGTAAATTATGTATTACTGATAATACATGACTCATTGTAAACTACATCTCCAGATGTGTTTACACCCATCGGTATAGAAGATGGTCAGTCAGGTGTATTTCCACTGTCAACAACCAGACTGTATAGATGACATGTCTACCCAAAACGTAGAATTATATTGAAGTGAAACGAAATCTTGTGGGGTGGGGGAGCCATCCTGCAATCGTTGATTACCGAATGGCCGGATGTGGTTGGTTCCCCCACCTTTGCTGTTCTCATTTAGATTATAATCATGTTGGCTAGGTAATGAATGATCATTTTAATTATGTAATCTGCATAATATATTCCTGCATAGTGATTGTGGCTTTATATATAAAGCTCTTATACAAACTTATATCTGCCTTGTGTTATTCAGCAAACTAGCCACGATTCATATCCTTGTAACAAGCAGCGTTGGCACACATAAATGTCAGTTATAATAATTTTTAATGAATTACGGAAAAGGCTAGACATGTCGTTATGACAATGTAATGACATGATTGACATGAACCTTGCTGCAGAGTGGCTATATTGTGTCACTTGGGTTGTAGCTTGCGATTGCCATCCACATGGGGCCAGGTCGGTGTCTTGCAGCGAATCGGGGGTTTGTGACTGTCACCCCAATGTCATTGGGGTCAAGTGTGACTCCTGTCTTGACCAGTACTATGGACTCTACACAGGTATAACTCTCTCTAATCAAGGGTAGAAATATTGTCTTTATCCAGACTTCTCCACTGCTGCTTTAGGGTTGGTTGAAATTCAAATGTGTTATTTTTACCTTTGTTCCTGAAGTTCAGGATGAGGCTGAATTTTTTTCAATTCCTGAGTTTCACACCCACCTCTATATCCCCATCTCTCACCCTTGTTTTCCATCACCCTCCGAATCATGCCAACTCTCTCTTCACACAGTCTTCTCATCACTGTTGTGGTCTTCCTCCTCTCTGAGGACATCCTTCCTTAGCTGTTCCCCATCCGTTCAATCAATGTATGATATCTTACTGTTATTCAGCTTATGTATGTATGTTAACTTGTTCTCTTCGATGGCTTGACCTTGAACACCAAACTTTCATGGATTAATCTACGACCCCAGGTATTGGATGTAAGACCTATACTTTTTTCAAACTACTCCATATATGTCAAGATTGTCATTATTTTTTTAAAGAGCAAATTAAAGGCTCACTATTTTAGCATAGAATTAAGTTATTAATTGTACTCATTTAACTAGTTTTACCTTTTTTATATAATAATTTGTACTATATCATCTTTTTCTACTGTTTTCATTATGCCATTTTCTCTGTACAGCACCGTAGAACATCATTGTATAAATATGGCACTATAGAAATGAATAAACATTTACAATTGAAGGAAGACAGTCTGTTCCTCTACCCTGAATTAGCCAGCATAGTAACAGACGTCTGCCATGTTGAACGTTGGTTAACTCTGTCCACCTCAACATTATTGCCACTACATCTTGTTTAGAAATTGGATGTTTTGTTTACTATTTGAACATGATCCGGGACGTATCTTGCAATTTGTGGACATTGTTACGGGCTCACTATAAACACAATTTGGTGGGCAGTATACCTTCAACATAGTATATGTTGTAAGAACATTATATTAATTAATTCATGAAAAGCTAGAACAGACTGCCTTCTTTTAATTTTTTTATGTTGTTGGGGACTTTGTTAACCCATGTGACCTATGACCCCTAAAACAAACCACAACACTTATCGTGAATTCAACATGTCAACTGCTGCCACCTTTCAGGCGTTGGCTGCCGTCCGTGTCATTGCAGTGGTCAGTATGCAGTCAACAATTCGTGCATGGACACTGGGCAGTGTCACTGCAAGCCAGGAGTGGACGGCCTCAACTGTGATCACTGTCTGGACGGGTGAGTGATAGTATGATGATGTTGGACACATTGAAGTTAATTTAATAAATGCACAGGATTAATGTAAAATTTTGTTGTAAATGTTTTCAATGTTGTCAATATTTCTCTATGTTTTTTCAAATGTGTTTAATTTTAAACAAGTTTGTTTTAATTAAATAGTTGCACCGGGTTTGCTATTATTCTATTTTGTTAACAACTTTATTATCATCAAAACTGTGAAACTTTAAAAATAATGTAAAAATATATAAATGATTAAATGTAGACTATTATACACATCCTCTGTTTGTGCATTTATCGAGAAAAATAGTCTTGAATTAACCATATACAAGGTTCACTTTTATTTTTAGTGCTGATTGGCTAAAACATGTATACTCAATGTTAAATTATAATTCTACTTTTTGTTATTATTTATATTCTTAGTCTTAGCATTTTAGTTAATGTAAATACTCGTGCACAAGATGTTTCTCAGGATTGGAGTGTATAACTGAAGTGTTTTTATTTAGTTATTATTATTGATAATTTGTATAATTACTCGGCATGGTCCTACTAAGATATTGTGCTAAGGCTTTATTTCAGTGTTGTCTTTCTCTAGAGTTAGCGAGTCCACTGCAGGTTACACATTTACCCCCTGTGTGGGGTCTTTTACTTCCCCTGGCATAGAAACCAGGTAGAAGGAACCAACTGCTTATACTGTGTTGTCCGAAAGACTCAGGCAACATTAGATGAACAAAATTACCCAAGTTTCAATACAGCAGTCAGTACCAGAATTTTAACCCCGTTCCTTCAATCGACAGTCCGGCACTTCACATAGTAATGTAATGTAATTACAACACAACAGACTGAGCAATTAGTAAGTTTTATAACTCACCTAAGAATGTGATGCCAGTTATAACAGCAACATTTGACATTCGTGATTAATGTCGCTTTTAGTTTCTACGCATTGACATCTGTCGGCTGTACGTCATGTGGCTGCCACCCAGAGGGAAGCACTGTGTCTGCGTGCGATAAGACCACGGGTCGCTGCTCGTGTAAGACACAGACTTATGGCAGGAGATGCGATCAATGCGTAGCAGGTATGTCTTGGTCTCTTCAAAGTTTCACAAGTTTTTATCTTCTTCATTTCACTTAACTTTCCCATAACCCGTAAGGATATTTGGGGCACCACTGACGACTTTTTAACCAGCTCTCTCCATGTTTCCTTGTTCTCCACAGCCCTCTGGGAGTCGGCGATCTCCAGTCCCGTCCACTCTTTGATGTTGTCTTCCCATCTCTTTTTCTGTCTACCTCTTCTTCTCCCCCCTCTCACGATACCTCGCAAGATGGTCTTTGCAAGGCCAGATGATCGTGAGACGTGGTCGTACCACTTCAGTTTGTGCTTCTTGACCGTTGTAAGGAGGTCTTCGTATGGTCCAATACACAAGGTTTGATTATCTGACTATAACTGATCTATCATTTATACATATGTCTACCTACCACCATCACATCGTGAACAGCTACTGTGTTTTATGCAATATTACTTGGCATCTCTGTATACACTTGTATTGTTTCTTCCAGGATACTTTGGCCTGGGCAACTGGACATCTGACGGGTGCATCCAGTGCATCTGCTCAGGCCATTCCAGCAACTGCACGTCCTCCCCCCACTGGTACCGGTCAGTCTACCGCAGTTCCTGGGACCTGCTGACTGGGCCGACCGCAATGCAGGACCACTGGACAGCGGTCAGTGGGACCGGGCAGTTTGTCCCCGTCAAGGCCCTTACAAAGATCACTCCAGTCGAGGCTGAGTAAGTAGAGGTGTCGGAGACATTTCTGCTTGTTTTCTTCAAGTTTTTAATAATGTAAATACTTTTAAAGCCAAGGCAGAGAGAATAAAGCCACTGGAAATGTTTTAAACATTTATGTTTTTTCAATGAAAGTTTTAATCATATAAACGGTTTTTATATTACATAAATCATGGGATTGCCAGCTGTTATGTAGTTTTTGTAAATGTCTTCAAAGTTATCAACATTTCTGCATGTTTTCTTCAGGTTTTTAATCATTTTAATTATTATTTTTAAAATAAAAGCCCCTACAAAGATGACTCCAGTTGAGGCTGATTAAGTAGAGCAAATGGAAGTGTTGAAGACATTTCTGCTTGTTTTCTTCATGTTTTAATAATTTAAAGAATTTTTAGATCCAAGGTAGAGTGAGTAAAGCCACTGGAAATGTTGGATTTAAATAATTTAAGTGATTTTTTCTAAATAAAGTAAATATTGGATTGTTCTGTCCTGTTGACTTACACTGACTTGTGTACCGACGTGAACAAGTGTATATAACGAAATGCTTTATTACACGAGATTACTGACAGTGCCAACGGCCTTGATCACCAGGCGGCAGCACCACTCGCAGACAATACTAGACAACACATGACAGGAATTGCCATATGAAGACAGTTGTTATTTTGCTTTTTGTAAACATGTTTAAGGTTGTGAATGTTTGTTGACATTTTATTAGTTTTTATTAATTGAAGTTAATTTAATAAATTAAATAAAAGCACAGGATTGATATATAATTTTGTACTTGTAAATGTTTTAAGTTTTGTCAATATTTATGCATGTTTTCTTAAAGTTTGTTTTAATTTAAATAAGTTTGTTTTAATTAAACAGTTGCTGTTATTCTATTTTTGTTAACATCTTCATTATCATCAAAACTATGAAACTATATTTTGTGATGGATAATGTTTAAATATAAAAATGATTATATGTAGACTATATATATATACACATCTTCTATTTGTGCATTTACTGAAACAAATATTTTTGAATGAAGTATATACCACTTTCATTTTCAACGCGGCTGTAGTAACAACAGCCAGACTAATTTCTCAAACTTTATTCTGTACTAATATTACAATATTTTTATTTAGACGCCAATAAATTTGGGGTCAATGTCCCATTCACATATGTGAAGACACTATTTAATACAAAGACATAATAAATGAAAAAAAAATGTATCTAATTTTGCATCTGTTGACAGAATCGTATTACGCATCACAAATGACGATGCAATACTTATGGAGAAGGATGTCTTCTTTGTTGCCACGCAACCGTTCCTAGGCAACAAGCGCAGTTCGTACGGCCAGTCACTGTCGTTTGTGATTCGACTCACTGACCCCACCTCAGGGGTCAATGTGACATCAGAAAACGGGACAGTCATCGACAGGGAGACGGGGGATGTTGTATTGCTGGGCACCTACACTAGTTTCACACTTGTTGCAAATATCTCGGTCATCGCAGATGGAGAGAAGCATAGTTACACGGTAGTTATTGTTGTACTGCATTGACTCCATACACAGCTACTACGCTTCAGAAATGGTCTTAGTAAATTATAAAATACAGTAAACCTCGGATATAACAAATTGCTCAGAACCAGCCAATTTATTCGTTATATCTGAAATTTACTTTATATTAGAAAAATTGGGACCAATTCAGTTATATCGTATAAATGAAATTTGTCATAAGTTTTGTGTACTGTGTTTGTAACGTTAATTAGGATATTTTTGTTGGAAAAGTCTACACCTTCTAAGTCAACTTTTATTTAATATTTTAATGCAATAATAAAATGTGTTGAATAATTAAGAACTTATGGTTTTGATATTGGCATTACTGTGTTTAGATGCGACTGATAGAGACAGATTGGCATGTGAATGCAACACGCGGGCGCAACCCCACATACCAGGAATTCCTTGAACTTTTCACGGCAATTCGCTCTATACGTGTCAGAGCCAAGTACACCAACGTATGTACCTATGATAATCGCCCAACTGTAGTAACAATATATGTGAAAGACGGTTCAGACCTTTTGACAGTATGGAGTTATGTTAAAGACTAAGCAAAATGAACCTTTTTTATTCCCAATCTGAATATACTTTTGGTCGCGTTTTTCTGTACATTTTCTGCACAGTTTCATGCACACCTAGCAGTCGTTGTGATGTCACAGTTGGTAGCACCGCTAGGATTTAGCATGGTATGCATCGATGCGGGTTGGTGTTTCAGGCTGTAACTAAAATTGCAATCGTGGTATTTAATATTTTTATATCACTGTAAAGATAATAATCTTACCTACAAATGTGTCGCTGGATGAACACAGGACTTTTGTTAACTTTTTAAATTATTGCCAATTGAACATTGCGAATGCTCAAAACTTGCATTGAGATTTAATATCTTTTGATATCACAGTAAAGATAATAATCTTATCTTCAAGCTTGTCGCTGGATGTACCCAGGATTTGTTTTTAGTTTTTGAGTTGTTGCCGTTTAACCATTTCAGTACTACAGCCCTGATCAGCTGTGACCACTGAATACTGCATTCCCAGTGAATATGCAAGACAATGGACTACCTCACTCAAAATTTGAGCAACAAAAATGCATCTTATGAATAGGAATGTTATACATTTTCGGAAAGTATGATAATCAGCGAGTAAAATGAGCCATATCATTTTATGTTCTGTCATCATGGTAACCAGCAATCCAAGATGGTCACCAAGATTACAACATTTTTGTTGTCACCATCACTTTCATCTCCGACTCTGTTGCTAAGTTCGCCGACATCGTCATTGTGTCGATCGTCAACATCAGACAAAGATTCTTTGCTACAACTAAAAAAATCTGTCCCAAACATACGGTGGTACATCACTTGTTGAAATAAAGCCGCCCGCCATTGTGGCCACCCCAGATTTTGATAATCCATCATTAAAAACCACAAAAATTTCCATAAACTATTATTGAGTGATAACCCACGATGACCATTGCTGAATAGGTAATTTATTTGCCATGACAACCATATACAACAAGTGGCTCTATATAGTGGATAATTACGAGTAAAAATGATTGAATAACGGACATTGTCAATGCCGCCACACCGGCCTGTCGTACTGAAGCGTCACACTCCGCTCAGCCGATGTAGCGGCCTGTCGTACTGAAGCGTCACACTCCGCGCAGCCGATGTAGCGGCCTGTCATACTGAAGCGTCACACTCCGCTCAGCCGATGTAGCGGCCTGTCATACTGAAGCGTCACACTCCGCGCAGCCGAAGTAGCGGCCTGTCATACTGAAGCGTCACACTCCGCTCAGCCGATGTAGCGGCCTGTCATACTGAAGCGTCACACTCCGCGCAGCCGATGTAGCGGCCTGTCGTACTGAAATGGTTAAACATCATGAATGATTAATCTTGCAATGTATACGCGGCAGAAGATATAATGCTTGGTTGAGCATACGCGATGTTCAAATGACAATAACTCAAAAAGTTCACACAATTCCTGTACACATCCAGCAACAAACTGGTAGATAAAATATTATCTTTAAGGTGATATAAAAAATATTAAATTCCGCGATTGCATTATAGGGCACGCTGAGCGGCCTTGCCTATGGTGACGTCAGCAACATCTTGCAGGCTGTGACACGCAAATGACCACTTTTGAACTGGCTTAGTGACATGCAATGAACAGGCTTCATATTACTTGACAAGACTATTGGGTTTATGTATACAAATTTAAAAAAAACATTTAAAATTTAATTTCACTTGGTCTTTAAGGAAACATTTCAGTGTTACATACATGTAATTAAATCAATTTGTTGCAACGTTATAGAGGTTGAACTGACCCATCCAAAGAATTCAACTTTTGAGATAACCTCTACAAATGTATTTTGTTTTTTTTCTCAGTTTTGTGAAATATTCATGTTGTGGCTTACACATATATTGTCAATAAGGTTGTTATTATTAGCATTTCACAAGTCTGGCAACGTAAACAATGTTAATGCTTAAATGTAATATTCCACTTCATAGTCCTTGTTATTGGTGGCTTCACATAAAACATGTTTCTACCAAAAATATATTTTCCTGAATAATCCCTGCTTGCAGACAACTGGTGGGATGGTCGACCTGTGTGGTGCTCAGATTGTCTTTGCCTCCACGGACAATTCTTCTGGTATACCCGTCAACAACGTGGAGCAGTGTACCTGTCCACCCCAATACACAGTGAGTGCTAATAGTTCTTTTGTTAATTACAAATGTCTGTCCATATTAAACTACACCGTCACGCCCCGTATTCTACTTGTCATATACGTCATGTTCCCATTCATGTCTCACAGGTGTTCCACTGTCTTATTCCTTCTAATATTTCCCTTTAACCAAAAACGATGGTTGTGTTCTGGTATTTTATTGAATAGTTGCTTTAATATATTAGCCATGTTAGAATTTATATAAGTGTGTCTGTGTTAATTTATATATTAATACGCTGACTTGGGAGCAGTGTATATACATCTCTCCCAGGCGCCGCGGTCCTCTCACCTCTTTCTGTCTTAATTTCTTCCTTGAACCATTGGCCTCTGATCTACCAATCGGCGATGGATGTAAAAACAAAACAGTTATTTTTTAGTTATTTACTTATGTGTTTTTTGATAAGCTATGCTTCTCTATAGGGTCTTTCTCCTACCTGAAGTAATTGAGTGTTGAATCACTCCTCCATGCTAGAATGCCAACGGGGACAAGTTTTGATAGATCGAAGCACTGTATTGGTGAAATTGCTGTCTTTGGTTGGTTGCTCCATTTGTGGGTGTAAGCTAGTTAGTATTGTGTGAAATTATATTAACGCTGCGTCCTTAACTGGTTTAGCACATCATGAATCTGGATCTGTGATGTTCAAATATGAATTGTGTAGTCAGTTTAAAAAGGTGATTGTGTTTCTTTAGAAGGTATAAAATTTGTTTTGGTCATTGCAACTGGTAAGATCGTATCATGCATTCACATGTAGATTCCAATTTTGAAAATCACATGAATTGATTCCTCGGCAGGAATTAAATAATTAAATTTTGTCTGATGATTTAGCAAAAACTGCATACAAAAGTTGCACAAACATACTAGCATGTCATAGAGGATACTATGTGTGTTTGCTTTTTTGCAAAATTAACTTGAAATGAGACGAGTGAAAAAATTGAAATGAGGAAGCACTTTTAATATGTTACTGCACTGCCAGGGTCCGTCATGTGATATCTGCAGCCATGGCTACACAAGGGCTGTTCCAAATGGAGGTCCCTTTGTCGAATGCGTACCCTGTGACTGCAACGGACATGCCGCGACCCCGTGCGACGCTGACACTGGGGTGTGTAACTGTACCCATGATGCAACAGGAGATCACTGCTCCGTGTGCCTTGCTGGATTCTATGGCAACCCAGTTATGGGGACACCTGGTGAGTAGTACATGAATGAATCTGGAGTAAAGTTTAAAGGGATCTTCGATACATGACCAATCTGCAGTGTATGTTCTGTGGTGTTTTGTCTGTAGACTCAGGGTGTTGTTGCTGAATGTTAAATCTGTGTTGTTGGGACCATATGTACGTCATTGTCCTTATATAGTGTGTGGTCGTCAAGGTGATCCAACATCTTGACTATACACAACCAAATGCAGCACATTGTGTACCATGGGACCCAAACAGTGGAGCAGTATTTTGATGGATAATGCCACCTCTAAAGCCTGACAATAATATACAAGTTCTTTAGGTGACCGGCCAAAGATGTGCAGCTGAAGAAATACTGGACTGTTTCTCTTGTTTGAATGCAATAGATGCTGACACGTCTTCTTCCAGTTGTTGTGTATAGCCTGCCAAGGGCCATTGCTTGGATACAAGACCAGATGTCACACAGTCGCCAATCATCCCATGCTGTTTTAGGCACATCTAGGGGATGACCCAGTTAATTGTTTCACCATATTATTGGTAATATTTTTCCTGTTTCGCAATAAATTTGTCTTTTTCCTGTGATGTTTCAATCGCTCTCATCAATATTAATCAGACAAGTACTACTACCGGTAGGTGGCGACATGGTAGTCATTCTGTTCAGTGCTCTCACTCTCATCAGAAAAGGATCAATCCATCGTAGACAGCGACTCAAAACAATTACATAGCAGACTGGGAGAGAGCCTAATTTGTAGACAGGGAGTCAGACTGGGGAATAAAAAGCACCAAAAAAAGTGATCTGGATAACTAAAGAATGAATCGAGATGAGAACTGGTACGGACTCTGCCTATCTACAATGATCTCCTGAAGAGCCACCCAGGTGATGGCCACATCAATGAGTGACAGAACTGCAAAGAATGATTACTGTTTTGCTATCTAGCTGTAGTTGCCTAGTGAAGATTGCTGTTATTGAAACTTCACAAAAAAAAGGAAGTTGACTGCGAAATGAGTAACAAAATATCACCCATTTGAACCATCCAGTGTGATGAACCTCTTCACTCATATTCTCCGTCTCGTGTGTTGAGAATGTTACAAGTTGATAGGGATTTGTGTGAGAGCCTCAGTAGCACACTGCCCTGTAATTGTCACAAACTGCCAGATGGTCACTTATAAAGTTACAGATGGTGACCACGTTTTGCGTCGATGTCATGAATTATATATTTATAAGAATGCTGTCCCATAGAAATATGGCAATAGGTATGTGATGTCAATAATAGTAATCAAGCAGACATTTTATAAAATTAATGTGTCCAAATCTGAATATCTCTATAATGTCTGCATTGACTGGTACAGTTTTAAAACATTCCAAAATTTGAAACAGAAAATTATGATATGTTAACATTGTCATGAGGTTATCGCCTCTGTGTTTTGTTCCAGGTGATTGTGAACCATGCATGTGTCCAGGCAACGTGGTTGCTGTCGAAGCGAATGTGTTCGCTAGTGAATGTGTGCTGACATCTGGTGGTGCGGTTGAGTGTCTCAACTGTTCTGAGGGTCATTCGGGTCGTCAGTGTGATATTTGCATGGAAGGCTGGTACGGCACTCCACATAACACTTCGGTAAGTGATTGCTCATCCATGCCAGTGTGAGATGAAATTTTCACCCCCATAAATATATATGTTGTATTTTTGGTGTATTTATAAAAAAATGTTTTATTATTTTGAACACTGTTTTTTATTTCCTGTACTAGTTTTATGAGCCACATTCTGTGGTGATTAGAACCTAATAAGACTTTTAATTCTTGTCCAATATTCCGTTGCAAAAACACCATTATAATAAAATTTTCTTGCCCACAAGAATCTATTATGGCTCCGTTTTACCCAGTAGCATTTTGGAAAAGCACCATTATGTAATTCTTGTACATTTGATTTCGTCTCTCATCCAGTTCTAATGTCATCATATTGTACTTTGCAGCGCTGCCATATTTGTTTGTTTAAATCTGTATATCTGACTTGAAATACGAAGTAAAGCCATATAAATCTATACATTTCTTCCTTGGTTAACCGGCCTATAGCATTCTCATTCCAATAAAGGGTCACCACATCCTATGCTAGCTGTGCTACAGATTATATTTATGTCAAACAAAATCTGCTGTTTCTTTGTGAAGCTACCTAACATGCTATTCAACAGCTATAAGTGTGTCATTCCATTGTATACTTGTTTGGTTAACACACGTAAGAAGTACTTGTTGAGTGCAGTGACTAGAGCATCACTCTCAATTGAGAGAATCCGGTTTCAAATCCTGTGCTGCCATGTCCAACCTTGGGCAAGTTCGTTCACTCTGTTGCTCCAGTTCACTCAGCTATATGAATGATTTCCTGGCTTTAGACAGTGGTGGATATTTGTGTATGAATAGTTTTTTGCACATTAATTGCAACATGGCTGGACGCTTCCCAGAGAAGTCGAGATGGTGTTCAGTTGAACAGATCTGCCAGGGAGTAAAGTGTAAAGTGCTTTGCGCAGTCCTAAGGACCGGATACTGTGCTATATAAAAACTTACATTTTCATTTTACTTCCAATGATTTCTCCATTTGAAACAATTCCATATTAAAACAAGACACAGCGTACATTCTTGCCCAAATTAAAGAAAACTGGGAAATCTATATTTTGCAACCAGTCAGATGTGAAATCACACTGATTCTTAATATGACATAATTACCTCAATAGAAACTTTTTTCTCTTTTGAATATTTTGACAGCTTCTCACAGTCTTCATCGGCAGAATGACATTACGGGTATGTCACATGACCACTGTCAAGCTGGAGAAGGACGGCTGGGAGTGGTCATGTGACACACCCGTCACGTCATTCGGCCGATGATGACTGCAAGAAGCAGTAAAAATATTCAATGGAAGAGAAACAAGTTTCTTGTGAGGTAATATAACAACCAAGAAACCGCAATCCATTCAAGGAGCACACTGATTCTTGTTTCTCATTGTGCACCCAGAATGCCGGTGGGCAGTGTTTGCCATGTCAGTGTCATGGACGTGCTGACACGTGTGACACGGTCACTGGCATCTGTGTCGACTGCAGGAATGACACCGCAGGAAAAGAGTGCAACATCTGTGCACCGACATTCTTTGGTGACGTGGCGTCATATTCATGTCGACGTATGTGTGATTACTTGTCTACAATCTTGTTGTCAGAATTGTCTGTACTTGTAATCCGCTACAAGGTATTTTGAACACAAAAAATATCACAAAATCACGATAAATATTTGAATTTTTTTGTACACCATATTTATGTAATATCTAAACTGCTTTCCATAAATGTCTATAAATAAATGTCTATGCTATGTAATTGATGCAAACTAATTTTCTGATGTTTGTTTTCAACTTTGTGTAATGACATTTGACACTAACAACATATCACTTATTTTTTGTATACATAACTGTTTCTGGTTATCATTTATTATTCTGATGTGTATTTTATTTAGTAGCTATAAATCCAGAATGTTAAATACTACATCTCCTCAAAACATTTTAATAACATCACAGTTTTTGTTTCTTAATTAATATCATTACACACATACACTGTATATATGTAATATGTCACATGGTCGATTTATACACCACGTATGGTATAAAGACGGTAAGGAAATAAATCACACATCACGTTTGTCCACAAGAATAGCAATAACAGAGAAATTAACTGCTTAATCAACTAATTTATTAACCATCCCACTGACTTTTTCCCGTGCAGTGTGTGACTGCAAGAGTGCAGGATCAACAGGTCAGTGTGACCACCGCACTGGTCAGTGTCAATGCAAGCCCAATGTCCAGAGCTTCCTGTGTACGGAGTGCGCCCCCAACACCTTCAACTACAGCAGCGGTGAGGGCTGTTACCCCTGCGACTGTCACATGGCAGGAGCATATGGACCGAGCTGCAATCTGGTAGGTGTCTGTAAACACTCTTCACTTTGCTGTTAATTGAAGGGCATGTAGAATTTTATAAATGCTAAAAAACAGCATCTCCAAGATTGGCAGGATTATTGTTGTGCCTGTTATGTTAATCTGAATTGTGGAATAGTTAGCTGCATGTATTGGTCATGTATTGGTCATGTATTGGTCATGTATTGGTCATGTATTGGTCATGTATTATTTATATGTTGTCAAGTATTGTGCAAATTGATATAATATATTATGTAAATTTAACATGGCAGCAGCTTGTTTGATGTTGGAATAAGTAAAGGATGATGGATTCATATATGAAAGGTTGGTAATGGGCATATTTTATTGTCAGTTGCTATGAACGTCAAGAAAGAACACGTATGTAATGAATTGTGTGCAGAAAGCACACAAATAAACAGTCAGTAAAATATACACAGCACACAAAACTTAATCTACAACATCACCGGTGCAGGGCTACATGCCATAGGCATTGCTCATAATGAGAAGTTATATTTTTGTTATGTTTTACTTCTTGTTTCCTTGGTTGTTAATTTGGCAGATTTCCGGTTTAGGTAGGTGATATGTAACATTCTGATTTAAACTAATCTGCTGTTTCTGTGCCTAGAATCTACTACTACCGTGGTAATGATTGTTGCTATTTGAAGGTGACGGGGCAGTGCGTGTGTAGATCGCTCACTCTTGGCCGTCGCTGTGACTACTGCGAGGACACCTATTGGCAAGTGAACAGCACTACAGGGTGTAAATGTAAGTTATGGGTGGGATATTATTTTTGGTATAGCGTTTTTCATTGGCTATATGTTTGAATAATTATTGTTGGTATTGTTAGTAATTAAAATTAAGATTGTACAGGACATGAGAAGAATTTTGATAGATTGAATGTCTCAGTATTCAGTTGTTTAAAATTTGGGACATATTTGTCTTGTTTTCTGACAAAAAATACAATTTCTGTTGTTTTAATTCTTCAGTTGTGATATGGTCAAATGTGAGTCGGATTGTAATAATGTCTTCTTGCAAGTGAAATGAAACATGTCTGAAGTCATTCAGCTCAACTACCTGCTCATGTCTGTTTAACTGACAACAGATGTTGATTTCAATTTCAGCTTGTTATTGCACACCAGAGGGCACTGCAAACAACACTGGTGCAGCCTTCGGCACATGTGACGTAGAAACAGGACAGTGCCAGTGCGCACTGCCAGGAATCGTGGGTCGGACGTGTGATCGCTGTGCAGCTGGAAGTGAAGGTTAATCTATACATTAATATGCTAATTGTGGGGCATTCTGTGTGTATCTCCTCCCAGGCGCTATTTGTGGGGAATTCTGTGTGTATCTCCTCCCAGGTGCTATTTGTGGGGCATTCTGTGTGTATCTCCTCCCAGGTGCTAATTGTGGGGCATTTTATGTGTATCTCCTCCCAGGCACTAACTGTGGGGCTTTCTGTGTGTATCTCCTCCCATGCGCTAATTGTGGGGCATTCCGTGTGTATCTCCTCCCAGGCGCTAATTGTGGGGCATTATGTGTGTATCTCCTCCCAGGCGCTAATTGTGGGGCATTCTGTGTGTATCTCTTCCCTGGCGCTAATTGTGGGGCATTCTGTGTGTATCTCCTCCCAGGCGCTAATTGTGGGGCATTCTGTGTGTATCTCCCCCATCATTGATGGTCCCTTAACTGCTCTGATGATGACTAGTGTACCCCATTCATGTGTTTGGTGCAACTCTGAGCCTGTGATAACTTGAAGATTTAGA
This sequence comes from Escarpia spicata, assembly GCA_963995525.1. Lineage (NCBI taxonomy): Eukaryota > Metazoa > Annelida > Polychaeta > Sabellida > Siboglinidae > Escarpia > Escarpia spicata. The sequence goes on from OZ023217.1 coordinate 11,134,632, forward strand.
TGCTAGAGAAGTGTATTTTACTTGCTGTAATGTCAATGAGAGTAAATAGATATATATTCATAGTTATTTTCTGAAGAACATAATGAGTTGATCATACATGTTATCAACAGTATAAAAACTTCATGAACTGTGTAAAGTTGTCTTTGGTTGTAGGTATTAGACTGACTATTGTGCCACAGTTATTATCTAAATTGTCATTTATTCAGGCATATTTCCTAAGGTTGTGTGGTGTTTGGTTGTCAAACATGTACCTTATTTATTTATTTATTGTTGCAGAAGCATATCAGTTTGTCCAAGGTGTCCAACTTGGTAAGTATTTGCCTCCTCTCTAAAAAGTATAACTTTACAAATTTTACATCAAAATGCTGCCACCTTTCAGAGCTTTTTATTAATGATCGTCACTTTCGCATACATTTCATATTTATTTTGATTATTTATTTAATTAATTGCTGGAGGATAGTTAATTCATGCTAATAAAAAGTGTATTCAAAAAGTTTTTTGTTTCTGGGGAAGTACTTAAAAGTGGACACAGCAGCAAGGTTATTAATTTATAACCAACAAGTGTAGATCAAACAAGATTGCCATCCAGAGCAAAAACCTATGTGATTTCCCAGTTTTGTTTTAGAACATACCCATGCTACTAGCATTTACACAGTTAGCAGCGTGTTTATTCCATTGATTTACATTTCTCAGTGATAGTAAATACATTCTTATATCTAATCTACACTGTACCTTCAATATGTACATCAACCATTTATTTATTTTTAAAAAACATCACATAATCAGTGTATATCTAATCTACACTGTTCCTTTAATATGTACTCAACCATTAAATTTTTGTTTAATGAGGTAGCACGATCAATGTGTGCTCTACATATTACTTGGAACTTGGTAGCATAGTGGTTTGAGAGCCAGATCGACTCTTAGTCGAAAAATTCTGGGTTGGAATCCTCTGGCTTCTGTTAAAAAACGTGGGCAAGTTCGTTCACTCCTGATTGTTCCAGTTCACTCAGCTGTATAATGAGTACCTGGCTATAGACATTTGTGTACGAATAGTCTTCATGCATTAAATGCAGCATGGCTGAATGCTTACCAGAGAAGTCGAGATGGTGTTCAATTGAACAGGTCTACCAGGGAGTAAAGTGTAAAGCGTTTTGAGCAGTCCTAAGGACTGGATACTGTGCTATATAAGAACTAACTGTTTTACGATACTTTGTTCTAGGTGTGTACCCAGACTGCCAGTTATGTGGGGCATGTTACGATACATGGGCCGTGAGAATCGAGGAAGAAGGACTCCTCTTGCAGGGTCTGGCCCAGTCTGTCCTACAACTTTGGGCGCGCTACGGTAATCCAACAGTCCCTGTGAATGCTGGGCAATATGTGACACAGTTTGAAAGGGTTTATGCTAAGTTGTATGTTGTTAGGGGTGGTTTCACAAGTTTACAAAGTGTTTTGTATTGGTTCAGATCACGACCAGGCTGCCCGGTTCTGATATCAACAGTAGTGTCAGTGTGCATTAATATCTGTTCCACTCGGTAGGTGGTACCACTGTATTTATTTATTTTCTCTGCAATATATGGTGACGACCAACCCACCTCGATTTATGACCAACATTAATCCTCTAAAATCATAGGCATGTATGGCCACCCTCTGTAAAGAGTGTTACAGCAGACTAGTACTGAGTATACATTCTGTGACAGTTTGATGGCAGCCCACTGAGCATAGCCATGCTACACCTTTTTAGGATTTTGCAAACTTATGCAAATATTCAGATTTTAAAAAGATTCAACTTGGGTACTTTGGCTGGTATTAAGAAGACTGTCAATTCACTTTTGTGGAGAATAGTGGAATATTATGTCACCTAAACCATGGTTGGTTACCATCTGCAAATATTTAGTATAATTTTGGTAGATGTTTACATGGAGTGTATCTTCGCATCTTAGTAGAAGATAAATCCAGAGATTCCAAGATAAGTTTACAAATAATGTTAGGTTGTTGAACCAGTTCACCTTCATTACAGGCCCATATGTGTGTTAAATTATGTGTATTATACTAAATTATCTAAGTTTACACAGCTCAGTGTCAGTTGAAATATCTTTCAGACAACATGACATATGCTGCGGTGCATCCCCTGCTGGCAGATGTCCGAACTAATCTCACGAATGTTGAGTCTGCCGTCCTGTCAGCCCAAGACATTGTCAATGATGTGAGGTTCCTTCAGCGAGGTTTTGACAAGGTACATACATCACATTCACATGAATACACAACAAGACTATGTAATGTCATATTCCAGTTGGAGTGTTGTGCATATAAATGTGTCATGAAGTCTTAGACCTGAGATCATCCGTCTTCTGTAACTTCTTGTTCCTAAAACAAAGTTTAACCATGGCAAGTATACGTTCTCTGCAGCTGTACCCAATATCAGAATGAACTCCCATGATTTTAAAATCATAAATATATACCTATATGTATATTCTGTAACAAAAGTCAAGTTACTCAAAATTTTATTTTCACCCTAAATCTTCAGCAGTCCCTTGAACTGATTGGTGTTGGTGATGGGTTTTGTACATCCTTTTTCAATGCTTAATGCTTCTGGTTTGTTGTATGTACCGCTGAGATCTGGTTTATGAGAATCTAGAAATGTATTATTATGATATCTACTTTGTGGTTTAACTTTAATTATACTACTAAAAGAATGGGAACACATGAAACCAATTATGTGTATAATTTTCATATAATAAAAGTTGATTCAAAGGTGCTTATGTAGTTTTGGTATACATCTCACTTAAAATATATTCGTTTCAGGTATCGATCAGAGTTGGTGAATATAAAACGACCCATTTGAACATGACCCGACATGTGGAAAAGTTACAAGAAATTCTTGCCAGTCTTACGAGTTACCTTGGAAATGTCGCAATAAGCGAAACAGAAAAAAAGACACCGGAACAGTTCATTCGTGACACCGTTGCCATGGTGACACTTCACGATGACCTATATTCTCAGGCAAATTCGTCTTGGACGAGAATACGCAATTTGACGATGGCGATCAAGACCGCAAACGGAACCGTTGAGGGATTAGTTAGTCAAATGAAGTCATCAGTGGTAGTTTTACGTGAAGCAAAACGGATCACCAAATCTGCTCTTTTATCAATAAACACAACTATCGGTCCTCAATTCAATAACAACACTCAGAGACTGAAGAGAGTGCAAACGGTTGTTGGTGAATTCACAAGAACGCTAGCCGAGGTGTCGGAACAATTAGCCAGTGCCTCAGATTTGTCACAGCGGGCCAATGTTTCAGTGTCTGTATCATTTAACATGTCACAGTCAAAGGTGAACGCAGCAGGCGAGATGGTCACTCGAGCATTGGTCGCAAAGTACAGCGCATCGGAGGCACAGAGGGCAGCACTTACAGCACAGAGTGCGGCCAAATCATACCTGGTGAGATACTTATCTAATCTCTAGGATGTACAGTTGTGATATACTGGTACTTTTTGTAGGGATTTTTAGTCAAAATCAAAGCCCTTAACAATAGCTAATAATTGTAATGCATGAAGATTAATTGCTTAAATATTTGATAAAAAAGAGCTGATGCGTCACTATTTAAAGTATTAAAATACATTTTATAACAATAAATCCAGTACAGTAAAATATTAAGTTGTGTGAGAAGTATTGGTGGCGAAATAAGTTAGTTGTCAGTGTTTTGCAAAGTGCTATTATAGTGATGTGATGTGACATACCTTGACATGATGACATTTCAGCAACATCAACACATGACTCAAAAAAATTTTGTGTGTGTGTATGGGTGTAGGATTGAATGCCTTTATAGCTATTTGATGTTTGTAGCTCTACCAAACGTTGCTGAAATTGTTAATGTCATGTAAATATGAAATGAACGTTAGCCATTTGTTGTGTTGAAGCTATAGGTACTAGGAGTTAATGTTTGACCTATCAAAATTTCAGGTCATTTAAGTTCTGTGTTAAAACTTACTAAGCATGATATTGAAAATAAGTAACAATGGTATATTTTTTCTGAAATAACAGGAGTATATTTAGCTCTTATGGTGTTAGAATAACTATGAGCTGATGACTATAACATGGCATGTATCTTCAGGAAATTGCCACGGATACCAAGCAGGCCATGACAGCTACCTTGGAGAACACAGTGGGTGGTCTGGTGACCATGGACTCGGTTAATGAGCAACTGATCGTAGTCAACGAACTTACTAGAAATGTGTCGAGAATCGCACTGCCACAAGTGGGAGAGATGGTGGAAATTTGTAAGGCAATAAACGCAACATCCATCTCTGATGTGGCCGTCAGTGCTACATTGACGAAGGCAAAGGAAGGACTGGCCAAGGCACAGGAAGCATTAAACATGACCCAACTGGCATCGTATGTACAAAGCTTTTGTACCTGTTTCATGAATGTATGGACTTTAAGCAAATCATCTTCTGCTGTTAGCTAACGTAATAGGTACAAATAAAGTTGTGAAAAACAATGTTTAAGACATGGCATATAATATCTGTTTACTGTATTGCAGTGTTGTGTCCATCTACACCATCTATACTGTACAATTTATAATAAATATATTGATATAGCGCACAGTAACTGTGGACAAAGTCCTTTCCGACATGCTGAACATAAATATGTGCTAAGATTTACTACTAATATAAATTACAATCACTGTTAAGGTCACCCATATGACTGGACAAAGGTGATCTGAATAGCAAGGTTTATATTAGAGAGACCTATACTTTACAGTTCAGACGTTATTTGCGACTATCCTAGGGTGACCTTAATTGTGAGTTGGCTGTATTACCAAGGTGACCGTAAAGCAAGGTTTGACTGTATATGCATAGTAATCTTGACTGCAACCATGCATTTTCAGAACACAGATGAGAATCATAAATTTTTTCTACGCAAACTGTGTCAACTGAATTTGAAATGCCACATTTCTGTGTAGAGTTAACGGTAGGTTTGGGGTGTTCAGAATTAACGATGGTGTTAGTGTGTTTGTGTTTGTCAGGGAGACGGCCCACGTAGCCCTGGAGGAGGTGAGGGAGGTCCAGTACAACCTGGGGGAGGCCGTGGAGGTGCAGGGACAGGTCTACGCCCAGAGGGAGGAAATGGACAGGCTCAACCAGACCTACACAACGGCGATACAACAGGTAGGGAAGAGTGGGGCTGCTTGGTACAACTGGACATACATGACAGCCATACAGCAGGTTGGAGAGAATGGGGCTCTACACAGTGGCCATACAACAGGTAGGGGAGAGTGGGGCTATACTCAGTGGCCATACAACAGGCAAGGGAGAGTGGGGCTATACACAGTGGTTATGCAACAGGTAGGGGAGAGTGGGGCTATACTCAGTGGCCATACAACATATAGGGGAGAGTGGGGCTATACACAGTGGCCATACTACAGGTAGGGGCGAGTGGGGCCATACTGTAGGTAGGGGAAAGTGGGACCATACACTGTGGCCATACAACATGTAGGGGAGAGTGGGACTATACACAGTGGCCATACTACAGGTAGGGGCGAGTGGGGCCATACAGTGGCCATACTGTAGGTAGGGGAAAGTGGGACCATACACTGTGGCCATACAACATGTAGGGGAGAGTGGGACTATACACAGTGGCCATACTATAGGTAGGGGAGAATGGGGTTGTACACAGTGGTAATACAACATATAGGGGAGAGTGGGGCTATACACTGGCCATATAACATATAGGGGAGAGTGGGGCTGCTTGGTACAACCATATATAAATGGTGGCCATACATCAGATAGAGAAGAGTGGCATATGGATGCTTGTATCTACTGAGACATTGTCGGACTCATAAAAATTTGATTCAGGTGTCCACTGTAAACAGCTATTGTTATGGGCATCTGTCCGCTAAGGCAGGTTTCAATGTAACTTGATACATTCGATAAATAATTTGCATGCAGGTAGAGAAGAAAGCGACTGATGCAATCAGAGTGGCAGAGACCACCAATGCGTCAGTCAGCAGTATTAGTGCACTGGTGAAGGAGACCAGAGACTGCTTCCAAGACTTAACCAGCAGCAAAACTCAGGCAGACGTACTCACTGAGAAAGCACTGCAGCTAGTGAATGATGCAGCAAATGTGAGTTGACTGTCTGATTGGTCAGTTACTTTTTCTGCTTTCCTGTGATGTGTAAAAAAGGTAAATGTTGCAATTTTTTTTTACAAAATATGGTAAATTATAACGTTCTGTTTATCTTGACAGTATGTGTAGTTAGCTTATCTTCTACAAAAAACAGAATGTTTTTGGTATTTGTTGGTGTTTTCTGTGCTGTTCAATCAAGATTGCTAACTGGAAGGAATATGGAATGGATTTTACGCGTTTTTTTAACATGTTCAGCCATTGTAAATTTCCTCCATTGACAGCACTATGGTTATGTCAAACATGCAAGAAATTAAGACTAACAATTAAATTGTGTTGTCCTGCCAGGTGATTAAACTGAAATGAAATGGTCTTAAGTTAATTAATTCCATGTAAGACTATTATTATATTTTGAGGTAGCGTAGATGATTTTACTATATACGATTACAACAACCATGGAACAATATTGTGCTGTACATTACTACAGTCAGTACACCAGCACAATAGTGATGTTATCACTCCTGTTTATTCTACATACCTCTGTATTTGCCTAATAATAGTACATTATTTGGGTAACTCTAGATGCGACTGAAAAATGTTGAAAGTCTACAAAACCTCAGCAAAGAACTCGGCCGGAGAATAGCACTAGACAGCGCCACCTATGCAACATTGACAGAAGTGCACAGAGAAATGAGACTTTTACAGCAGGACCTCATAGATATCGAACAGATCACTGACATTCAGTGTAAGTACTTCTAAAACAGTCCAGCAACCAGATCAGATCTGTGACCCATCACAGGGAACCAGGTATTAAATTTGACAGGTCTGTCCTTCACGCCAGCCTAACAGCTGTCCAGGTCATGTCCTGTCAATTTTGTGGTTTTGGCAGAAATATATACCGTATTATATCACCTTTCAATATCCAGTTTGTCTTCCTCGACAAGTAATCAAAAAGTAATAAAATACATGCATCAAAGAACCCATATTAAAAACTAATGGACAATATGAATCAAAATGACCTTGTTTCTCAAAACATCACTTTTATAAATGAATTTGAGCAATAAATCAAACTACTGAAGATATTTATATAAGTTTATGGTCTGCAGAATCCAAAAACTCAGTTCCCAACTTTGCTATTTGTAATACCTACTTTGAGGTGGCAGGCCACATTTCATTCTCAAATTGACCATTATGATGTTCACTTGCACCAATATCTAACGTATGTGTCTGAAAACATGTGATTGACATTTCAAATAAGTAGCTTATCGCCATTTTGGATGCCATCTTTTAACATGGCTACCATTTACAAAAAAATTCATGCTAAAAGTTGTTTTAATATAAGTTGTTCCTCGTGACATTCTGTGTATGTAAGAACGCATTAAAATTATTGTGTTTACACATTTGTAATGTACCAACTTTTTTCCTTGTGTTACTTCTAGTGTAGTTGTGATATACAACTGTTGGTATATTATTGAAATCTTGACTAAGTATTACTGAAATCTTGACTAAATCCATCCATACATATACACACAAGAGATAGTGGAATAAACATAACACATATAAATCTGTTCATCCTTAATATCTATGTAATATAAACAAAATTGCACAGTAACAAAAGGTTTATCAGTGCAAATAATATATCCAAATATCCAGCCAGGATTCACGTGTTACACGACCTGTTACAGTGTTACATGACCTGTTACGGTGTTACATGACCTGTTACAATGTAATGTGACTCGTTAAAGTGTTACATGACCTGTTACAATGTCAGATGACCCGTGTTACAGTGTTACATGACCCGTTACAGTGTCACACAACCTGTTACAGTGTTACACGACATGTTACAGCATTACATGACCTGTTACAATGTTACACAACATGTTACAGTGTTACACAGCATGTTACAATGTTACACAACCTGTTACAGTGTTACACAACATGTTACAATGTTACACGACCTGTTAGTGTTGCACGACCTGTCACATTGTTACATGACCTGTCATAGTGTTACATGACCTGTTACAGCAATATTGAGAAGCCTGCGCTCACAGACGAGTGAGATGACCACAATGCAACAGGAGTTGGACCGACTCGAGAGTGACCTTGACGACCTTGTCACAAACCTTGCAAACCTTGACCCCCAGACTGTCCGGTGCACACACAACTGACCCCACCCCCTCTGTCCACGACCAAGTGGCTCGGAGCAAGGCAGTAAATGTTAGGTGCACGCCATGGGACCATATCACTAAAATACTGAGCTCGTAAGGAAAATCATCATTAAGCATAATCCATTGTTAACTTTAAGGAGGGTTTTCAAAATACAAAAAGCCGCCGCCATATCACAGAGGATAATATTTCTGTGACACACCACCAAGAGTGTCCCGGTGGCGTGCCCTGGTGTTGACAGTTTTTAGGATACAAGATCACTGCTAAGGAGAAAAGTCAATTTTAAGAGCGTAATTGGGCTTATGAGCCTGCAAGAATGGTAATGAATTGGCCCCTGATGTGTATAAAGGTGCTGTGAAATATTGTGAGAATTTAGGTAATTTATGCATTTTAATGCAGAAATATTGTACATTGAATCCTTTGTGTAGCAGTCAGTATTGGGGATAGGAAATGTCTTAGTGAACATAAATTAAAGGGAGATTACAAAATGTGTTGTATATATACAGTCAGGTTTGTGTATGGGATAGTTAGAAAAAAATGAGTGCAGTAGGATAAGGAACTAATATAATAAGTTTTATGATGTGACAACAATAAGTTTGTAGAGATGACAGCCACCTATTGGTTTAGGAAGTTTATATATTTCGGTTGAATTACTACATTTTTAATTGAAATAGTAAATGTTTATTTGAAATTATAAATGTTAGTACCCATTTATAAAGGGAACTTTGAGGAAGAACATATAGTATTTGCTGTATAACAGTAGCATACATTTTTTATTAAAATAATGAATGTTCATTTGAAATAATAAATTCTATTACCAACTTATAAAGGACACTTTGAGGAAGAACAAATCATTTGGTGTAGAGCAGTTTATAATAATTGCCTCAGTTGTCATTAGCCAGTATTACCAAAAAATCATGATGTCAAACTTCTCAGGTTTTATTGAAGCAATTACAGTAGTATATTGACCAAATGGTTGCTCAAATAGATTTTATAAATAAATACTGAGCAATAGCTAAGTTTGTGTCGCCTGTTTTGTGTCGGGTAGTTAAATTAGCAAGGAGATTGTTATGCTAGACACTACTAGTTTTTACAGGAAGTTCAGTATTGATTGTGAAAGTGCATCTTATATGCAACGTTTACCACACTGATAGAAATGTATTTTATATTTTTCTTCAGAATAAAAGGCGTATTTACAGTTTGTGGTGTAGTCGGTTTTGTTCTGACGGTTGGCAGCTGCATGTTTAAAAAAACACATCAAGTCAATTTGCATGGGATGACAAGTAATGTATGTTACTGTATTTCAAGACATCTTTTACTATGAGCCTGAAGTAAGACATGTTTTGTCACATGGGACAGAGACATAGGAATCTGTATGTTAATATGCTGACAGGAATTCTAACAGTATCTCCTCCCAGGAGCCAATGTCCACTCCCCTCTTTTTATGTTTTTTTGCGTCTTTGTACCACTGGCTTCTGATCTATCAATTAGCAACATTGTTTAAAAACAAAGGTAGTTATTAGGATACCAATATTTATTGGTGTGCGAAATGCTTTTCTAATGGAGTTCTCTCCACAAGGTGACACTGGTATCTAGCCCAGATTACCCAGTCACCATGACGTGGTGCCACCTTTGTCACCCCCACAACCCATCTCGTCGAGTGTATGAAGGTGAGCAAGTGTCGAATAAGTGAGACAACTGTGGTGTCATGTTCACCCTACTTTCACCGTAATTGGTGAAAACGGAAACTAAACGGTCGGAGGGAACGAGTTTAAGATTAAAATACTGTAATGGTGATAGCAGTAGCCCTGGGTTTGTTGCTCTGTGGGTAGGTGTAAGCTGTAATGATGATAACAGTACCCCTGGGTTTGTTGCTCCGTGGGTAGGTGTAAACTGTAATGGTGATGACAGTTGGGTTTGTTGCTCCGTGGGTAGGTGTAAGCTGTAATGATGATAACAGTAGCCCTGGGTTTGTTGCTCCGTGGGTAGGTGTAAGCTGTAATGGTGATAACAGTAGCCCTTGGTTTGTTGCTCCGTGGGTAGGTGTAAGCTGTAATGGTGATGACAGTAGCCCTTGGTTTGTTGCTCTGTGGGTAGGTGTAAGCTGTAATGGTGATGACAGTAGCCCTGGGTTTGTTGCTCTGTGGGTAGGTGTAAGCTGTAATGGTGATGACAGTAGCCCTGGATTTGTTGCTCCGTGGGTAGGTGTAAGCTGTAATGGTGATGACAGTAGTCCTGGGTTTGTTGCTCCGTGGGTAGGTGTAAGCTGTAATGGTGATGACAGTAGCCCTGGGTTTGTTGCTCCATGGGTAGGTGTAAGCTGTAATGGTGATAACCATAGCACTTGGTTTGTTGCTCCGTGGGTAGGTGTAAGCTGTAATGGTGATGACAGTAGCCCTGGGTTTGTTGCTCCGTGGGTAGGTGTAAGCTGTAATGGTGATGACAGTAGCCCTGGGTTTGTTGCTCCGTGGGTAGGTGTAAGCTGTAATGGTGATGACAGTAGCCCTGGGTTTGTTGCTCCGTGGGTAGGTGTAAGCTGTAATGGTGATGACAGTAGCCCTGGGTTTGTTGCTCCATGGGTAGGTGAAAGCTGTAATGGTGATGACAGTAGCCCTGGGTTTGTTGCTCCGTGGGTAGGTATAAGCTGTAATGGTGATAACAGTAGCCCTTGGTTTGTTGCTCCGTGGGTATGTGTAAGCTTTAATGGTGATAACAGTAGGCCTGGGTTTGTTGCTCTGTAAGTAGGTGTAAGCTTTAATGGTGATAACAGTAGCCCATGGTTTGTTGCTCCATGGGTAGGTGTAAGCTGTAATGGTGATAACAGTAGCCCTTGGTTTGTTGCTCCGTGGGTAGGTATAAGCTGTAATGGTGATAACAGTAGGCCTGGGTTTGTTGCTCTGTAAGTAGGTGTAAGCTTTAATGGTGATAACAGTAGCCCATGGTTTGTTGCTCCGTGGGTAGGTGTAAGCTGTAATGGTGATAACAGTAGCCCTTGGTTTGTTGCTCCGTGGGTAGGTATAAGCTGTAATGGTGATAACAGTAGGCCTGGGTTTGTTGCTCTGTAAGTAGGTGTAAGCTTTAATGGTGATAACAGTAGCCCATGGTTTGTTGCTCCATGGGTAGGTGTAAGCTGTAATGGTGATAACAGTAGCCTTGGGTTTGTTGCTCCGTGGGTAGGTGTAAGCTGTAATGGTGATAACAGTAGCCCTGGGTTTGTTGCTCTGTGGGTAGGTGTAAGCTTTAATGGTGATAACAGTAGCCCTGGGTTTGATGCTCTGTGGGTAGGTGTAAGCTGTAATGGTCATAACAGTAGCCCTGGGTTTGATGCTCTGTGGGTAGGTGTAAGCTTTAATGGTGATAACAGTAGCCCTTGGTTTGTTGCTCTGTGGGTAGGTGTAAGCTTTAATGGTGATAACAGTAGCCCTTGGTTTGATGCTCTGTGGGTAGGTGTAAGCTGTAATGGTCATAACAGTAGCCCTGGGTTTGTTGCTCTGTGGGTAGGTGTAAGCTGTAATGGTGATAACAGTAGCCCTGGGTTTGTTGCTCTGTGGGTAGGTGTAAGCTGTAATGGTGATAACAGTAGCCCTTGGTTTGATGCTCTGTGGGTAGGTGTAAGCTGTAATGGTCATAACAGTAGCCCTGGGTTTGTTGCTCTGTGGGTAGGTGTAGGCTGTAATGGTGATAACAGTAGCCCATGGTTTGTTGCTCTGTGGGTAGGTGTAAGCTTTAATGGTGATGACAGTAGCCCTGGGTTTGATGCTCTGTGGGTAGGTGTAAGCTGTAATGGTGATAACACTAGGCCTGGGTTTGTTGCTCCGTGGGTAGGTGTAAGCTGTAATGGTGATAACAGTAGCCCTGGGTTTGTTGCTCTGTGGGTAGGTGTAAGCTTTAATGGTGATAACAGTAGCCCTGGGTTTGATGCTCTGTGGGTAGGTGTAAGCTGTAATGGTGATAACAGTAGCCCTGGGTTTGATGCTCTGTGGGTAGGTGTAAGCTTTAATGGTGATAACAGTAGCCCTTGGTTTGTTGCTCTGTGGGTAGGTGTAAGCTTTAATGGTGATAACAGTAGCCCTTGGTTTGATGCTCTGTGGGTAGGTGTAAGCTGTAATGGTCATAACAGTAGCCCTGGGTTTGTTGCTCTGTGGGTAGGTGTAAGCTGTAATGGTGATAACAGTAGCCCTGGGTTTGTTGCTCTGTGGGTAGGTGTAAGCTGTAATGGTGATAACAGTAGCCCTTGGTTTGATGCTCTGTGGGTAGGTGTAAGCTGTAATGGTCATAACAGTAGCCCTGGGTTTGTTGCTCTGTGGGTAGGTGTAGGCTGTAATGGTGATAACAGTAGCCCATGGTTTGTTGCTCTGTGGGTAGGTGTAAGCTTTAATGGTGATGACAGTAGCCCTGGGTTTGATGCTCTGTGGGTAGGTGTAAGCTGTAATGGTGATAACACTAGGCCTGGGTTTGTTGCTCTGTGAGTAGGTTTAAGCTTTAATGGTGATAACAGTAGCCCATGGTTTGTTGCTCTGTGGGTAGGTGTAAGCTTTAATGGTGATAACAGTAGCCCTGGGTTTGTTGCTCTGTGGGTAGGTGTAAGCTGATGATGAACGGTTACTTGAGAGAATATAATATGAGAATATTAAGATGGATTGCAGGAATAACCTTAATAAATGTCAGATGTGAAGAAGAGATAAGGAGATGGGTGTGTGTATAACTGATGAACTAAGAAAGATCAAACTGCGATGATTTTGCCATGTGGTAGGGTAGGAAGATAGTCATAAAGAAGGCATGGAGGCTGCCAGTGGAGAACAAACATAACGGGGACAGCAAAGGGTTCGAATGAGGGATATGGTGACGAGAGATATGGAAGTGAAAGAGATCGTGGAGGACGCAATGGACAGCGTATATTGTGGAGGATGAGGATCCAAGTGGACACTCGAATTAGGGAATGAACGGTCTGAAAAGAATTATAATTAACCAAAGTAACTATCAGTAGCAATGGTGAGAACGGAAGGAAACTCAAGGTATATTTTATGCAACATAAGTAACCTAGTTTATTGGTGATCAGATATCACGTACAGAACGATATATATATATACACGCATGATCAATATACACTTCACAGGTTTACACCTGTCGATTCATTGGCCTACACAATCACGTGTACTGTAAAACTAATTTATACATACAAACACAGAATATCTACAGTACACTCGTAATAGTATATCTTGATCTATCACTGTTGTCACAAGACATCAATCCACAATAGAAACCATCTAAGCCCCATAGAACAGCATTCGATGTGCCGTGGATTTCAATATGAATAAATCATCACAATGCAAAATTTTTATAAATGCCAGTTTAGTTGGTGTTTCCAACTATTCGTTTTTAAGTTGTTCCTTTAAAAATCTCTCCCCAATTTGTTTAGACCCATTTTTAACCAGATTCACTGATGTTGAAATTTGTAGTACATTTCAGTGTTTGCTGAAACGATGTGAAATTATACAAATGTCAACATTTGTACATTTTTTTGACAAGCCTGACCAAGAAGTTTACCGCTTCGGGCCTCCGGAGAGACAGTAATTTTGAACATTGCCAAAATGTGCTCATGTCGCTGAAAACACAATCTTTTAGAGAAATCCCACACACTATCAGGCCAGGACGGAATCTAATCTAGTTTGTCACATGCCTCATTTCTGTTGCATTCATTGCACAACCCATCAACTAAATATTCACAAAACAATCATTAGCCAAAAAATAATAAATGACTACACATAAACAACATAAGTTGGACTAATATGTTTGTGTGTACACCACAAATGTTGTTATCAATAATAACCGACAACACCACAATTTGAAAGATTTGATTCAACTTGCTACCGTGCATCTGAAATTAAGTTACTTTTCTGTGTGGGAATGGTCACGTTAATTCATAGAGTTAGAATTCTTCAGCAACTGGTGATAATAATATTATGGTGAAAGCGCAATGGAGTAAAAGAATAGTGACAACATGTGGCAGTACTTAGAGCAAGTTTTTATCTTGTCTTGTTCAGTTCTAAGTACAACTAAACTTAGAATGTTTCAACTTAAAAAATTATCATAAACATGTCAAACACACCAGCCCAATCATAATCACAAAATGATGATTATTTGTAAAATATTACGTAAATAATACACCACGCATTTGTGACTTACCAATTTGAAATTGTAATGATCTTGAGACCGACCAGCCTTTTACAAGTTTGTACATAATATATTCTAGAAAATAACTTTTAAGTAAATCTTCACAACTGAACATATTTTGTGGTGTCATGTCATTCTAAAAAACAGGTAGTTGTTTATGGTCTTCCTTGAATAACATGTAATTCCTGTAGTTATCAGAGAAACTCTTGGATTACTCTTGATATACACCCCTTACTCCAATAATGCACATCAGAAAACCTGGAGAATGCTGCACAATGGACTCATTAATGCCAGCAACTTAATTATTCAAGCCGAGACAACAATAACATTATGATCCTTTCTGTGTAGATAATAATCAGCTGTAATATATTACAACAGTCACATGTCAATGAATACGATTACACACTTATTACTAATAATTACAGTAAATTACTCAGTAATCTTATCTAACACAGCACTGCAACTGGCTACATTTTATATAGACATTCACCGTTAATTTACATTTGTACGCTTATATTGTATGCCACATGGAAAGGTTAACAAATCTGAACTATGTTATTTATACAATTCAAGGCAATATTTATGTTTATTTGCTATCTTTGAGTGGCTTCATGACTTTTAGTCATAGTTTTCAAATGTTTAATAATATGGACCTTTTTCTTTATTTAACATTTTTAAACTGTGAAGATACAGTTTGTGGAATTGCACACGCAAAACATGTGATGCATGTCACATCAACAACATAAAGATGCATTTAATAACATAAATAACTCAGATCAACTTTGTTAACCACACCACATATCAACAGAAATTTCTGCTTGAATCAGGATAACGACATAATGAATAAAATAAGATTTATATGATGATTTGTGAATAGAGTAAACTTATTACTGTATCTGAAGGCCTACCAAAATGATTATACCTGTACTATGATTGAAATGAGTAACTAATTTGTTCTTAGCACAAGTGTAGGCAGACATTTACACAAGACACATTATTGATTCAGAAATCAGTTGAAATGACAACATGCTAAAACAGTTTGGTCCATATTATTTACCTAATAATACATTATATTAATTTCCCATTGGTATTTGTATAATGTTGTTTTTTAACTGGTAAGCCAAATACATAAGAACATTTTATTTTATTACTCTACATAAACAAAGAGTGGCATTGCTTTAAAATGCAGCACTATTTGGAACCATAAACATTATTTTAATTACCGTACCAGTGTAAACAGCATTTGCATAATCACTTCACCAATGACTACAGCAGAAAATCTGCATTTTTGGATGGTACATTTTGTTCAAGTCTAATTTAAATAAAAACACATATGCATGTGTTGGAAACCAGAGTTGTGTTTATACTTCCACTGGAATTATTTTTGGTAGAAAACATTCAATTCCATAGAAAGAAGTCCTTCTAAATGGAACATTGGGTCTGTGGTAGCTTTGGTCCATATCCATCTCACTGAAGCTAACAGTTAATGATTGCATTATATGTAAAGTCATTAGGAATGATAGAAATTTACTCCGAAATAAACACAGGAGTCACAATTGACACACACACTCTAATCTCCTAACTCTGATGCTGTTTTAACCGACTGACCTATCTACCCATCAATACCCTACCAGCCAACTTGGATGCATTAGTTACAAGACGTGAAATGTTCCACCTGATGAAACTTATTTTTCTGCAACCAAGCGAACTTCTAAAAGCTGGATGTTAGCCCAATATGCGTTCCGACACAAACATGTGCAGAAGTACTGCTTCAAGTATGCTTGCATACACATACATACAGAACAAGGCATGCACGCGTACGTTTTTTGGAATGTAACTGCTGCGTATCAGAAAAGTTGCACAACAGAGCCGTCGACATCACAGGGACAACATCAGTGAAATAAAGAGAAAACGCGTGCACATCTTGTGCATGCATGCATGTATACGTAAACGCACACATTAACAGCGTATTCAGAACGAACCCCGTAATCACCGAACCGATGAGTTTGGGGATCATCGAGGGGCTGAGAAGGGATGCTCTTGGACTTCGTTTTTGACGAGGTTTCCCGTCATGCTCATGGTTGTAACCTGGGTGGGTGTGTCTTGCATTGGAGCGGCACGAGCCATCATCTCTTCTCTATCCGCCCTGCAAGCACAACAACCATACAGATAAAGTTAAGTTCCTATATAGCGCAGTATCCAGTCCTTAGGACGGCTCAAAGCACTTTACACTTTACTCCCTGGCAGACCTGTTTAATCAAACACTATCTCGATATCTCTGGGAAGCATTCAGCCATGCTGCAATTAATGCGCAGACTATTCGTACACAAATAAGTTTGTTCACTGCATGAACAAACTTGCCCAAGGTTTGACACAGCAGCACAGGATTTGAACCCGGGTTCTCTCGGTCGAGAGTCCGAAGCTCTACTCACTGCACCACTGCACTCCACCACATATTTAAAGGTGCCTTCGCAATTCAGTATTTTTCTTGTCTCATTTCAAATTAATTTCACAAAATTGCAACCCTACCTAATATCCACTACAACATGCTAGCTGGTTTTGCAACTTTTATCATGTTGGTTTTTGTAGAATCATCACAAAGAATTTGAACTTATTTGACTGTATAAAAAAATTAATTCAGGTGATTCTCTAAATTTGTGATTGTTCACTCATGTGAATGTTCAATGCAATTATGCATGTGTTTCTGTGTTCACACTGTTAACTTTCCTTGCTGTTCAAAAACCATGCCGCATGCGGATGACAAGTTCACAGTGGTTTGAAGGTTAATTGTCGGCCCGGCAATTGACTTTAGCAAACTACCAAAGTAATTCTTTTGACAATTTACGCAAACGTATGCACTTTGTTAAGCTGACTGCGAATATTAGTTTAAACTATTCGCACTCTTCATATCTGAACACCAAAGGATAAAATTCACGATGAAGTTGAAGAAGCAACTTAAAATTAACACTAATCATGGGGGTGGACCGTGGGAATTGAATGTTCGATCTGTTTTCATTACAAAGGATCTGGGGATAGGATAGGTTTCAATATTAAAGATTTGTGGGTGGGTCCATTTTCAGTGCAAAAAAGCCACCAAATGTTTGGCAATTTATATAATTTGGGTTGGCTTTCATCGAGTCAATGCACAAGATTTTTTGATGTATTTGATTTTAAATGCTGTGAATGTTTAATGCCTGCTGTAAACATTCTGAACTTTTTATATCACAGTATCGGCCGCAGGTATATGATGTGTCACACTTAAAATTTACTTGATCGTCGATGATGACGACTTCATGTGTCAAAAACAGGGAGGCACCTATTTTGATGGGGGCTCAAAATATTGTGAAAGTTACATTGTAGGAAAGAACTTACTTCTTGCCGAGTGCCATCAGACCATACAGAACTCCAGCAGCAAACATTGGCGTGCAACCGAACAAAGACGTCATGCCGAAGCACATGGCAATGGGAATGATTGCTAGGCTGAAACACATACAACGTGAATCTATGAGGATAACTATCCTCGCATTGTAACATACATTATGCTGCACAACACTGCTCTACTTATGTATAGGCAGACTAAGAGTATTACCATTGGTCACAAAAAGTATGTTTAAGAGAAATTACAAAACTCATTTAAACATAAGACTTACTAACTACTGACTTAGTTCCCATTATATATGTCCCAGTTTCAAAGGTTAATATATTTAACAAAATAAATATACAAGTATCATGAGCAGAAAACAAGTTGCAGTTGGTGGCTCCATTTAACACACGTTCTTTGTATTATTTTTGTAAATTTATACGCATTCAAAACGAGGTATTTTCCTAAAATAGCTTGCCTATATGTGTCTTGTGTAAAGCAAGAGAAATACAGACAGACTAAATCAATTAGATGATGTGACAAGCAGGATGAAGTTAAAAAAATAATTTTTTGTTCGATTTAATTCATCGGGGTGGTAAAATATCTATAGAAAAGTTGTATAAATAATATCAAAAATGTATTTCCTTCCATAGGCATAATTTAATTAACTGTCACTTGCAAAGTACAGTTATCCACGTATTTTCATGGTGACAGATATGCCGTGAAGTACACTAATCAAATGTTACAGATATATGTATTTATAAAACGATAAAAGCGTAATACTTCAGTTACACAAAAGGGATTCACACCAAAAACTCACACTGCAAATATTATAGCTTTCTGGAAAAATGTCCTCTTCTCAGCAAAGGCAGCAATGGGTTTCGTGATTTCAATGAAGGTACAGCATATGGGAACCTCAAAGATCAATACTATAACACCAGCTATCCTGAAATGAGAACGACAAAGTTGTTGAATATCACGTGCAGCCATTACGTAACTCCATTATCAAATATTGGATACAGTCAAACAACTATTGTGCATGAAACAAGTCTGTTAAAAATATTCACACGGCAATGGGCCCATTGGTGTTCTTGACTATCATGTATGGCTACAACATAAAATTACACCAATTTTGTTATTTCAAGTAACACCACGAGCCACTTTTCTGCTAATGTTAATAAAAAAATGCTCACAATCTGTCGTACTGACTGCAGCATAACATTTCCTGTAGCTTTTGACAGACTCAGTACTTGGCTCCTGGCAATGTTACACTACATTTGGATGTAAAATTAAAAGATACATTTTGAACGTTAAATCATGTAACAAAGAACATAAATTATGTGTTTGTGTGTACGTGCATGCATGCATGCATGCGTGCATGTACATATCTATTTCAGAATATGTTGACCGCCCAACACGCCTGGGGTCAATTCCAAAAGGAATTCAATTCCGGATTTGGATTTGAAAGATTTCGAATGAAAGGAATTGGTGCGGGAATTGGAATTGAATGAAAAAGAATTGAGCGCATCTGATTTTTTGGTGACACCAATAATGTATTAGCCTGCTATGTTATCAACTTATGCTGCTGGTCAAACAATACCCAGCAATTCATCAGTGGATGAATGGGAAGCCAGTGAGGTCTGTTCTATTGCCTTGTGTGAAAAAGAATGCTGGCTGGAAATGCTTCAAAGAACCATTGAACCCCTTTGGCCAGGCAGCAGCCAGCCAGTCACACTCTCCCAGTATCACATACAAACACTATGTAACATATTATATGATAATTATATAAATATGACACGCTGTATGCACATTAATCATACATGGTTGACTTTTGGCGTTACGTGGAATTGGAGCAGGAATTGAATGATTATACAAGGAATTGGAAAAAAGGAATTGAAAAAAAGGAATTGGAATTGAATCAAAAGGAATTGTAAGAAATTGGAGTGGGAATTGGAATTGATTGAAAGGAATTGACCACAGGCCTGTCACCCAAACATATTTCAATGAACTACATTTAACAAAATTACAATTTTCTGTTTATGAATATTTAGCATGACGTTCAACATGCAATGAAAACATGAATTACTGGGGGTGAATATTCAAATTAAACATAGTCAAATTAAAAATTCAAGTCCGTTAAACCATAATTTGACAGTTAAGATGTTAGCCTAAATAGTGTTTATACACTACATGCTTAGCCTTAGGGTAGGTGACAGTAAAAATATATCAAAACAAATGATAGCAGGAAGACTTACATCATGATGATTCCCGCAATTATGCACATAAAATGAACGCTGATCATGACGAATATACCAGTAATGATAGCCACTGAAAAATGAAATGTACACCATGAGATCACGTATTTGTTCAAACAGTCTCAAATTATACAAAGTTCTTACTTATTAATTAATTGTCATATAATTAGCTAAACATTTTATTTGTATTTCTGACATATAACATCTAGTCTATACGATATAGACACCACAATCAATTATTGTTTGCAGTAATGCGGTAAATTTATTAACTACTTTTGAAGATGGCTTAAAAAATTAAGTGGTTCACAACGGTCGAATATTGGCCGTAGACCCAAAATCAAAATAATTATTAGAACGGTAGAGTCCATTCGCTGATCCATGGTTTATCGCCCATCCACACAATTTTTGCCCGTTTGTTTAATCTGTTATTCGGTTTCTTTGTTAATTAGGTTTACTACATTGTATCGTAACATACTACCCACATCGATACACTGTTTACTACAGAACAATAAGGTTGTGGATGCTCTGAAATAGCCTTATATATTAAATGTTGATTGCCCATCGTCAGCATCGCCGCCGCACAAGTGACAGCAGTCGTTGCAGATGGGGTAGTGATGTTGCTTCAAATTTTACCTATTCCGCCAATCGCACCAACGACCCTGCCCAAAAGTCGGCACCACCATGCCACTTGGGGGCCATCCCCTTCCTGCTGTTCGTTTCTTAAGGGTTCAGAACTAGATTGTTGACCCATTGTTTCAGATTGACTCGGAGCAAACCCTGTCGTCGAGCGTTTTACGTGTCAGAATGAGAGAAGCCTTCTTCTCTGGTGTATGACGTCACGTCCCTAATCGATCGCTCTCGACGCGCGAGTAGTCGAGTCATACCGATATGACTTGACTACTCGCGCCGTGAGCAGTCCCTTCTCGTGACGGTGACGTCAGAAGCAACTGAATGCAAGCTTTCTTTTCCAATTTTCTGTACAATTATATTTATATTAGTCACAAAATATGAGTAAAAACGTTATCACTGTTAAGCAGCTAACTTATATTAATTTAATTAATTCACATTTCAGCAGATCTTTGATGGATCCAGAATCTACCGTCACAATCATCAACTAACCCAACAATCAAACAGTCACCTATTCATTCATTCATTAATTCATTCATTCTCTCTCTCATTCATTCATTCAATATAATCCATTCAGTATTTTATTTCTAACACCACACACAATTAATAAATTATTACGAAATACAACAAGGGTCACCATTTCACAGAAGCTTGAACGCGATGAATGTGGGGAGGTGAGGCTCACCAAACCATTAAACTACACCCCGTTCGAGGCTAATTACAAAGAACTCCAACTGTGCTCGCTTAATTTGTGGCGCACTAAAAACCTCCAACCGCAACACGAACCCCTTTACAAAATACCAATGGATTCGTTTATATCGTAGACACGACTTGGCGAACTGGAAAGTTCACGGGCTCCTCGAGTTTACCACTTGTACATTTATGTAACTGGGTTAAGTTGGGGTTACGAAGTCGTATTAATTCACGGTATAAACGAGCCTTTTGGAACGCAGCATAATATATATTTATGTGGGACAGTGTTCCCTGTTAGTGTAGTGGTGTTACTGTTCCCTGTTAGTGTAGTGGTGTTACTGACTCAGAATCGTAGCTAGTTTGCTGTAAATAACAAGGCAGATGTAAGTTTGTACCAGAGCTTTGTATTAAGCCAAACATTAAACCATACAATACAATATATACATGAAGTGCCTTAGCCTATATAATTCTAATAAATAAATTACAGCAAAGGTGAGGGGAACCAACCACACACAGGTGGTGGAACTCACCCATGAATTGCCAAACTATAACCCTATGCAGAAGGGGAAAGCGTCAAAGCGCCCCAAAACCCCTTCGCTACTTCATGTAGGGAGATGAATAATAGAAAACGCCCGTGAGGTCAGTTGGAATAGACCAATGTAAACCTTATAACTACAAACATTCTATACAAATATCCAACATGCATATACAATGTGACATGTAAAAACGCCAAACATAATTCTACTAAAAACCTGCAATTGTAAACATGACATGTTAAGTTGCCAAGACATACTAGTGGTCAGATGCAGCAAACAAATCCCACTAGAAATTAATCACCTAGGTGCAGATGGGATAGGCGGGTGGGAACAACAGATATAAATGCAATGTAACCGCAAATTATCGCAGGATATAATAAACTCTCTTAAATCAGAGCAAACGAACAATATGTAAGAGACAAGTGCAAACATATGATTTTCTGCCCCCCTCCCACTATAGGCGGCACGGGGCGAAAAATATTTCGAAATCAAGCTAAGCAACGGTCACATGATGGATAGGTCGATCAATTGTCAACGCTGATCCCAATGCCGCTCGCGACTTGTTTGTGTCCTGGTTGACACGCATGATTGCATCTATTGATGTACCTTGCTGCGTGACGGTCGACTGCGTTGTCAAAATTATTCTCTCTGTCAAATTAGGCTTACACACATGCATCACACACTCCTTGTGTTTTGTTAATAAATTTAACCATCGATCACCTGAGAATTACATCATTACCCCGGGATCGCAAACAAATGTGGATACAGTTACTTCCCAAATAGAGAAAAATAAATATACTCTTCCAATACAAAGCATAATTTTGCATTATAGCAACTCTTAAAATGTGGCTTGAGCATTATTTGTCAAGCTATTGCTTTCTGGTGTCTCGCAGTTGGTTGTGTAGCACAGGATGGGAGTTTACTTTGGTCGAAATACGTCACTAGATGGAACTAAAACCGTAAGGGATCGAAACGCATAGTATGACATTTGTAGAATGATGGCTCTACGCATGCGTGTTTTATGTCGTCATACTACGGGGATGAGTAAGCTCACTCATGTGAGGGGGTCTGCATTGATTTGCATAATTTAATCTTTCTGGTTCGATCTTAAGTGAGCAACTTATTAAGAGTCCTGGTTTCGCTTCCATACGTAGCCGTTGAAAATGTGCAGACTCGGATAATTCGTAGTTTTATATCTTTGTTCGTTGCTTTCCACAGCTTCTTCATCTCCGTCAACTTTTTACTCGAGATTGCTAACCTCTGCTTGATCGCTTTCGTCCCATCCCCACCCGCGTCTATCAGTGACCTCAGATATTCAAAACTTTCCACTCGTTCTATTTCCTCGCCATCTACTGTGACTTCTGATGGTTCTCGACATCCCTTCACATCCATAATATTAGTCTTCTTTACGTTTAGTTTCAATCCTTTCATCTCGCTGTGCTTTTTAACAGTAGTTATCAGTTTATCCATTCATTCTTTTGTATCGGATATTAACGCTGTGTCATCGGCATACTCAATTAATATACCTCCTGTCCATCCACTTTCAGTCCATTACAAATTTGCTTCTCGTGTCAGGCTCGACTTCTCTCATGATATTCTCTGTGTATAGACTGAATAGGTGGGGAGACAAAATGCACCCCTGTTTCACTCCCTTGCCGACTGGGAACCAATATGTGGTACCACACTCTAATCTCACTGCAGACTGCTGTCCAACATATAAATTTTGAATAAGTGATGTAATTTTCTGGTCAATTCCCATATGTATCAAGGTTTTCCAGAGTTGTTGATGACTAACATTATCAAAAGCTTTTGAATAATCTATGAAATAGATCCTAAGGTCATGGTTGAATTCTCTGCATTTCTGAATTGACATCTTCAGGTTGAAAATGTGATGTCTTGTTCCTCTTCCAGTGCGGAAACCAGCTTGTGTTCTGTTGACTTCACATTCTAAAGTGAATTTTGTTTAGTTATTTTTATTTTTTTATTTTTTTACTAACATATTTTTAAACTGTCAGCTTAGTTTTTATATCGTCAGCTAATTTATTTATTTATTTATTTGTTATTTATTTAACTACATGTATATTTTTTACTTTTTAGGTAATGTTCAGACGGTATAAACATTATGTTACCAAGTTCACTTTATGTTAATAGATGTACGACTGTCTTAAAATACATGTATGTTTAAATTTATACTAGTTTTAGCATAGTTTCATAATGTTTCTGATTGTATATTTTGCGTGTGCAGGGGAGACAAGCGTGTATGTATGTTGACGCCACAACGCCAAGAATTCCTCGTATATTTTAAATGCTACTTGGTAATAAACAGTCTGAATCTGAATTATGCCACTCCAGAAATGACTGTTTAAGTAATTGCATGGCATGCTAGCAACAAATAAAGAGTAATCTTTGGAACAGAAGCCACCAATTTAACATCATAATATTATGATACGATAATAATTTAAAGATGGTGATGGGGAAAAGAGTCTTCAGATGATACCGCTGTCACTGACTCTGTCAGCGGGTTAACAAAGCCTAGGGTTAGGGCACGAAAAACATCACCATGATTGCTACTTTTATCAATCATGATTACACCGTACTACATTTACAAGTAGTACATGTTTACATGCTATCTTGTTGTGTTGTACCTTCCACTCTATATTCAAGAGTGAAGGTTAAAACATACCTCAGAATGTACCATTTTATTTCAAAGCTTTTTATTAAATCGACGGAGAGAATGCCCCCGTGTCCTTTGAAATTTTACCCAGGAGAAACACTGTGACGCGACGCGACGCGACACAACGCAACGCGCCTCGAGCGACGACGACGCGACTCGTCTCGACCGTCGGCAATCGTCGTAAGCCAAATATAGGCTACGTAAACGTTTGACAGTCATGTGACTTACCCTTGTAATTGTCTGGGCAACATGTTCCACGAGTTCCCCAAACAGACCCGGGTGCATTGCGATGAAAATGTGCGCAGCTGTGCTTGTCTTCGCTCGTTTAAGGGGTCAGCCCACTGTTGGTTTTCCCATAGGCGACCATGTTAACGTTTTGTCTGATTATAAGAAAAGGTGACCTATACAATGTTTTAAACTTATCACCTGCAGTTATCATCATCTCATTGACATGCCGATAGATTTTAAACAAAAATTGCATACTTCCAGCTCTCATAAAATGCCTGTATGTGTGACACCCGTCAATATTTACAATGCCGGCAAGAATTACTCCGCAAACAGGTCACACAGACAAAATGCTGCCAAATATCCTTCCGCTTATTCAAATCACCTAGAAATCCACCATTTTATAGTCAACACCTTCTACAATCACACATGAAAATCTCCCTTCTCAAATGCACTTATGTCACAGCATGTGAATTTTGTAAACAAATCATTTCTAAAAAATACAAGTCACTTTTCTTCGTGTGCAACGGACAGGAAGTCTAACTAGAACATGACCCCTTAATTTAAACACTGTCACTGTTCCTCACCATCGCAATCCAGAGGTGGTGGTTTACTACACTACCTCTGGCAGAACGTTCTCTCGATCAGCTACAGCCCTACTTCGTCTTAGTTCGTCTCTGTGTGCGTGTCTGCGCGTGTCTGCGCGAATGTGCGCGAGTGTGTGTGTGTGTGTATGTGTGTGTGCGCGCGCGCGCGTGCGTATGTGCGTGCGTGCTTGTGCGTGTTTAACAGCTAGTCCACAAAATGCATATTATAAGTTATTAATAACTTTGATGTTGTGAGAATATATTCGTAGATTTCGTTTAGTAAATCCAACTGTACGATTAGCTTTCGATGTGCATGATTTTTCTGATGTGTGTATTCCATATATAAATCGCTGCAGACGGTTAGTTCTATATAGTTTACGTTATTCACCACCTCTAGCTGTTGACTTTTTAGAGTATAAAGAGGTTTCATTTTAGTTTTGGATCTCCGATCATATAGTTTGATATTTTCCTGGATGGAATTCCATCTGTCACTCTTGTTCCCATACTTCTAGTTTTTTAAGTAATTATGTTGCACATGGGTTCCATTGCCGGATTGTTTTTTCTATAAATGATAGTAAAGGTCATTAAAATAATTATAATATGTATAAACCAGAAAAAAAATCCGACAAGGGTATTATATTCAAACTAATTAAACATGGGATACTTGCTGCTGACATAAAAATTGTACATGTTGCTGGACACGAGTTTAAAAGGTAAGTCGTGGACTTTTTGACTACTGTAAATAATCATTGACGGAACCTCGATATGCTTATGTCAAACTAGAAACAATTATACAGCGTGTAACATTATTACAATGCGGAAATGAAAGCAAAACTTTGGCTTTGCAATGTGGACAAGAAATAAAAATCATGGAAGATGAGACGGGAAAGGAAATCATATTCGAGGTGACGTTTCGCTCTCTAATGGCTGTAGCAAAAGGATAACAAGCGAGTCGCGTTGAACCTGTTTATTGCGGTACCCGTTTATTGGCCTGTCGCGCTGTTGTTGTGATGTTCGATGGGCGATAATGTCTGATCAGTGACAGTGTTATAGCTTATTCAGTTATTGTCAACTTGTACTGGATGTCCCGAATTTCGCCATAGACGATAGGAAAACATCATTTTAACAACAACAATCTGGACAAACTTTTCTATAACATAGTCATATTCCAAATCTCTACCGTGTATATAATCACATTTGTGCAAAGAAATTGTTTGAAAAGTTGTTTTAAGTTAACTACTTTAGTACTTACAATTTTAAAACGGCGAAATTGACACGGTAGACATTCATTGAACGCGGTAGACATTGAACACGCTAGCGCAAATAATCATGTTCCGTACGGTAATACCTTTACCTTAGGATACCTTAGGACGGGTGTTGGTGAATTCGGCCCACGGTGAATTCGGCCCAGTGAATTCGGCCCAACTTTCTGGTGAATTCGGCCCACTTTATAATGGCGTGAATGGGGTGGTGAATTCGGCCCATGTTATATCTGCTAAGTGAACTCGGCCCAACTTTCTGGTGAATTCGGCCCGCGTTGTTTTTAGAGTTTTAAGTCGTTAGTGAAAATGTTGTTAATAAAAACACACATTTAATCACCATTTTATGTTCGATCTTCGAACGTCTAACTTCGCTCCAGCACCATATCTTGCGCTTTTCCAGCGCTATCTTGTGCGGTGTCGATGGCGCTGCCGCTGGTGCGAAGTGCCGTGAATTGTGTGTATAAACGAGAATAGTATGCCTATGCGATGCGACAAAAATTGACTAATGTAATACGGTGAAAGGATGTCACATGCTGTATAAACGGCACAAGTCAGCATTTGTTTGCAGTGTAACTTTATTAACGTATGGTGCAATGAAAGGTGCAATAAACACATAGACCCCTAGCAACGGTTTGAAATATCTCACATAGCTAAATGGTACACAGAGTAAGTATACCATCGCAAATACTCAGGCGTATCACTTATCACACTACTAAATTTTGGAGAACAAAAATCAGTTATACTCAATATTATGTATAATATAGCTGCTTCTTCTGTATAATTTACCTACCGAAAACAGCTTAATTTGTGTTGTAACACATATTCATGTCGTCTGCTTAGTTCCAGTTCAGCCCAGGATGGATACGTTTAAAAGTGCTCAATATGTCAATTAATAATATAGCACTATATAACCTTGTTTGTACATGATATGTAAGTAAATAAGTAAATGTTTATTTTTCCAACAATACATACAGTGTTTATGGTATATCAGAATGAGTATGTCAGAAAAAAGGGGTATACTGAAGAAACTCTTGTATTTGTATACTCCTAAGAATTATTTACTTACAACACATGGAATATGGCAGATGTTACATAATAGTACAATGTTAGTTATTATTGGCTATTACAATATAAACATCAATGTGTTCTGTATATCATCGGTAAAAAATAAGTATCAGGTATTGATGCGTGTCTTTCATATTGTAAATATGTTCGTTTTAAATTGTATATCATACCACATTCTAATAACTTGATTACGTATTGTGGCATCATCACTTTGGGGTCTTTTTAACATCAACAAAATGCTCCCCCTGGGCCTGGGTCCTGATACCACAACCCCTTCTCCAATTCTTCAGTATACCAGCTCACTTACTTTTACATACATAATTTATTATATTGTTTACATATGTTAAGTATGTATTATGTTTTTATCATAATGTATGCATGTCACCACTACCAAAACAGTTGTAAGTGAATGTAGTCTGTGAATAAATATATTTTATCTTGTGATTTATCTTTGATTTGTGTCGGTTAAGAAAGTGTGAAGTCGGTAGTTGCTACACTGTAACTCCTGTCAGCAGTTTATGTCGTTGGTTAGCACTTCAAAGGGATGCTTGTTTTGCAACATCCAATAAGTTACATTGTGTTAATTACAGCTGTTAAAGTGTATTCAAGGCCAGGCATGCCCAATTGTTTACGTCTGTGGAGCATCACCGTGAGAAAGACAGCGGCAGTGAATAGCCAATAATCATCCAACAACTTTCTACATTTACAACATACAGCGGGAAACATTATAACTATTACTAACAATTAATGACAAAGTTAAATTGTTGTATTCGAATGGAAAACTGTGAATAAAATATGATAGTTTTATATTGTAATTGGGACAATTATAATACTAATTTATTTATTTCATTATATAATTCTACACCTATATATTCCATTAATGTCTAGTCACGCATTAATGACACTGATATGTTTGGCCGCTGCTGTAATAACTTATTGCTGTTGACTGACATATGCAGACATAATTATATGCCTACGTGAAACGTGTCACGCCACGGCAGTCATCAGCAGGCTGCCGGCAGTCAAAGTTGTACACAGGCACAGCATTGGATGACGTCACCGTACTGAGTTGGTAGACCTTGTTACAAGTGAATGATGGCAGTTTTTTTATGACATCTCTATCAGCATTATTTATAGATTTAGCAATTCGTTGATGTGTATCATTTTCTGTACTAGAATATGTTTATTAGTTTGTCGCTGTTTTGGCTTGTCACCGATTTGGTTTGTCGCCGTTTTAGTGTGTCGCCATTTTGGAACTTCGCCGTTTTGGTTGTCGCCGTTTTGGATCTGTCGCCGTTTTGACCTGTACCCGTGCTCTGAGGCCGAATTCTACCAAGCGAGGTGGGTGGGCCGAATTCACCAGAGTTATGGGCCGAATTCACCAAGCGATGTGGGCCGAATTCACCGGGCCGAATTCACCGTGGGCCGAATTCACCTGTATCCCTTAGGACTGTTCTGATCGCAGGATCATCTCAGTTCCTCAATGATCATAACTTCTTCGGGATCTAATATTAAAAGTTTATGGTTTCCGGTTCCAGTGTTTAATATTAATGGGGGCTTCATAGACATAGTTGTATAGTATATCCTGGGTTGACCAGAATTTATCAAGGCGGTTTTAAAAATAATTTATTGATGTAGCTTGTATTAACGAATCAGGTAAACTGTTCCATGGTTCAACCACTCTATAAATAGAAATGTATTGGAATTTGTTAGATCTGGGAGGTCATTAATAAGGAGTTTGATGTTTCGGCCGCCAACGGGTTTGGCCCATGGGGCCGAACAATCCATTTGCGCAACCGATTAACCATGACCTTCTTGCGTTCATGTGGGCCGAATCAACCGTTTCTGTAACCGGTGTCGACGGGATCAATGGGCCGAACCAACCGATGTGGAATGTAGAATAACACCTCCATCAATGCGTGTTTGAAAAGTGTGGTCACGCATTTTATCTCTTCAATCGACATCAACTACATAAAAGGAGTGAGCACATTGCATGTGCTCACATCGTGTTCTCCGTTACCGTGTTTGTTTAGCTTACTGCTAGGATACTTTGCAACAAACAAACAAATACCACACATACAAGTAATCCAGGTAAGAGTGCGAGTTCAAACAAACCAACAAACAAGAAAGCGGTGGTAGGTAATTTATCGAGAAACATCAACAACAATCTTCAAATGCAACAGGCCGAATCAAATGCAGTGGGCTGAGGCAGGACTGAGGCGACCCCTGCTTTGATAATTATCAATGGGCTGAAACATCCGACACCGCACGTCAAATTTTCGGTGGAGTGGGCCGAAACATCCGTTGGTGCCGGATCAGCGTGGGCCGAAACATACAACCCTGCATAGCGGATTTTTTTACGTGGGCCGATTCGGCCGAACCATCTGTCGACGTGGGCCGAACACGTCGGGGGCTGAAGCATCCGGGACCCCATTAATATATATAGAACAAAAAGTAAGGGTCCTAGGACGGAACCCTGGTGTATCCCTGATATTACCTGTTTCCAGCTAGACCCATAATGATAATAATATTAGGTACGTAGCGTTGGTTTTTATTTAACCCATCATGCACATTTTCCATATTGTATTATTAATCACATATATTTTTATTAACCACATTATTCATAGTTGAGTTTGTGAAAAACAACTTTTTGTTTGGCAACATCTTCACCACTGAGCGCTCACTTCACCATAACTTGGTTTCGCTGTTTTAATGCTAAATGTAGGCTGCTATCGCAAGGTGTCAATACGGCGACTTTTGACGTAGTGCAAAATTGATGTACTTAACTGTATATATATATATACACTGTATATACATGTATATATATATACATAGTGTGTTAATTCAATCATTCCACATCATCCCAGGCATATTTTTATCATTTTTAATTTATCTTGTAAAAATATTGTTGCGTCTTAGTGCATTTTGAGGACCAAATAGTGCTCTGGTCTGTGCCAGTCTGCTCCACTGCAGCCACATGTTAGTGTGCCACAGGCTTGAAATTAGCAATAAACAGCACATGTTCATGCAAATTGCACCGTCTTCTAAGCCTCAAAAGTGTGTTAAAGATGCAACTTTTTACAACATAGACATAGTAATGATAGTTGGCAAACAGGACAGGATAATTGTACGATATAAAAACAGTGTTCCTAAACATTTTATAATTTCATTTTCAAATTTTAATTAGCATGTTCTCTAGGACAGCCATGTTTAGAATCACCATCTAAACTTTTAAAAGCACAAACACCACTGTACCAAGTTGATAAATGAATTGTGAGTGTTACTTTGTACTTTATTTCTTATAATTCGTATTGCATTTAACAAATGTTTTAGTTCAAGAAGGGCATAGCACCTCATAAGTTGCACGACTTCAGCTATGTTGTATTATGTTGTTATTGTTGAATAAACTTTACATTCATTCACCATCTATAAGTTAGTATAACAGCATTATTCTTGGATCTCCATTTTGGGAATCAACTGGCTGCAAAGCCACCCAATCGCCTACCTGTAAAGTAAGGTTTGGGACTGCTTTTCAGGGTTTTCACAATTTCATGATTCTATATTGCAATAGTATTGCAAAATTTATGACACAGCTGTGCCGAAATAATAAAACAATCATTGCAATAGTAAACTATCCCAATTAGTGGAATGTAGTGGCACAGTGAGTAGAGCATCGAATTCTCTATCGAGAGAACCCAGGTTTGAATCCTGTGCTGCCGTTTCGAACCTTGGGCAAGTTCGTTCACTCTACATTGCACCAGTGCACTCAGCGGTGTGAATGAGTACCTGGCTATAGAGAGTGGTGGATATTTGTTTGCAAATGCTTCCCAGAGACGTCGCAGTGGTATTCAATTAGGAGTAAAGTGTAAAGCACTTTGAGCAGTCCTAAGGACTGGATACTGCACTACAAGAACTTATCTTTTACTTTCGCAGTAGTAAATACTGCCATAGTATAATAACTATTGTAAAAGAGATTGGCCCCCGAAACAGGTAGGAGATGGAAGGTTTGGCCTGTCATGTCCCATCACTAATTCATTTTTGGCTGTTGCCGTTGTGCCTTGCAGAGTTGGCTGTACAAGTTATCCGGGTCACACAAGCATCGAATGTCCCTGAGCAGCACGGGTGTCTGGAACAGACG
The DNA here is from genome assembly GCA_963995525.1 of Escarpia spicata. Lineage (NCBI taxonomy): Eukaryota > Metazoa > Annelida > Polychaeta > Sabellida > Siboglinidae > Escarpia > Escarpia spicata. Next base: position 11,166,523 of record OZ023217.1, read on the forward strand.
ATACTTCATTCTAGAGCGTGATGGACAAATTCCTTCCCTGCTCTACTTCACGAAGAAACCAAAGCAGAACAAGGCTGTTCCTAAAGGTGAAACTACATTTCACTAAGTATTTTCACATCCCAAAGTTCTAGTCATGTATTTAATAAAGCTGTGTCGGGTTTTGATCTGCACCATGTCTTGAGTTATGAGAATAAGGGTCATACCTGGATATGCACACACATTCATAAAGGTGACACCACATTTCATTAAGTATTTTCACATCCCAAAGGTCTAGTCATGTATTTAATAAAGCTGTGTTGGGTTTTCATCTCCACTATTTCTTGAGTTATGAGACTAATGGTCATACCTTGATATTTACACTTTCATTTTCTAAATTTTTGAGTGTTGCTATTCAGTAATTAAATGAATATACCATTTAAAAAAATTTTAGGTCTAAAACTTGGTCTTATCTGTCAGGAAAGACAACTTTAGATATTTGAAAACTATTTTTGCATAAAAAAGTATAATTATTCGAAGACAGCATTTCAGTGCTAAAACAAAAATTACAAGAATATTTGGAAGCCTAAGGTATATTTGGTGAAAAAAAATAACTGTCTACTTGCATCCATTGCAGAGTTATTGAGGTGAGAATGTGTTTTTTTTTACAAGAAGTTAGTAGTTTTGGCTGGTAGTTGTACTAGTCTATCTAAAAAAGTAGCTAAATGAACATTAAAAAAGTGTTCTGCCACAGAACCCTTCCTCAGTTAAAATTTAAAAAAATATTAGCAAATCAAGCATTCATGATCAAAGGACAATGCCAAATATCTATAAAAAAAAAATGGCCAAGAGTACTAAGACACCGTGTGTTTTTAGTTCAATGCACAATTCAGGGATATTAGCATGCTCTCTGGCACTGCCAAGTTTAGAAAGGTTTCTCCACATCATATTTCAAGGAGGAAGTATAGCCTTCCCTCGACAACTTTCTCATATTCAAGCCATTATATCTATCAGTTTTATATAAACGCCTTCCAAGCGTACACATGTGGCTAGGGAGATCAGAGCTGGGGTCAGGATTACGATTTACGATTACACTGCCTTGGGAAAAGTCAATTATGATTACACACTTGGAAAAAAATTGATTATGATTACAGTTCTCCGATTATGATTACATTTTTTTGGCCAGGCATATCAACTCTTCTGACAAACTGTGCAATTGACCAACTGTAGGCACTTCACAATTGTAGTTCAAAGGGTAGGCTATAGGCATGCAGTGACTGGCCAGTGAGCAGTGACTGGCCAGTGAGCAGTGAGATACCAATAAAAGTAAATTGCAATTAGCCATGCCCCATTTGCTGGGATTACTCAACAGTGCACCAGAGTTTCTGCGATTATTGACTTACAAATGGTTTCTATTCATGAATGGTTGCATGCATGCATGTATATATATATATATGTATATATATATATATATACCGGAATCAAAAGTACTATGACATGTTTAATCACTGTTTGAAAAAGTGTGGCATCTGCAAATGATGCACATAAACACCAGGGTGCGCCACCATATCGCAATAACACTGGCAGGTTCCTTTGCCCCAAGTGAAGACAGACCAGTGGTTTACTTCTCTCTTCCTCCTCTCTCTCTGCGTGGGGTGCAGTGGTGTAGTGGATAGAGCATCAGACTCTCAGTAGAGAGATTCCGTAGGTATCCTAGTATTTCATGAATACTGGCAATGCATTTGTGAACTTTTGGTATACATAAAAGTTCATGTGATAGACCTAATTTAACCAGATCAAATGTTGGAATATCAGGTTTCATGTTCACCGTTTCCTTATCTTACCTAGATCGTCTTTGGGCCTAGTGATGGCTGATGTACAACTTCTCCATCTTGTTATGTCTCTGGCTACACATTTTGCATCCCATCTCTTTCTTTCTCATCAGCTATCCACTTTTCCTCTGGCATCCGTGTTAATCAACTTAATGCTGTCAGGCAGTGGCTGTTTTTGTTTTTCCTGAGTTCATGCCAATCCATTTCCATCGTCTTTTATCGACTTCTGCACTTATCGTCTCTTGCTACTGTTGTTGTCTGAACGTACTTGTTTGAGATCACTACCGGCCATCTGATTTTCAGTATCTTCCTTAAACAGTTGAAGTGGATTGTGTCCAGTATTCAGTTGTCATTTTTATTTGTTCACAGTATTTTAATATCAGCCGTACACATTTCAGGTAACTTGAAGCTGAGCTCACTGTACAGGGTGGAGAAAAGACCAGCTATGAAAGGGAAGCCGTATGTATGTAGGATACTGACAGAAAGCAAGCAGCTGGTGTTGGCGACAGAAGATGAGAAGATCTTCCATCTGCTCGTGTTCTTCATGCAGACTCAGATCAAGATCAAGGAGGAACTTGAAGGTATTGAATATGTTTCCTCTTAAAGGTGCTTCCTGAATTAAATTTCTTGCTCATCTCATTTCAAATTCATTTTGTAGACACCAAACCTATCTGGTATCCGCTAAAATACGCTAGCTCGATTGCAGCATTTGTTTAACATAGTTTTGGTAAAATCACCAAACTATTAACTTGTTTAATTCTGCATGTAGAATTAATTGACTGTCACAAATCTTCATGTGAACACGCGATACACATCGTGCTCTTCTTTTTGTGTTGGCGCTGTGACAGACAAATTCATTGGGTTGAAAGTTGGATGTTGGCCTGGCAAATAGTATTGGCAGATTACCACATAATTATTATAATCACCAGAGTCAGTTCTTTGAACCATTTAAACAAACACATGAGGGGATATATACTAGTTGAGGAAGTGGCTTTAACATTTCTAAAGATAAGAATATATGTGTTCCACCTTGTCAGAATGAAACGTGTCTTGAAAAAATATATGTTGCTTTTTATTGCATATTGAATAGAACATATTCAGAGGGAAAAATTATACCACAGTATTACTTATACTAACACTCAGTTAGCCAAATTAGAAGGAGAAAGTGGAACGAGACAGGTCATACACTCAGGAAACTTACAAGTCCATGCATCACATTACAAGGCAGGCACTCATATACAGGGGTATAAATTAAGAAATTGAACCCACTGGCCTGGGGGACTAGTAACCACATGTTACTTATCCTCTCCAAAAAAATTATTCATCCCCCATTCTTGGTGGACATTGCAGAAATGTTATCTTTTTAAGCAAATTCGTCTGTTGACCTGCACTGCTCCTCAAACAGTAAATGAATAAATCATTTAAAATAACTGCTTACTAATTGATGATACAAGTTCATACAACATAGTTCTTTTATTCAGTTATAACACATTTAGGCAGTCATTATATGTTGTACTGCAGTAATATGTACAGTTTACTGTATAACATGATTTCATGACAAAAATGATCAGATTGCCTTCCTTTAAATGTGAACCCTACAGATTGTTTAATGTTAGGTATGTACTTATATTGCTGTTGATGTGGTATTTTTTTGTCAGTTCAGCAGACATGGGTTCAAATACATTTGTATTTGGAAGTATTTAAATACTTTTTTTAAAGTATTTGATTTGTATTTGACATTTATGAAATTAAAGTATTTGTATTAAATACATTCCTAAAGTATTTGACATTTTCAAATACTTTTTCAAATACATTGATCATGGCCCCCGCCTGCCTTGTTTAAATTATTGAGATTTTACTTGGTCATTTGTGAATTCACCACTTTTTCCACTCGGAAATAATGGTATGATAAGGCCATCATGTGAGAAGTCATCAAGATCTTTGTGTGAGAAGCCATCATCCTACTTGACAGTTGTCACCATGATGCAATTAGCAGCAACATGAGAAGCCATCACCCTACTTGACAGTTGTCACCATGATGCAATTAGCAGCAACATGAGAAGCCATCACCCTACTTGTCAGTTGTCACCATGATGCAATTAGCAGCAACATGAGAAGCCATCACCCTACTTGTCAGTTGTCACCATGATGCAATTAGCAGCAACACGAGAAGCCATCATCCTACTTGACAGTTGTCACCATGATGCAATTAGCAGCAACATGAGAAGCCATCACCCTACTTGTCAGTTGTCACCATGGTGCAGTTAGCAGCAACATGAGAACCCATCACCTTACTTGTCAGTTGTCACCATGATGCAATTAGCAGCAACATGAGAAGCCATCACCCTACTTGTCAGTTGTCACCATGATGCAATTAGCAACAACATGAGAAGCCATCACCCTACTTGTCAGTTGTCACCATGGTGCAGTTAGCAGCAACATGAGTAGCCATCACCCTACTTGTCAGTTGTCACCATGATGCAATTAGCAGCAACAAGACAGCTGCACTGGCCTGTCTGTCTTTTGATCATCATTTCCAAGCCCCAGTTAACCAACCCTACCTACATAGTATCTAACCAGTATCGCTACTGAGGCTTGCTACTGTTTAGTGTGGATTGAGAGAAAGGTGATGGCTTTTCAAATCAGGTGGTATCATCATCATCATAAAATGGCAGGTTTGTCATATCTGCTAGTTAGTTGCGTATGAACCTACAAACCATGGCTGGCAAGCCTCAGTCCATGGTGTTCAAGTACTTCAACGTTCCTGAACATGTGGAAGGAAACTTTAAGGCCAAGTGTTAGCTGTGTCCTAGACAGATATCTGCTTCCACCAAAGCGTCATCAAACTTGCTGCTGCATCTTAGGGTAAGTAATAAATATTTGTTGTTGTAATGTTGGTATTAAAACATATTTATCTATTGTATTTAGTAGGCCTTCACATTTAGTATACAGTTGTGAATAAAATTACTTTGTGACTATTCCTGCCCAAAATTGTGACTTTATTTTTGTGATTTTTTTGGTCACTTTATTTCCGCCCTCCCATTCAAAATCTCCAAGTGGTGTTTAGATGGATGTCCCCATGTTTAGATAGGGTAGTCAGTAAAATAGATGTCCACTATAACATTGATCAAATAACAGGTTGTCCCCAAATAACAACCAGTACATTGGGAATGTCATGTATCAGTATTTGGGAGTCACATTATTAGTGTCCATTTAGGTTAAGTGTCCAGCAAAGTTCAAGATATGAGTATTAGCCACTTAGACTGAAAAATGGCAGATGTTCAAGTGTGGGAAATGTAAATGCATCCATACAGGACATGGGAATGAAGAAATACAATATATAATGGATGTTTTATGTACTACCATAAAAGAAAAAGACTTTGAATAATTAGATCAGTTCTTTCTCCCATTAAGTTCAATTAAGTTTCTGCTAACAAATAGTACTGCCAGAGTGAGACCAGTCAGGGCATATTTACCCATATTGGCACATAAGGGCTAATTTTGTCCAAGCCAACAATCTTATATTAAATAGGTCACCTTACAGTGAAATTACTTGTGATGGGATCCACTTGTGAATGTAGGCTTTCAAGGCTTTGCCCTTTGTTGTAATTCAAAATTCCCCATGGCAGATACATATTGGTGATTATTATGTTAAAAACCTAAAGTTTACAGTAGATTTTATTAAATATCTATAGCACCACAACTGCTACACACTATTGTAAAATGAAATGTCTAAAACTGTTCAGGATATGTTGCCAATGAACACTTGTAGCTGGAATGCTTCCTTTTGGAGATATTTAGTATGCATTTTAATTAAATTGATTTACCTATATAACTGATACAATTACATCAGTGACTATATTTTCTGACGACACAAATGTATCTACAAACTTTTAAAACAAGCTGTCTCACATATATTTTTTCTCAATCATAAAGACAGGTAAAATGGTTGTATCCTGTATCCCAATGGCACCAGGTCTAAATTGTGACACTAATGTGAATGAGTCATTCACCCAACAGTGCCAAAGGGGAGTAATTAATGAAGTGGCAGGAACTGGCCACAACTTCTGTTTGCTGACAGGATGGATTAGCACCTGCCAGTGTCCATGGGTCAATATCCCCTTTGTTCTTTAACCAGACTCAAACTGGTGCAGGTTGTCTCACATGAGTTAGCCTGTGCACTGTAGGTTCAATGGAATTAATATGTAGAAACTGGGTTTTATTATATTAAATCCTCTCCACCTCAATTAATGACTTTAATGCCAATTCAGTTTGTGTTAACATTATGATTGTTATCAATTTCATTCAAATCAACATTTTGTTCTTCAATTCAACTTCACAATTGACCCTATATCTGTGTGGATAGCCTTACATTTTTGTATATTTAAAGGACATTTTGGTAACAGGAAATCTTAGTAAAAAATGTACCCAGTTATTCATATAACACTTCCAGTAATGTATTCATCAAATAAGCCCTAACCTACACTTGCGGACTGCTGGTGTGAAGCCAAGTTCTCTGACCAGCCTAATTTCTAAATGGTTTAACTGACTGGCATCCTGACAGGTCACTTCCTGACATGACGTGCATGGCAGACTCAACAGATTTTAATTCACTCTTGACTGATAATATTTGATCGTAAGTTAAAATAGACATTACAAACTTGCCATGTGAATAATAATAAATTGCCTAAATTGTCCTATCTATTACAGAAATGTATACAGATACTTCATATAGCACTACAAATAAAAAACTAAAAGTTCTGATTATTTTCAATAGTTTTACCGAAATGTTCTATTACCAAAATGTCTGTTGCCCAACTGTCCATAACCAGTGTCCATTATAAAAATGTCATGGTCGTCTGCATGCCATATTACAGTTAATAAATGTCTAGGTTGGTCCTATTAATGAATTCGTAATTGTAAATAAAAAATTGATATTTAAATATTGGAAGTGTAAATTAACTGTAATAAAAAAGAAAAGTAATTGTAATTAGCTGATTTGTTTAACTAGGCCCAGCTCTGCCAATCATTTTAGTTTCACAGATAGTGAAATCAGTCAGTAGCAGTTGTGTAATTATTAGTGATTGATATTACAAGTGTAAATTAAATTTTTATGACTGCAGAATTGTTAATTACTTAGGCTTTCTTACTTTTATTTAAACAATGCTTTGCATTTCTAGAGGAAACATCATGCAACATATGCTGAAATTCAGGCTTCACCACAGAAACAGCTGGCCAATAGGACAAAGAAAACACTGACATCACACGTTGTTGTACCGACAAAATACAACCAGTCAGATAGCCGCCAGACTGGGATTACAGATGCTTTGCTCACTTACATCGCTGGTCACTTGTTACCTCTGTTTACAGTGGGGAGTTCATGCTGATGAACAAAGTTGACCCTCGCTACCAAGTACCCAGCAGGAAGCACTTGACAAGGAAATTACTTCCCCTGAAAATCAACAATGTCAAGAAGGATCTGATAGCCCATCTCGAACAAGCCAACTAGATATGTGCAACTATAGATCTATGGTCCAGCAGGCAGGTGCACAGCTATTACGGAGTCACTGGTCACTTTATCATTGACTGAACTCTGTCATGCTAGCTTGCTCTCGGTTCCAGGGAACTCACACAGCTGAAGCCATAGCAGAACAATTTCAGAATACAGCTGCCATCTTTGGTGTTTCCGACAAGATTTCCCACATCGTCACTGACAATGCCTCCAATATGATTAATGCTTTCTCACTCCCTGGCTTCGAGAGAGTCTCTGTGTCCGACAGCCCTGACTCCAGCGATGATGAGTCTGATGATGATTCTGATGTCTCAACGACTGTAACTGATGAGGGACTGTTTGAGAATGTGAATGAACACGTCTCCTGCTGTGGACATACATTGCAGCTTGTGATAAAGGATGGGTTCAAGCAGCTGGCATAAACAAAGTACTGGCCAAAGCCGCAGCAATTGTGACACACATGCGGAAATCCATTCATGCCTCTGAGCTGCTGGAGAAACGCCCACAGACCGCCAACGCCACCCGATGGAACTCGCAACTGGCCATGATCTGCTTGATTCTACGCATTCCCGAAGAAACTCTCCGCTTTGCTGACAACCAACATCAGCTGACAGTGTATGATCGAAATGTTTTAAAGGATTTGGTCAAAATTCTGACTCCATTTGAAAGTGCAACACATTGTGTTCAGGGGGACGGTGTTGTAACAGGGAATATGGTAGTACCATGCGTTCGAATTCTGAAGCAGGAAATTGCAGCACTGGGTGAGAAATTCAATAGTAATTTTGTCACTAGCTTAAAGCTTTCTATGCAAAAAAGGTTGTCATCTTATGAGAAACATGATGCATTTCTGACTGCATCTGCCTTGGATCCAAGGTTTAAACTGCAGTGGTGTACCCAAGCGGAACATATGACAAGCAAAGCTGACCTAACAGTGAAGGCCACAGCGGCATCACCTCCAGACCTAGCAACAGTGATGGCTCACATAGACACTGATGAAACTGCACCAAAGAAACGTCTTCAGTTCACTGATCAACACTGCAGAGAATCCTCCTAGGTCTTGCACTGACATTGAGTCACAGTTCACTGACCAACACTGCAGAGAATCCTCCTAGGTCTTGCACTGACATCGAGTCACAGTTCACTGATCAACACTGCAGAGAATCCTCCTAGGTCTTGCACTGACATCGAATCACAGTTCACTGATCAACACTGCAGAGAATCCTCCTAGGTCTTGCACTGACATCGAGTCACAGTTCACTGATCAACACTGCAGAGAATCCTCCTAGGTCTTGCACTGACATCGAGTCACAGTTCACTGATCAACACTGCAGAGAATCCTCCTAGGTCTTGCACTGACATCGAGTCACAGTTCACTGATCAACACTGCAGAGAATCCTCCTAGGTCTTGCACTGACATCGAATCACAGTTCACTGATCAACACTGCAGAGAATCCTCCTAGGTCTTGCACTGACATCGAGTCACAGTTCACTGATCAACACTGCAGAGAATCCTCCTAGGTCTTGCACAGACATCGAGTCACAGTTCGCTGATCAACACTACAGAGAATCCTCCTAGGTCTTGCACTGACATCGAATCACAGTTCACTGATCAACACTACAGAGAATCCTCCTAGGTCTTGCACTGACATCGAATCACAGTTCACTGATCAACACTGCAGAGAATCCTCCTAGGTCTTGCACTGACATCGAGTCACAGTTCACTGATCAACACTACAGAGTATCCTCCTAGGTCTTGCACTGACATTGAGTCACAGTTCACTGATCAACACTACAGAGTATCCTCCTAGGTCTTGCACTGACATTGAGTCACAGTTCACTGATCAACACTACAGAGAATCCTCCTAGGTCTTGCACTGACATTGAGTCACAGTTCACTGATCAACACTGCAGAGAATCCTCCTAGGTCTTGCACTGACATCGAGTCACAGTTCACTGATCAACACTACAGAGAATCCTCCTAGGTCTTGCACTGACATCGAGTCACAGTTCACTGATCAACACTACAGAGTATCCTCCTAGGTCTTGCACTGACATTGAGTCACAGTTCACTGATCAACACTACAGAGAATCCTCCTAGGTCTTGCACTGACATTGAGTCACAGTTCACTGATCAACACTACAGAGTATCCTCCTAGGTCTTGCACTGACATTGAGTCACAGTTCACTGATCAACACTGCAGAGAATCCTCCTAGGTCTTGCACTGACATTGAGTCACAGTTCACTGATCAACACTGCAGAGAATCCTCCTAGGTCTTGCACTGACATCGAGTCACAGTTCACTGATCAACACTACAGAGTATCCTCCTAGGTCTTGCACTGACATCGAGTCACAGTTCACTGATCAACACTGCAGAGAATCCTCCTAGGTCTTGCACAGACATCGAGTCACAGTTCGCTGATCAACACTGCAGAGAATCCTCCTAGGTCTTGCACTGACATCGAATCACAGTTCACTGATCAACACTGCAGAGAATCCTCCTAGGTCTTGCACTGACATCGAGTCACAGTTCACTGATCAACACTGCAGAGAATCCTCCTAGGTCTTGCACAGACATCGAGTCACAGTTCGCTGATCAACACTGCAGAGAATCCTCCTAGGTCTTGCACTGACATCGAATCACAGTTCACTGATCAACACTGCAGAGAATCCTCCTAGGTCTTGCACTGACATCGAATCACAGTTCACTGATCAACACTGCAGAGAATCCTCCTAGGTCTTGCACTGACATCGAGTCACAGTTCACTGATCAACACTGCAGAGAATCCTCCTAGGTCTTGCACTGACATCGAGTCACAGTTCACTGATCAACACTACAGAGTATCCTCCTAGGTCTTGCACAGACATCGAGTCACAGTTCACTGATCAACACTACAGAGTATCCTCCTAGGTCTTGCACTGACATTGAGTCACAGTTCACTGATCAACACTGCAGAGAATCCTCCTAGGTCTTGCACTGACATCGAGTCACAGTTCACTGATCAACACTGCAGAGAATCCTCCTAGGTCTTGCACTGACATCGAGTAACAGTTCACTGATCAACACTGTAGAGAATCCTCGTAGGTCTTGCACTGACTGGCTTTTGTTTTAGTTATACAGTTATCTGTGTCTGTAACGTCATATATTAAGAAAATATTTGAACAATATTTGAAATACTTTCCATTGTATTTGTATTTAAAAGCCTAAAGAATTTGTAATTGTATTTGAACCCCACAAGAGTATTTGTATTTAAATATATTTCAATGTATTTGACCTCATGTCTGGTCACTTGCCTCATTAAACACTTGTCCGGAAATAATGTTTCCATTCATCACACTGTTTATCGTGCCCTCTTTTCTACATACGTTACACCACGCCACCCTCTCTCTAGCGTAATAGCATAGCCATGGAGATAATACCAGCCACCGGTTCTGAAACATTTTGAGAACCGGTGCAGCCGGTTGTATCTTGTCACCGACATCGCAGACAATGTCCTCAGACACATTGCCGGGTGTGGGTTCTGTCATATTCATGTCGTCACAATGGCATCAGTGTCAATGTTGGTAATGTCACTGCACACTGCAGTCTTCAACTAGTTATAGACAGTTGGTTCAGCAACTAGTCACAGGCTCAGCCAGGAGTTTGCGTTTTTGGCACATCTAAGTAATGTTTTTTGTGAGGAATTTGTGATGGGAATCGGAATCTGGTGGCAATGTTAGCCGAGAGAGAATTGATTGGCGATAAATAGGCACTGTATGCGCGTTCTAGCTGAAAACCAATATACTATACACCATAGCGGTAAAGTGATAACATCACAGCAATGGTATTCCCCACGGCGAATCTGGAAAACAAAAAATCAAGCAGGATATCAGGAAGTGAAGATTTGAGATTTTATTTTCAGAAATATCTTACGATTATTTATGTACGTGTAAATCAAACGACTGTTAAAAAACGTGTGGAAAATTGCTACTCGTCCGGCAGACTAGCCAGATGTTACTCAACCCCAGGAGTGTAGTTCCATCTGTGCACATGGAACCCACAGGACAGAATAAAAATGGGGAAGGCTTGGGAATATCTTGTGCAGAGAAATAGAGAGAGATGGTACAACCAGGATGTAAATGGAAACAAAACAGTGTCTAGTGGAGGGTGTCCCGTGAAGAGTCCTTAATGGTCTATGCTCTGTCAGAGAGTGAAAAGGCTTAAGCCACGTAAGTCAAGTGAGTCAGTTCCCCTTATCTCAATTGATCACACCAAGGGAACAATATTTGTGGAGCGAAAAAGAAAAATCAGTGTCCACCGTCATTCACTGAGCTCTCATAGATCTCATGCAACCACAGAGAACCATATTATTGACTGTTAGTGAATGAACAAAGTGGTGGTAAGGCAGCTAGGGAGACATCAGATGGAGAAGACAATGATAGAGATACAAAAACACACGCAGCCTCCAACCAAGGCTTGTACTTTGAACATTACTTTCACTTTCATTATCACCTTGTGCGAGTGAGTGTGACGGTATGTGATGTTTTACAAAGGCTTCTTAGAAAATACAACACATAAACAATTCCGGTCAGTCTGCTAAACTTTGAACATTACTTTCACTTTCATTATCACCTTGTGCGAGTGAGTGTGACGGTATGTGATGTTTTACAAAGGTTTCTTAGAAAATACAACACAAACAATTCCGGTCAGTCTGCTAAACTTTGAACATTACTTTCACCTTGAATTCATTCTTACAACAGTTTTAGAAAGAAGCCCTATGTGCGTGCTTGTAAGCCTGCATGGTTGCATTTGTCGGTATTGGTATTTATTACACACAAATGCAGTATGCTCTATGCAATATGGGAGGTAGCTATGCCCTTGTAATCAGAATGTGCAATGAGGGAGGTAGCTATGCCCTTGTAATCAGAATGTGCAATGCGGGAGGTAGCTATGCCTTTGTAATCAGAATGTGCAATGCAGGAGGTAGCTATGCCTTTGTAAGCAGAATGTGCAATGCGGGAGGTAGCTATGCCCTTGTAATCAGAATGTGCAATGCGGGAGGTAGCTATGCCCTTGTAATCAGAATGTGCAATGTGGGAGGTAGTTATGCCCTTGTAATCAGAATGTGCAATGTGGGAGGTAGCTATGCCCTTGTAATCAGAATGTGGGAGGTAGCTATGCCCTTGTAATCAGAATGTGCAATGCGGGAGGTAGCTATGCCCTTGTAATCAGAATGTGCAATGCGGGAGGTAGCTATGTCTTTATAATTGGAATGTGCAGTTACTTCAGAAATAATTTTGTTGACATTATGATGTAGACCTCATACAGTCATCATGTGTTTGTCACTATATGATATTTCGAAAAATTGGCAGGCAATCATAAATTTAATCAAGTTTTGAACAATCTTATATTTATGCAGTTTTGTGGTATACCTTTGACTTTATCGACTACTCTGAGGAATTGTATATGACGTAAGTATAAAATGATACCTTTGCAATGTGCGTACAACTGTAATCATACTCAATGGCTGGTGGAGTAGCCTCACTATTCGGACACTGCCTGTGGCCCCGACCAATTATTTATTCTACTCTGCCACTGTCTCATGCAATTCCAACTCTTGCTTTGACTGAAAACGATCCATTTAAATGAAGGTAAAATATGAATGTTATCATGTAACAACCGTTTCCAGTTTTACCACCAACTTCATATTAAGCCCATGAAAAGGCAGACCCTTTGTTAAGAGAAACCAGTCTTAAATCCTACTGTTTTGAGGCTTGGGCGATCTCATTCATTCCATGTTGCTTCAATTCACTCGGTTGAATACATGAGTACCTGGCTGTAGATGTTGGTGGTTATATTTATACAAATAGTCTTCATACAGTAATTACAGCATGGCTGAATCCTTCCAAGAGATGTCAAGATGGTGTTTAAAGCGATTCTTTGTAACCTAATATATATTTGAGATGTACTGTATCAAAACGTAATAATTTCCCATAACTACTTTCTCTGCTACTTATGTCTTGCATGTTTATACATAATTTGGGTGTTATCTGTGCAAAAAGCTGATAATTAATTGTGTTTACACAAATCATTTTGAGACTGGTGATGTCACACACAAGGTCAACATGTCAGATTCGAGGTGAGTTGTTGCAATTTGTAGACATAATGTACTGTATATTGACAGCTACTTTTAACAATGCAAGCAGCTTATGCATTGTTTATTTATTCTGCTTCTAATGCTGTCCACTGGGTAACTTTTTGATTAGTATAATTATAATATCCGAACCATCAATCCAACTGCCCATGCGGGGGCGACGGCTACGGCAGCAGTCAGTGCGGGTTGGGTCTGTGTGTCTACGGGTCTTGCCTTTCCAGTCAGCCGTTTTTGAAAAGTCCCTGTTTCCCCACTTATTTGAACCGAAACATGAAAATGTGAGATTCGTACGTTCACAGAATGTTTCTAATGCTACAGCTATGCTTGTTAGTAAACCTGGCTGGCTTGTCATCATTCCATGTAAAAGTTCTAGGTTTATTAAAAAGTACACAATACCGTGTTGCCATGGAATTTTGCGATGTATACACAAACTTTGGACACTAGAAGATCTGCACTCTAGTATACATAACTTTTTATCCATGAATATATATAAAAATCTAATAATAGATCAGATCAAGCTGTGCTGCTTCATGTGAGTAGCACATTTGATATTAATAGTACTCGCTAAAACATACATATTAAACATTTGTTTTTTATAACGACATTCATTATTAGAGCAAGAACAAAGGAAAACTTACAGTGCACTCTGGATAAGGTCGAACCTCCAGGGACCCATGACAATACTGATATGTGGAACTTCTGATAAATAGAAACTTATCAGAAGGTCCCCTTATTACGACCTATGCCCAGGACCGAGGGAAAAGATTGACTTAACTTAGCGAAAATCAACTTATGTGAGTTATCTGGAGTGCACTGTATATGACCAATGCATACAGGTAATTATGTAGAAGCAAATTAAAAGTTGGCCAAAGTAATGGATTGGGATTTTAGTCAACATTTGACTGAATCAGCATAACAAGGCCCTCTTGTATTTCTTTCCAATTAGCCAGCTGTTCACTTGGTGATAAGTTCCATAATCTAATATAAAAACTGAATTAATCTGCACATGGTTGAGTTAGTTAACTCATATTTATGCTCCCTCACTTCACTTTCCCATAACCCGTAATTTTGACCACCAACAGTTTTAAAATAGCCAAGCTGATGGAAAGAGGAAATTGAAGAGCTCTACTCAACAGTGCCATTAATTGGACAATGGGTCACCTGACATAAGATGGTGCCTGACTTTGTTCTGCCCCATTCTGTTCTGTGCGACATCTACTGGGAAGTTGTACATCACTTCGTGCTTCAAATGGATGTGTGCATCTGATAGCTTTGTGTATCAAAATGCATAGCAGTGCTATTAATTGGACAACGTGTTAACTGACACAGTAGTGAAGAAGATGTCTGACTTTGTTCTGCCACATTAGTTCCGTGTGGCTTCTGCTGGGAATGTGTACATCACTACATGTTTCAAATGGATTTGTGTAATTGATTGATTTGTGCATCCAAATGGACAACATCCCGTCATTATGTTGCAAAATAGGAGTACATAATAAAATTGATACTTTCTTATGCTTGTCATGTTTGGATTGTGTTCTTTAGCATATTCTTCAAAATGTTTTGAAACAAGTTTGTGTTAAGTGAACTATACTGGGAGTAGTGTATAAAAAGGTGTTGATAAAGTTGCTTTTACAATAATTTGAAAATTCATAAAATATAAATGTTCCACAACATTCAAAATGTTTTAGGGATCTTCTTGAGTTAAATACACCAATGATAACTGAAAATAGTGTTTTAAAATATGTGTTACTTTTAAAGTTTTGTAATTTTATAACTTTATTTCCATCATACAATGGCCATTATATTTGTCATCGATACGGGAGTTCGACAGAAACAAATTAAATATCTTTTACTCTAAATGGGCAGAACAAATAATTATTGCACTTCCAGTACAAAATAAAACATGTTGTTACACTAATGCAATATATTTTAATATTTTGTCGACAATAATGTTATGCTCTTTATATATTAACTTTTTTCAAACTAAAAGTAAACCTTATGTAGATAGGAAAGTACATAACCGCCTGTGCTAGTTTAATATCGTACAGTATTTCATGCGATGTATAATGTTGCATTTATACTGCTTATGGAAATAGCAGCTGAATTTATGGTGTAAACAAAATGGTTTCATTATTTTACGTTTCTTGGCTTCAATAAGTTTCTGTTACCTAAACATTTCATTAAAACTAAACTTTAAAATGTATAGCCAGATGTACCTAGTGAAAATGGAACATGATAATATCATAAGTGAGATTTTGTATGTTTTCATATTCCAATAAAAACAATGCCAATCATTCAATAATACAATATGTCATCGGCGGCTTCGACATTCGTGCATGGAGATTCTTTTAAATCAATCCTTCTGTCTTGAACTGTCATTATGTTCATTCTCCGTTTATACCATATAGTTTCTTTGCTGAATCTGTGACATAAACAGCAGCTGGTCCACATTTCCTTTTGATCATTTTATCGGTCACGACTCATTCGCATGGCGGTGGCTAATCCAAATACATACATGTTGATAACGTTTTCTTGCATCTATTAACTCGGCATAGCTAATTGAAATCTGATGGACAGTCCCGAATATTCATGAGCATGCCTTATATGGATCATAAAGGTGGGGCAAAAGTGGAAACTGTGTACGCTCAGTTATTTTTTCGATATATTGTCAGGGTCATTAGTGATTAATAAAACATTATTCTAATGAAATAAAGGCATAGAATTACATTAAATAATCATATTAACAGGAATATTTAATAATTGCGTACATTACAAAGAGATTAAAATTCTCAAAGAATCGCTTTAAATTAACAGGTGTTCCAGGGGCAGGGTGAACAACTTTTGAGCAGTCCTAAGGCCTGTGTGTGTGTGTGTGTGTGTGTGTGTGTGTGTGTGTGTGTGTGTGTGTGTGTGTGTGTGTGTGTGTGTGGTGTGTGTGGTGTGTGTGTGTGTGTGTGTGTGTGGTGTGTGTGTGTGTGTGTGTGTGTGTGTGGTGTGTGTGGTGTGTGTGTGTGTGTGTGTGTGTGTGTGTGTGTGTGTGTGTGTGTGTGGTGTCTGTGTGTGTGTGTGTGTGTGTGTGGTGTGTGTGTGTGTGTGTGTGTGTGTGTGTGTGTGGTGTGTGTGTGTGTGTGTGTGTGTGAGAGAGAGAGAGTGTGTATATGTGTACACCTTTCTAAAAATTTGCTTCAATTTTAGAAATAAATAAAATACTACTGAAGATATTTAAACACGTTTTATATCATTTTGAAGCTTCTGATCTCTGGAATCCAAAAGGATCAAAAACCCAATTTCACAAATTGGGCCTCTGGCTAAACCCTTGCCACAGTGACTGCTTTGGTCCAGATCTCACCAAGTGACTAATATGCTCTGGCTTTAACATCTACAACAATAATTAGTGCACGCACAACTTCCGTACTGCACGTGTGAGGTAAATGTACCACATACGTGGAAAAATCAATTATAAAGCCACATTCACCGAATGCTTCAACAGTGTGGCTGCTTCTGAGAATGTCGCCCTGGAACCTGTAATCAACTAGTGTAATACGTAGGATTTATTTTTCTGGATCAGTGCCAGGAAATGGGGTGGCGAACAAGTGTTCTGACCTGCTGAAGGTATGTTATATACAAGGGGATGTTTGTGCAAGGTTTCCGAGAACATGTCATGGGATGGTATAGTGTTTACCTGATGTCTGCAGTTCCCATTTCTGGAACAGTGATTGGAAATAGGTCGGCCCCCAGATGTTGCAACTGACACAAGGACTAACGATGGGATTGCCGACAATGGACTTAATTATATTTCAATGTAGTCTCTTGCATAGTATTATTATCACAAACAGTTGTATAACGAGCGCATATATCCGGAACTAGCCCATTCATAGGTACATACGTACATACATTATATAACATAATAGACAAATACTAAATTAAGATTAATCGTAATATATAATAATGATAATATTCGGGAATAATAATAAATTATTAAGATACGTGATATAGTTTCTAAGATATTAAAGTAACTAGCTATGATATTTTATAAAATTAATTTATATATATATATAGGTCATATATATCATATATAAATATGATATGTTAATACAAAATGTATCCTAAATTCACATTTCATCAGTGGAAGTAAGCATTTTAAGAGAGCCTTGAACTTAGTCAGTGTAGGTTATCTATTAGTTTTATGTATTCTGGGAAAGAGTTCCACCGTGACAGATCGGACATTAGAGAGTGTTTGCAACCCTTCCTGTTCATGTCACATGATCATTGTTGAACAATCGAACCGATCGCTCGGCGGGCTGGCATTATAAGGATTGGGAAGAGAATCAAGACCAGGGTGCTTGCAAACACTCTACTGAGGCCCATCTGCCATTGCCATATGCTGATTAGATATATGGTTACAGGGCTTTGTTGGTATTATTTGAACTGTTGTTGTAACATTGTCAGGAGACTGCTTTGTGGTGCGACCAGACAACACGGATGACCAGAGATGTATCGGTGCTCGAGGAAACATGTCGCTTCTTCACGTATCCGAGTCGGGGATCACTCTTGCCTTACAGGTATCAGCATTTCTCTTCTTTTTACCATTCTAATCCCTATTGCGTATTGATCTGTCCATCACGTGACCTGTTGTTAACAAAAGCTCCATCAAGCCATAACAAAATGGATGCCAAAAATGTGGCCACAAAAATTTTCTTTATGAAGGCAAATTTTCAAATGAGATGTCATGCAGCGGCTGTAATGTAATTCACATATTATTAACATTGGTGGCAAAGTAATTTATCATCTGACAATACCCAGATGGTTTATGGTATTACTAAGACACCCACAAAATTGAAGAAAACAAAAATGGTGTTCCTTGCATTGTATGTTTTCAGACAGTTGATTATTTTTAAGTATCTAAATACATAGTCATTGTGGTTTTAAACGGTGTGATATTTGTACTTTTGTTGCAGTTGTCCAAGTGTGTACTAGTGCAGTGGCCCCTGAAATGTATCAAGTTCTTCGAGAGTACAGGGATGGGACAGTTTGGATTTGAGACTGGGCGACAGTCACCGTCGGGGGAGGGGAAATATTTCTTCAACACGAGACGGGGTCAGGACAACCAGATCTACGACCTCCTTGACAGATACGTCATGGAGGCAGACGCCCACAGACAGGTGTGTTCAGAAATAATTCACATCCGTTTTTCATTTTATTTTACCCATGATTTTACTACATATAATTTGTATTACATGTAATTATGTAGAATTTAGGTTTGCCTACTTTTACTGTATTTTGTAAACATCAGTGAACGGGGCATTAGCCCCAGACTTAATCACAGTGAACCAGGTATTAAATTGCACATGCTTATTCTGCATACAGTCCAAAAATAGCTAGATCTAGTTCATATCCCATCAATTTTGTGATTTAGCAGAAATGCATACCTCATAATCTCACCTTTCAATGTACAGTTTTTTTCCTCTACAAATAATCAAAAAGTAATAGACTCACATATTAAATTTTTTAAATTCAACAAATGGGGTATCATTTTAAAGCTTATGAAATAAATAATAAAATTACTTTGCAACTTCATTTCTCACTGACCGGTCATTTGTTGTGCTGATTCAGATCGCTGCAGCATGCCTCACTAACTCGGCTGAACGAGCCAGCATCATGGCGGATTTGGACCAACTCCAGGATGTAACATGGGTCTGCTCTGATGCGAGATTTATGGTGCATCTGAAACGAATATCACGAGACATCTACGATAATCTTGCAGTTCATCTGGGAGGTATGTCAAACTGTAAAAGTAAATTACTGAACATTCTTTAGAATAGTTCATTTTTATTTAAAGGGGCACTTGCGGTTATTTGTGGAATAGTCTGGTGCAGGTGATATATTTGTTGTCGTTAGTTCTCAGTAAGACAAGCATGCGCTGCATCTAGTAATTGTGTTGTTGATAAGGATTTATTTATTTGGTGTTGTTAGTTTGCAACAGTATATGTCTAGTATTTCCAGGAACAATACAATGTACCGGTATATGTATAATTTATACTATGTATCATGATTTTATGATAATACACTCAGACATTGTGCTTTAACGATAAAAAGATAGACATTTTACCCATGAATGTCATCGGTGTTTAGGTAGTAGATCTGCGATATCAAGGAATCAGTCAGACGCGGATCTCCTCAGTGACACAGTGTCTCATGGGCAGGCTGCAGCTCAGCACGACAGGTAATATTAGCTCATTAGTGTAACAGAATACCATTTCCATCATGGGAAAGACAACACAAGTCTCATATTTACCACGCACTTCCAACAGTCTTTGCTCAGCACGCATTACACTTTTCCCGTGGTAGAATTGTTCATGCAGACACCATACCATCTTCTATGGACGCATCCAGTCTTTATGCTATTTTGTGTACAAAAACTGTTTGTTCTTGTAATTCCCATTAAATGATGTCATACAGAATTATACAATCACACAGATTAAAGTAATCAGGCCACAAAACTTGAAAATTAATGAAAACTTGTTGTTGGAAGTTAAGGAGGATTTTTTTAATATTGCCAACTTGAATTCCATAGCTGTCTATAGTCAGATAGTCATTTATACAGCTGAGTGAAATGAAGTGAAGTTATGAAACATTGCTGCTTAAAGTTGCTACGTCTGTTTGATGTAAACTGGTGATCTTTTTCTTTCTGATTTACATACAGTATTTGTGTGGTGCCTGATGAACATCAGAGATTCTCTTTTCCGATTATTAACTGATGATCATCATCAATCACAACTCTTCCTGGTTTACGGTGCTCTTAATACTTATAAATCCTGCCTGGATTAATAAAGTATATTTGATTTGATTGTGTAATATTGTAATCTGGTTAAATCTAAGTGTAGTTTACTCATTTAGTTTTATCTTTTAGTGTGTTTGAATGGAGCAATGATATGATGGTAAATACAGGATGGAGGCTGGTATAATTAAAGGGCGACAGAGACGCAGTCATTTTGTGCCACACTATGTATGTACTAATGTACAATATGTGCATAATATATTACGTAACATTACGTAATATTAACATTAAACATTATTGGATTGAAATAACTTAAATAAAGTGATGTGGTTGAGTGACTTACAAAAAGCAGTGAGTGAAATACGTTAATAACATCAGATCAATACATGCATGACGTAAACCGTTTGCCCATGCAGTTTTTCATAGAAAACACTTTCAAAATAATTTGTTGTAATAATTGCTGCTCCCTGTTGCAGGTCGTGCAGTGCCCTGGATGTCAGCTGTGCATCGAGTCATATCCGCGAGCACAGTGATCTTTCGGAGCATGTACTGCCACCATCAATGCCACCTAGTGAGCACTACGTCAAAGGTGGAGCCACCAGTCGTCCGCCGCTGATGAAGAAGGTCTCGATAGATTCGCAGTACCTTCACATGGCCGACAGCAGTAATAACACCAGTTTTGGTTCGGTATCGCCAGATCGCTACGTCAACGCAAACATAGCAGCACCTCCTACATTTTATGAAGTGATGAAGTTATGTGATGCATCAGTAGACACCGGGACAGCGCCACCTAGTGGTGTCCAGTTGCATCGTGGGATACTGGCACGGCAGCAGTCTCGCAGCTGTGAAGATCTGGGGTCGTATCAGAAAATGTATGCCGAAGCCACACCAATGAGCTACGAGAACCAGACGTTTGCAAAAAGTGACGAATCGGCACAGTTTGTTGACGGCGTTTACTCCTACGCATCGCCACTGGGCACCCGAGGCAGCTGTCTGCCATCTGTAGTGAACCGATCCACCGTGACTTCGAGAGTCCACCACCAGAGGGAGTTCCTGAAGTCATCGCGAAAGTCGCTGTCGAACCCGAATTTGGTTGACGGTGTCGATCCGAATCAATCTGCTTTCACTTCACCACAAAGCGATGTTCACCATCGACCTTCGCCGTTCAACTTTGAACTGATAAAATCCCACCAGAGGGTCGGTGGAAAGCGTGATGTCCACAGTAACAATACTACTGTATCACCAATGACAGCAGCAATGCCCTCACCAAAATCTGCTCCGTTGTCTTCTGTAATTTCTCCAGGATTCTTGAAAGGCAGTGGATTCACTGACAAGTCACGATCATTTGTGAAGCGCCCGACAGAGGTTACAGCGCCCCCTAGCGAGGCCGCTAGTGACAGCCAGGAGGGTGCAGCAGCATTTAGAAACATGGAGGGCCGCCAGCTTCCAACCATACCCGACGACATTGTCAAAGCAACCTCATGTTGACATAACATTAATGCAAACTGTTTATCGTCATCATTTTTGTGTTTTCAGCAAGTGTTTTTGTACTAAACCAATAAGGAAGCAGCAATACTAACTTACCCTTTTATGCAAGATGATGGATTACTGTAGTAACTTCAGATTTATCTTTGACAAGCGGTGTAAGGTTAGCAAAACGCCTTAAGAATGTTCAATCTAATTAATGCTTTGTTGTTGAAAAATGCCATGGCCAACCTGTGTTAACTATAATTGTCTACACTGTGCATGACTTGAATTATTTAATATATATATAACATTATGTTCTAAAGGGCACTGGTTTAACACATTTATTAAATTACCATTGTGCCTGAACAGAGTCAATATTTATTTTATAGTTTCTTACCGAAAATACAACTATCATAAAATAATTAGTGAGCAAGATTTTGAAGCGTGTGATTGGTTGACTTTGACAAAGTTCAATTACACTTTTATGTGTGGATCAGTGAGAGATGAAACAATATCACCACTCGTTATTATTGATCAGGTAGTTAAAACGAGGTTGTCTGTTATGTTACCGAGAAACAGCCAAGGATGCTAATTATTAGAACGAAGTTCACTTTTTAACCAGTTGTACATGGTCCTTCTTCATTAAAATAAACTAGTCAAAATCACTATTTTGTATCATCAAGAAAGATTATGTCATGGAAAGTTTGTATTATGAATTATGTTAGACGTAAACAACCACTGATTGGAATAAACTATTACGTTAATATTCTGCTAAAAGAAAGACCGCTATAGATATACAGTGTGACCCATTTGACCAACTTATAATACCTCTGTATTTGTTTGATAGTGAATTTAGGGAATTGTATATGAATTTAATCAAATAACAATGTTACTTAAAAACACAGGACTGCTAGTTGGATGTGGTGAAGTTGGTAGATTTAATGTTGCTATCCGCTTCATAGATTTCTAGGTGAGAATAATTCAAGGGAAATAATTGAAATTGTCGTATAAGATGTTTCAATTGTTAACACAGTTACATGATGACAACTGTCATACATGATGTTTCAACTGTTAACACAGTTACATGATGACAATTGTCATACATGATGTTTCAATTGTTAACACAATTACATGATGACAATTGTCATACATGATGTTTCAATTGTTAACACAGTTACGTGATGACAACTGTCATACATGATGTTTCAATTGTTAACACAATTACATGATGACAATTGTCATACATGATGTTTCAATTGTTAACACAGTTACATGATGACAATTGTCATACATGATGTTTCAGTTGTTAACACAGTTACATGATGACAATTGTCATACATGATGTTTCAATTGTTAACACAGTTACATGATGACAACTGTCATACATAATATTTCAATTGTTAACACAATTACATGATGACAGTTGTCATACATGATGTTTCAATTGTTAACACAGTTACATGATGACAACTGTCATACATGATGTTTCAATTGTTAACACAATTACATGATGACAGGTGTCATACATGATGTTTCAATTGTTAACACAGTTACATGATGACAATTGTCATACATGATGTTTCAATTGTTAACACAATTACATGATGACAACTGTCATACATGATGTTTCAATTGTTAACACAATTACATGATGACAAATGTCATACATGATGTTTCAATTGTTAACACAATTACATGATGACAACTGTCATACATGATTTTCAATTGTTAACACAGTTACATGATGACAACTGTCATACAATTGAAATGGATTGTAAATATCAAAAGTACTGTAAATAACTGTGGTGTGTCCAATGTTTGCTTGATCAAGACACAATAAAAGGAACAAGGTAAATTTTATATATTAAGTGTAAGATATTTTGTTATATAATTTGATGTTAACAATACAAAATGCTGGAGTGGCATCTACAGGCTGTGTAAAGATAATGTGACATTTATGTTAATTAACTTAGAGTGTTATTTGATGAAGTGATGCAGATTTATAAAAAAAACATTTGCAAATGAAAAGTGTGCACCATGGTTGGTTGCAGATGCGTATTATGCATGCTATATTCTTTGTGACACTCAGAAAGCTAGACTTCATTACACGGAAGTGTGACGTGCACTGGCAAGTTTTCAACAATAATAATTATTTACTGTATGTGCGTCGATATTACGGAGTAAAACCAAATGTACTAAAAATGAGTCAATTATTTTCTAATTGTGTCCGTTGTCAAAGCTTGCTAAATTTATAACAATTTTAAAGTCATAGTTATTTTTTTTTTAGTTTTGATATATAAAATAGTATTGTTTGGATATGCATACATTATGTTGATATTACTAAGTGTTACAATTACCAAAGGTGTCGGTTGATGACAATAAATAACATTTTAAAATTTTTCATTGTGTCATTTTACCTAAGGAAGTCGTTATTAACATGATCCATTATTCCTTAGGATAATGATTGTTATAACGTTCCATCGTTACCACTACAATGCGACTTGCATCACATTATATAAATGTAACGCTAACACACACACACACACACACACACACACACACACACACACACACACACACACACACACACACACACACACACAAACACACACACACATACACACACACACACACACACACACACACACACACACACACACACACACACACACACACATACACACACACACTCGGACGAACACGCACGCACAGACACATACATACACAGACAGACATACAGACAAACGCGCACACGCACATACCACACACGAACACGCATGCATACGCACACACACACACACACACACACACACGCACAAGTATATTTTACGTACGCAACAGGCGTACTTTCAAAAACGTAAGTTAAATATATTTTTCCCGCACTCCAAAACGCTGTTTCTTTGATCCAACTCGTTCTTTGCCACGTCTCGGTCCCTGTACGGTGACGGCGTATCTTTTTTGATTCCAAAATTTGAATATGGTCTGATGCCTGGGTTATTGACATGCCTCTTTCGCCCGCAACGTTATCAGTGTTTGATTGCAATTGATCCTGGCATCTCGCGTCCGCCTCCCCCCAGTAGTCATGTAGAGAACACGACTTCCGGACAATAAACCGCGTATCACTTCCGGCAATGTCCAGAATGTATTAGCATGGTGTCCACCCAAAGCAACAAGGTTGACATTAATTGATAAATCAATCGAGCAGACCCAATCAAGTCAACGATATTGAAAAGAAGATGGCAACATATGGACGGAACCCCAGAATGCCACCAACAAGAACACCAACAAGCATGATACTGGAAACCATCTGGAATTTGAAAAGAGAGACAGCACGACAAAAAGAAACTGACCGACGAACGGACACGCAGGACAAATTACATATAAAGAATGGTTGCAGATAGAGGAGATGCGTGCTGTCGAATGCTCTTTGTTTTGCGTATCTGAGGGTGTAGGGTATATCTAAGATACACACCAATTATTTACCAAAATAACGCACTACGGCGCCCACCTGACGTGCTATGGTACCTAGTACCTACAACAGTTGCCAAAATTCCCTCCGCAATTCAAATGCTTTGCAAACGCACAATTTTACTAGTAATTCATTCTATCACTAAACGTGTTAATATGCCTGCTGAACTGCACCCAGTTCACACACAAAAGTAGCCTATTTCTTTCAATTTCGATTACATCACAATTTACTAGCTCGTCAAAAATTCCAGAAATACAAGGAAGACTAGGCGTGCTCTGACCTCACAACGTTTACGGTCCGTGTACCTTCTGGACTCTCATCAGTCCATATTTTATCCGCGTGTTCGTAATGACCACGCAGATAGAGATTTCCCTTCCGCCAGTAAAACATTCACTGACCGAGTTGGACGATATCTGGCTGTTTTCCGTGCTAGTTGATTTGTAACGACGTGTTCGTGTCAGACCCCAAACACTCCAACATTTCTCAGTTGCCTAACATGGTGAGGTCCAATGAAGGATGTATGTATCGTGTATAAATGGTAGCCTCTGAAACAGGCAGGCTTGAAGGCATCCCAATGAGAGCTGGGGATGCGAGGGAGTTGTATGCCCCCAGCTGAGGTAGAGTCACAATTAAGGAAACAGTGTTCCACATGAACATATTATTCATTGTGTTTTGGGAGCGTGACAGGGGTACAGTTGATGTCTCAACGGGGTGCTATTGGAGCAGGGGCGGTTCCAGAGATAGTAGTCGGGGGGGGGGGGGCAAACCTCCAATTGCACCCCCGTTGAAGCTCGCCAAAAACTCTGGTGTCCGAGCCAAATTCATATTGGGTGGATTGAGCCGCTGTCGTTGGATCCTGACATCGGAGAAGGGTGCTGTTGAAAATTATTCGCGGCGACGTTCATAATTTCGGCGGACTCCAAACTCCAAAGGTCTAGGGCACGTGCCCCAATGCCCATGGAACCGCCTATTTGGAGGTACCAAATGGGTGCAGTTGGAGTGTTTTTTGGGAAACCAATCGCAGGTTGAAAACACCCCCCGCCCCATATGTCATCTACGCTACGGGTTTGAACCGACTATAGATCTATATGGAGGTGTACCACTCACTAGCATGATGCTTCCTCTTCCACTTATGGAGACACATCCCACCACACAGCCTCCAAAGCAATTCCCCATCAAACACAGCTGGTAACAAAAGGTAATTCCGTCCGACCGCCAATCATAACTGTCTCTGGAACGAACACACAGATGCAATGATTACACTCAGGAGAAGATGACATTGCCAGAGAGAAGGCAACGCCTTTCCTGGCAGAAGGTGTGCAGCTCCCACCCCCAGAGTGGAAAGGGACAACGGCTAAGTACATACGTGTTTAGGTATAATTTACATGACAACGTGCAAACGATGCCAATCTAAAAATTGATGACAGGAACAACCATTATGCTGTAGGTGGATATAGTTTGCTACAGATCGGCGGATCCCACTACATTTGCGGACCCAGGATGTGTGGGTGCCTATTCCACCATCTTGCTTGAACGAGTAGCGTCAATGGGTGGTTTAGTTGGGTGTATTCTTTGGATCAGGGGGTGGGATGCTATCCACTCCGTTTTGGCCTCAAAGGGGGTGCAGTTGGAGGTTTTGGTGAGCGTCAAGGGAGTGATGGGTGGATGCACCTCATTAGTAAAATTGTAGATCCGCTCCTGAACTGCGTTATCAAATTACCCTCAGACCCTTCCATTTAATCTGTGTTGGAACAGTGTTATAAGAAAAATCTATTTTTAATATATACATGTTATTTGATGGTTTCCATTGACGAGTTCACATTGACAAAATGTGATAAAAAAATTCATGATTTTATACGAGGATCAATGCAAAAATAGTTTAGCTTTTACTTTATGATAAGTGGGAGTTGAATCAAGTGCTTGGTTCCCTCGTTTGCCTGGTAAACACGTCAGTTCGTCTACTTCCAAATATAGACCTACGTCCGTAGTGACGCAATCGAGCGTAGGCTCGCCGACAACACATTGTGTTCGCACTATCTCTGGCTGGGTCCATCTGTCAAAGCTAACGTCACCCAGTACGTCGTTAAAGGGATGGGCCCCAACTCCAGCCCAAACGTGGCTATATATGTCTATAATATATACATGTTGTGTATTCATTCAACGACAGTAGTTAATGGGAATTTGGCATAAGCATCAGTTATTTCTGCAAAAACATAGTCTAAGAGAAAGAAATGTTCACTCGAAAGACGTATCAATCTGAATGAGGGGTCCCCGGGTTTGGAATGCCGCCTGGCATAGAAAAGCGTCTCTTTAGTTTGTAATAGATGGCAATCGGTCAGTTGTAGTTTACTATGATATGGTGACATGCGTTCGGCGAGGACTTGCGTGTCAGTTCTGAAATGGAAACGAAATAAACTTGCGGAATCATGATCAGATGACGAGGAATCGGAACGGATTCTGGGTGGAATTCGTACTCTCCAGAATCGGTGTCACGTGGCACAACCGGAGTAACCACTGTTCAAAATACCACAAAACTCTTCGAAAATTTACGAACAAGACAAGTTTGCAGAATGACAACCAGTGAATGCGGTGAATTGGTCCACCACGAAACCTGTACTGTATCGGCAACGCTAGTTATAAATCCAGTCGTGGTCATTTTCCTCACGTTGTGCCATCACAACCACAAACAGCGGGAAACACGTCGCATAAATCCAGATTGATGACTGGGGACAGTTTCATGCTCTTTCCGGGTCACTTTCAAGACCATTCGAAGTCATCAGAGGTGTATTCGGTTCTCTTTAATAACCATTTGTCACGTCTTTCCCTACGGTCGTGTTACTAAACCAGACAAACAGCACACCAACAGGCTACCAGACATACGTGAGCATGAAACAAATTGCCTTTTGTGGAAAACGGAAGGTGTTGGTCACGTGCCACATATCGTGCACATGTGATATTGACGTATTCTTTATTGTGACACGTGATTATTATTAATTGCAAACGTTCATTTTAGCAAAAATGCCCATCACCTGGTGGGATGCCTTGGTAGTTGAGTCGTAATAGTAATATTAACCACGTTAGAAAACACACAGCATCGTTACATAAACACCACGTTGTTTGTTCAAAATGATGAAGTTCGGAGAAAATGTGAACTTCACGTCCATCGATATGTCCTTGTCGTTATAGTGTAGAATGGTCGAATAATATTCGTATTGCTATGCTATTGACATGGGGGTAGACAGGCGTTATTGTGTCAGCGCCTACTTCATGTTACCAAGTCTAAGACGTAGGGACCGTTTTCCCAAAGTATTTGCCGCGCGAGCGTGGTTCTTACGATTGTTAAATTACGTGTTACGTATTACGCGCACATTAAGTTTTACGTTCCGAACAACTGATTTACCCCATGAAAGATTCTCACGAATCTTACCGTATATGTGGGGTACTTTTAAAGGATATAGGTCTTACGTCCTGTTCTAAAGGTTGCAGAGTAATCCCTGAAAGGTTGACGCTCGATGACTTAGCTGTAAGAGGACAACGTTAACGTACCCGCATACGCAAACTTGATTATTCCCCAATATTAGGCTTTGTGCAGAATCGTCAGTTAAGATAACTAGTGCTTCCAGACAGGTCATTACGGTGGCTGGGAGAGGACATAGCAAAATATATTTTTTTATCTCGAGATCTCGACTTTTTATCTGGAGATCTCGACATTTTATCACGAGATCTCGAGTTACGAAAGCGAGGCGGGTGAGAAGGACGTCGTTTGATTGGTAGTCAGACGGAATGGAACACATGTTGGTCCTAACATATCCATTAAATTATATTTATTTACACAATCGTTGTGTGTGTGTGTGTGTGTGTGTGTGTGTGCGTGCGTGCGTGCGTGCGTGCGTGCGTGCGTGCGTGCGTGCGTGCGTGCGTGCGTGCACGGCGAGTGACGCCATCGGATAACTCTAAACATTACTACAGGTTCGTTGTTTCAGCCACGAAATGACAATGACCTTGTTGC
This sequence comes from Escarpia spicata, assembly GCA_963995525.1. Classification (NCBI taxonomy): domain Eukaryota; kingdom Metazoa; phylum Annelida; class Polychaeta; order Sabellida; family Siboglinidae; genus Escarpia; species Escarpia spicata. The sequence continues at coordinate 11,195,699 of OZ023217.1, forward strand.
GATATACACATAATACTGAAATATTTTAAGGCTGTGTATGTCCACGTTTTCGTGGCTGAAACAACGGCCCTATGGCAATATTTAGAGTTATCCGATCCGATGGGGATACAGAGACGGCGCCTAGCGAACCACTTTCAGACATGTGACGACACGCACACACAAGCACGCACACACACACACACACACACACACACACACACACACACACACACACACACACACACACACACACACACACACACACACACACACACACACACACACACACACACACACACACACACACACACACACACACACACAAACACGTTCACACACACACACACGCTCACGTACATGCACGCACACACAATACGATACAAGCATACGCACGCGCACACGATTATGTAAATAAATATAATTAAATGTGTTCCATACCGTCTGACTACCAATCAAACGAAGTCCTTCTCATCCGCCTAATTTTCGTAACTCGAGATCTCGAGATAAAAATTCGAGATCTCAATAAAAAAAATATTAAATCGGATTTCAAATAAAAATGTTGCGATATCCTTTCCCGTAAAAATAAAAAGTCGAGATATCGAGATAGAAAATAAAAGTCGAGATCTCGAGATAACAAATAAAAAGTCGAGATAAAAAAATTTGTATTTCCTCTCCAGGCCACCGTAAGTTATAGTGAGCTTCATATTAATTAAAGTTCCTGTAAACGCGAAATGCGCCAGCGTCGGGTAGGTATATATAAACGACAACAAACAGTAAATGGACTGTGGGGTAACTTACAACATGACTTCGTTTTACATAACTGACATTTTTTTAATATCGTCGATGAATATTTTGCTCAGGCAGAGTAGTAATATGCAACATGAAGGTATTATAAAAACTTAATATATTATATCGTAATTTCAAGTAGACCCTATGATGAATAACTCGCAACACTCATTGATAAAATTTGTGTTATGACTCAAAAGACTCAAGGTACCCCACGGTTGGGGTCCTTTGAGCCACGTGACGTGCTTACACTATCCCAGCCTCACAAATGTCACGACCCTCTTAGAGGACAAACATAATTAATTACACGATATGTAATTCCAAGATTGACCTTCCATTACTATAGTGGGGCACTAAGATTAATAGTTTTAATATGTTGCTTGCGTCATCTGAACTATCATATACATAAATCGATGCGCACACAACGTGAAGCATGGTACTAGCAGCCTAATAGGCCTACATTGTCGTCGGTAAACAAGGAAGTGTCACGTTTGTGTTCGGTCGGTATACTAATAACTCTCGGTCTTGTAATCTCGGATTGTAATACACCGCCATGTCTTTGATGTAGGGTGGTCTTTCGTTGTGAATCGCCTTATGAGTCAATGTTACTAGCTTAAATACACAGTACTTCAATATAGGCATAGCAGTCACTGCAGTGTGCGAAGGACAGGTATGATGTGAGACTGCATAGGGATACAGAAAACAATGCAGGCGGCAGTATTCTGCAATCGTTGTAACTTGGCCAGCTGGCATGCGGGTAGTCCAGTTTTTATGTGACGAGTGCGTGGGTGGCTATCTACGCCGTATTCACATCCAGGTGTATTCGTATCTTCCTGATGCTTCGCAGAGGGTAGTAAGTTGACCGACACACCATGGTGACATATGCCTGCAGTCTGTAGTTCGAGTCAATCATTACACCAATATTCCTTGCTTTAAATATTACCGGGATGACGTTCTCCCAAATGTCTGTCACGACTGCTTTGCCCTTGGCGAGCTGTCCTTTTCTGGCTTTAGCTGTAATCACAACAAACTCCGTTTTGTTGTCATTCAGTTTTAGGAATTTGCAAGCCATCCAGATCCTGATCTCGCCGAAGTATGTCTTCCTAACGTTTCATAGAAGTTGTATATGTTATGTTTGTTACGTCGATAACACAGATATATCACCAACAACACCAGACTATCGTGACGTTGAACAGGTTGTAATACAGCATCATGGCGGAGCCACGTTTCACCCCAGAACGAGGCTGACGTCAGCTGATCAAGTACATTAAACACACACTGTTAAAGTTTTCGCTTTACTAGCATTGAGATGAAGCTCTACCAACACTGAAGTCCACGCTTTGAATCAGCTTTTCTGTCGCATTAATTGGAGTGATCAACAGAGCAATGGCAGCAGAAAAGTCCAGATCAACACTACCGTTTTGTTTGTTCGAGTACGATACGTGCGTCAGTTGCGATGTGCCGAGGGACGCAGTGTAGAAAGTTGTCTAATATTGGGGGGTCATGGTCACATGAGAAATGTCACGTTATTCATATATAGGACAATATAATAAAGTATACCAATAATGACTTAAGTTCCTTTCACTGGAAGATAATTAATATTAAGATGAGATCGTTGAGGAAGTTTCCGAGATGATTTAAGATACAATTATATATTCATTTATAGCGGCCCTGTTCTTGCTTATAACCAGATATCATGTGGAGGAGAGTTTGGGTGTTGCCACGTAAGGTGCATTTTGCTGACATTGGTTCGACTCTTTAAGGTGGACAAGACTGAGTAGATCACCTTGAACACAGTAATAGCATCTACAACACGTTGTGCAATTCATTGCCAATAGGCCCTACTGTCACAAACAAGAGATCTGGTGGATCGAGATCGAATTGAATGACTATGACTCATTTGTTTTTCAGAACGCGGGTAGTTGTTTTAGGCTGACTGTGGTGCATACGGATATGTCGATCAACAGCGCCAATGTAATCGTGTGATGGATGTTGTACCGGATGCAACAATGTTATCCTCCGTTAGAATTTTTTTTTTGCAAATCTAAAAAACACATGCGTTATGTGTTACTCGGTGCTGTTGAGCAGCCTACACAGCACACAGGTCGACATAATTCATTGTAATTAGCTGCGCCGCTGCGCCGCGGCGCCAAATGCTGAGTTGCCAGTGCACATCTCCGTGATGCCTTAGTGCAGTGTTGGTGCATTATCCTGACGCAGGCATCCATCGGATTTTGTAGTTGCAGAAGTTTCGCCAAGTAAGGCGGCACCAAACCATGAAGACATCCATAGACCATCACCAATACCTTGAAAATGATGCGACTTGCTACCGGCAGTCAATGCAATCCCTATAGCCCAGGTGTGTTGTCGTCGTGCCTAGTAGCGCGTGTCATTAGTCTGGCGGCATTGTTCTGCACTCGTCTGAGCAAGAGTTGAGTTGCAATAATCCAGACGAGCGGTAGCAAATACGTTGACAGCACTTTTGGTGGCTTCAGTTGTAAGGTTGTGGCGTATTGATGATAGTCTGTACAGAAGATAGCTACACTCAAAACACGCAACAGTCATGTGATACATGTCATCGTGAGTTCCATGCGAACTACCACATTCCATATTCGACCTACTGATGCAATGGTTTCACCTCCAATGGCTACATATTTCGTATACTTTGAGATGATGTTTCTATATGAATATGATAATCTTAGTTTTGCCATCATTAATCTTCAGCATGTGAAGCAACATACATCGCCTGACTTCCCCAATGCAGTCACTAATCACTTCGCCGTTTCCGCCTTGTCCTGCGGTAGGCCTACAACTGGGTTGTAAGACCGCATACATTGTACAAACAAATCTCATTGGAATATTTGATTTAGGGCATACCATGTCGTCGAAGTACGTTCTGCATTGGAGTGGTGTACAATGTAAAACTAACTGAATCTAGGACCGAGCCGTACTTGTGATACACCCGCACTGCAGCGGGATGTTATGGACAGAATGGGTACTGCTTTCTTCGGTACGTCCGGAACCACAATAATGCCGTTTCGAGTAATACTACCACATTCTTCACTCAGGAGTGTCAGAAAGTGTACATGGTCAATTGTGTCGATCAATCAAGTATAACAAACAACATTGCACGCTTCTTGTCAACATAATTAGACTTAGCGGTTCACGCGTCTTTAGACGAATGAGGCAGTCAGTGCGCTCCATCCAGATCTGATGTCCGCTAGCACCCTGACGTCGCTCCATGTTTTAGTGACCATCTGTAGGTCACGGTCGACAGTCTGGCGCCAGTTCATTCTTGGTCGTCCTCTCCTTCTCTCGCATGCAGCTGCTGTCCACCACACTTACTTGTTGGGCAGGTCTAGTAGATGGGAACCTGGCATGGCTGAGCCAGCTAGCACATATTATATATATATATATATAATATATATATATATATATTCGCTGTTTAATATTCTTTAATTCTTCGCGAAGTTCGTTCACTGTGAGGTTACCAATCAGACAACGGTCACTTTGTCAGCGCAGGGCATTTCGGGAAACATCCGGATCGGCGAGAAACGGCAACCTCGCAAGCCAGGGGTGGTTGTTAGTTACATCACACATGACTGATATCGTGCGCAATATATGGAAGTTCGCCTAATTGTTTTACGGCTGTACTTGCACCAAGGACTGTCAGTCCGCCGCACCGTTCTATGGGGACCACGACGAACCAACGCACCACCCTAGATAAAAAGGACACTGGGAATCAAAATCTAAGTACCCGTTCGACCTTTCTCACGAGCGGTTGAGGTGTAATGTGTGTTCAAATAATTATGTAAACATGTAATATCATCCGCGATTGGCCGAAACGAGAACAACCGAATCTTGGAAGGAAATTATATTATTGGCCCATTATGTGGTGAGTGTTATGTTAGCAAACAGTACTTCCGAACCCACGCAACACCACTACCCTGGCGCTTCACGTCATTCACCACAATACATCACGGTTGGTTGCTGACGTGGTGCTGGGTGCACACCGTGTCTCGCATTAAACATGACTATTGTTGTTGTTCGTGTTGTGTGCGTGTGCGTGTGGATGTGTGAGTGGGTATATGTATCAAAAATGCACGTACGCATACATGAACGCTTGCATGCATGCACGCACTCTCGCGCACGCACACGCACGCGCGCGCGCGCATACACTCACACATACGCACGCACGCAAACACACACAAAGGGCATTGATACTTATGTAATCTGCAGCGTCCCATATTGCGCGATGGTGTGACACTGTGATAGGGACCATCAAAACGTCGACATCTTCGCTAGTTTCTAATGATATTATTATTGAACACTCCTTTCACTGTAGTACAAAATAACTATAAACGACAACGGTTTGTAATTATTTGTCATGGAATGGTACATCGAGTGATGAAAAATGCACAATCGGCAATCAACCAATCAGTTATTTGCCAAAGTAACAATATACCGAACGGAACGTTGAAATGACTGACAGTTGAAGACGGCGGGTAAGCCATGAAAGAAATCTGCAAGCCCTCCACCCAACATCAAAACACCAGTTTGGTGTAGGAGGAGGTGTGATTTACAAATTCAAAAAGCTACAAGCAGCAATAGGAGTTTACTATTCTCCCGACCATGGTTACCTAAACAAAATTACAGCAATACAAGCTTCTCAGCAAGTTAATTGTTAACGTCCATTAATAATATACCTAAGCCAAAGTTTCTTCGTGTTGAACGTATTTCACAGTGCGCCTCTTTCCGTTGGAGTCCGTAAGCAATCTTTCCTGCTGAAGTCGTCGTGGATGACTGCTAATAAAAAGACGTCTATCCACTTCGACGTCGTACGTATAACTGGTTGTCAGGAAAGACAATGAACGTCACGTGATCAAGGTCCCGCGCCGTCTCAGAGCTTACTAAATAAAATGTAATTGTAACATAACAACCACGAAATTAGGCAGACATTTTTGACATACGCGACAAGAATTATTTCGAGGAATGAGGCCTATAAAGGCACATAAAATAACAAAAAATAGATCAAGACAACCATCTCAATGATGCCAATACTATCAGTGGTTGGCAGCGACCATTGATTCAAGTTATATTGTTTGTGTTATAACATTGTATACCCATATATACTGGTAATAGCCTTGGCTCCGCTGCCAACCAGGAATTGTATAGATTGTATACGTTTTTTTCTTTCATTTATATTCTGTATTATACAGTTCCGAAATAAAACACCTCACCTTACCTTATCTTACCTTACCTTACCTCACCTCACCTCACCTTACCTTACCTTACTTTCACATCAGTAAATACATTCCAACGCAGATTTTGCTGCGTCATCTTGTCAACTACATGTATGCTTCAATTCCAATCTGCTACGAATACTAATTTAAGTAATTATTATATCACCGCAATCCATGAGTTTTTGGATACATCACTACCCTCTGGCGATTGACCTGCCCAAACATGGATTTAGTCACTGCCCGACCACCAAATGGCATAACTCAGACAGTAGAAAACAAGTAATAGAATCGGCTAACGCGAATGCTTAAAATCGAATCGCTCCATGCATCGACTCCAATCATATCCGCATAGGAAGAGAAAAAGAAACCCCGGAAATGACGTCCCTACAGGTGACGTATTTCACATTCTATATGAAGTTTACGAACATATGGAATCCTGATTTTATTTGCTTACTTGCTGCTCCCGTAACCCACCTGGGTCATAGGGGTGCTGCATTGCTGAATGTTTCACTAGTCGACGCCAGTCTTCGCTGTTGTGAGCTAATATCTGAGTTTTTGCGAAGGTCTTCCCAGTCCATTCTGCAATATTCTGACCGTAATGTCCCACACGTTGAGTGATGATTTTTTTTTTCATCGTTGGTGATGTGGTCAGTGTAGGAATATTCAATCTTCGTTTTTTGGGTGAGAAATACCTGCGACATCAACAGAAACTATTCCATGTCTTCATTGATTTCAAGAAGGCATTTGACAGGGTGTGGCATGCCGCACTATGGGCGACAATGAAGAACTACAATGGACGAAAACTAGTACACACCATCGATCAGCTATACACTAAAGCTAGCAGCGCAGTACTGATGCAAGGCGCTGTAGATGAATGGTTCCACACACCAGTCGGAGTCCGTTGAGGATGCCTCTTGTCACCTACATTATTCAACATATGCCTGAAACGAATAATGACAAATGCCCTGGAAGATCACACTGGCACAATCAACATTGGAGGACGCATCATCATAAACCTACGGTTCGCTGATGACATCGACGGGTTGGCTGGGAGTGAAGAGGAACTTGCTAACCTTGTGAACCGACTGGACGAAACATCAGCCAGATATGGAATGGAAATTAGCACAGAAAAAACTAAGGTTATGACAAACAGCAAAAATGCAATGAGGTCCAGAATAACTGCCAACGGACGCGAACTGGAAACAGTAAGTCAGTTCCAAGTACCTCGGAGTTATCATCAATGACGAGGGTTCCAGGAACGAAATCCCTGCAAGGTATGCGCAAACATTAGCAGCACTGGCGAAATTGAAACCAGTTTGGAGAGACAAGAACATCGCACTGAAATCCTGACTTTACACGTTGTTTAATACAGTGTGGGTCGCAAATATATGGTGTATGTTGGGTGTATGGCCTGTCAACAACACAATACTTTTTTCGCGCGGTACTGTCAGGAAAGTAGCCCACGTGTTTATATATAAATATATGTAGATATAACAAGGATTGGTCCACGAGCTAGCACCGCTGCTCCGAATGATTTTTGTACGCATCATTTCATTCACTGACGCGGACATTCTATACTAATGCTAATTTTTGGTTTCACTTAGTCAATTGACGTGAGGATAATACAACTCGACTGGTTGACAAACATAAAGTACTAAATAATTCAATGACAATGCTTTGAAAGCCGCCTCTTAAATACATGTAGACAAGGCGTCATCGAAATCGTACAGAAGAAAGCATAAAAACGTTTGTTGTGGTGCATATACATGTGTGTGTGTGTGCGTGCGTGCGTGCGTGCGTGCGTGCGTGCGTGCGTGTGTGTTTATGTGTGTGCATGCGTTCGTACGCTCGAGTGTGTCCGTACGTGTGTGCGAGCGAGCGTGCATGGATACATGGTGTGTGCGCCCGTGTGTACTTGTGTGCGTGAGTGCGTGTGTGATGGAGAGACGTGGAGACGTAGAGAGACAAACACACAGAGACGTACATAGACATTCGCGAGAGAAGAATATGAAGAATCTTGGAAGGAAATTATATTATTGGCCCATTATGTGGTGAGTGTTATGTTATCAAACAATACTTCCGAATCCACGCAACATCACTACCGTGGCGCTTCACGTCATCATGGTTGGTTGCTGACGTGTTGCTGGGTGCACACCGTGTCTCGCACCTAATTAACGCCTTTATTTCCTGTTCGGATTCAGGCCTCTGCCCTACAAACGGGCTCTGGAGATCCACACGATATTAAACATGACTATTGTTGTTGTTCGTGTTGTGTGTGTGTGTGCGTGTGCGTGTGCGTATGGATGTGTGAGTGGGTGTATGTATCAAAAACGCACACACGCACACATAAACGCTTGTACGCATTCATGCACTCTCACGCACGCACGCACACACGCACACACGCACACACGCACACGCACACACACACACACACAGACGTCCAGTAGACACATTCAATATAGCAACATTACGTCCGACAGAATGTAGCTGTTGTCGTCAAACTGTCACTTCGCATAGAATAGCGATTTCTTCTTCGTCCACCAGAGTGCTCATCCAGTTATGACTGCAGCATATCGATGGCATCGTGTTTTCATGCAAGGTGGAATCAGCCTACGCATCATGTCTCGTCTTCCTCGTTGCAATTAACCTTAGTTGCCAGTTGTTTATCCGCTACACCATCAATTGGTTAATCTAATACATTTCGTTTTGATTCATGTTTGCACGATTCACTTTCTAATATCAAGCAGAAAAGCGGAGAATTCCACAATTGGCAATGACCTTCAACGTGAAAACGTAGAACCCGTTGTAATGATATTGTCAGTGACTGGATATGCATTTTTTTTATTTACAAGGATGCGCAAATTGCGAGGGACAAGCCAATGTGTTTTCAGGTGCGACAACGTGTCGTAAATTCGTTTCAGTTGCGGCGAATCAGAGGAGCGGCGATGTGTAGCGATTGGCTCGCCGCCTTGGGGTGTGTCGAGCCCACTATGCGTGGGGAGGCGCGGATGTGGATGTGGCTATTAAATAGCTTCGCGTTGATTAGGCCGGCATGTACTCCCGACAAACGAACGACAAAGCAAGACGTCTCCATTAGCCGAACGACTGATTAACGAAACCGCGTCGTTTGTTGCGGAATAGGGTAAGCGAAACGTTGTGCTGCGCTGTTCTGTTAGGTCGTGACATTTATGTATCAAGAGTCCATCTATTTTGCATGCGTTTGCAATGCGTTCTGCAATGGTGTTCGATGGCTCCGATTTCAGGTTCATCAAGAAAGCATGCATCGTATATATACGTTTCGTCGAAACCAATATTACATCGGTATATATAATAACAGCGGTGCCGTAAAACGACGTCAAACCAACGCCTACTTCAAAAACGTACTCTAACTCTACAGTTGTTGTTCATGTCTAACCGGACGTTGATCAAAAAAATCGATCATGTTATTTGGAACCGTTCTTGGTTTGCGATGTCGTTTTTGTTTGACGAAAAACTAGATTATAGCCTAAGTAATTTATCAGTTTAAAAATCATTATAAAAGAATTCTCCTACAAAAGTATGACAGTTTACATTAAAGTTTGTATGAATAACAATAATCAGTCTATTTATTACTTATAATGTTATAAATATTGAGTGAAGTATAAGTGGGCATCCAATATACATAGCAATTTGTATGTAAAGGTTGCATCACTGTAATTCTAGTCAATTGTGTTTATGTAATATATGAAATTAGATTAGAAATTAGTAATAGGGAATGCAAATCATAAGTTCTTAACTTCTTGCATTTCCGTTCAACACCTTGATGCTGTGTATAGGTTCAATTAGATGTGTTATGTATGAGCCAAAAACGTTAAAAAAAACCAGCTAACCTCTGCTCAAAAGTTAAAATATCACCATATACACTTTAATTCACATGCATACCAGTTACCTAACCAGTGTGCAACATGTGTTTCTAGTACATAAGCCACGGTGACGTATTACATCATCAACCATTATATTTTTTTACAAAAGTTAAACATGCCTGTTTTCACTGACATTTATTTTATTTGGTTTAACTTTATTTAATGTTGTAAGCGACCCAAACCTTTGCAAATGTACACATTTGTTTATAACCAGAAGGATAAATTAATTGCTATCAATAATTTACATATTTTTTTAGTAATTATAATAGTAAACGAATGATTGTAGTCAATTGCATTGCTAATGTAATCACGTAATGATTATTTTCATGATTGCTTCAACATTTAAGTTCATTCTTTTTTATTGTTCTATGTCCCCCGGAGAAATAATGTTGCAAGATAAACGTGAGCTTGTATAAGCAGTTGGTGGAATTTAAATGACTGGTGGTGTTTATATTCGTGTTGTTGCAATTCAGCTTTTCTTGCCATGGTAAAAGACTTGTTCTGTCCTTGTTTCTTTTTAAAATATATATTTGCCGATATACGAAGACATGATGGTATAACATATGTTTGTATACATTGGATATATATTGTTATTTAATCGGCGGTGTTCAGTAACGTTTATATAATTGTTTTTGAGTACTATTGGTGTGGTAATAGTAGTATAATACATACCAACATACATACGTACATGCATGCATACATACATACATACATACATACACACATACACACACATCTACACACCTACACACCTACTCACCTACACACCTACACACATACACGCATACATACATCGTGAGTCCAAAAGTAATATTGGTGGTGCATGTGAAATTTTTTGAATACTACATAACTAATTTCATGCCAAGATGAAAACTGGATATCACATGATATGGATAAAACACCGTATTATGTATAAGTTGGCGCATAAAATAATGTTTTTTTCTTCAATTTTCAGCATTCTCCCTGACCAATCATACGTGTTCTGCGTATCCGCTGCCGTCTGCCTGCCGAAGTAACATAATCAATCAAAGGTAAGGTACAGTGATTGTCGTTGGCATATTTATTTGTTTGCTAACATATCTAGTTCAGACAGCGATCTTTATATGGCGCGGTGGTAAATCCTTGGTCGTGTACTTTGACTCTAGAATTGGAAACATTGTTAGGGAAATGACTATAGGAGGAATTACTTTTCACTTCGCCAACTCAGGACACGTTATTTGTGATGACCTATCGGATGAGGCTGACATTCGAAACAACGTTAGACTTATGTATTAAAACGTGTTGCGTCAACGATCTAACTTTTGTTCTACTGCCGTAAAGAATGAGCTATGCACTGCCTATTTTAGTAATATTTACATGTGGATGCTTTATGGGTAAATTGCAGAAAAGCAAATTTTCAGCAATTTGTTGTTGCTTATAATAACTCCTACAATATATTGAACATACTACCTACACGTTCGCTTCGGGTAATTCCAATACATGTAAATATGTCACCGGACTGACTATATTTATATGTGATTGACCTCTCTCAACCATGTGTCCTATTTGTAGGGAGAACTATCCCGCGATGACATATTAGTGTCTGACTCACTGACGAAATTTAGTTTTGTGGATCTCTTGCAGCGCCATCGGGAGGGAAACTATGTTACTACCGGTCGCCTGTCTGCTCGCGGTGTTGCAGTACGTCGAAGCCTTGCCATATCAACACGGTTTCAACGCACCGGACCTGATAGAAAGGTCGCCATCCGACGACAACGACGCCAGAGCAATGTCCAAAATGTATGCATTGGTTCGTCGTGCGCATGCACCGGCGTCTCGCCTCGTTATTGTGCAGCACCCACTCATTGACGAAACACGAAGATGGCGGCGCTTGTTCGCTCCGTCGGTTTCGAAGCGTTATAATATCTGGCGGTCAGTCGGGGGGCCGTTGCCGACAAAACTACGTCGGATTATGGACGGGCCTTTCCGCAGTCCTGTCGCTCCCAGAGTGACGGAGACCCCCCAATCACAAAACCGGGCAATGCGCTACGGTTGAAAAACATTACCAGCTGACCTTCGGCTTCACTCAATGTCGACAATCCATCCCAGTTCGTGTATAAGGAATCGGGACACTTCCACGTTCCTCGGTAGACGATAATTATAATAGTAATCTTTATTGATACATAATGTTCAGTACAGTACAGATGTAGTACATAATAGGAAACATGTAAAAGCAACACATTGCTTGTGTTCCTTATTCATTGTCATAAATAATTGAAATGCAAACTATAATTCGTAGTAAAACAATACATCTTCATGATAAACTAACTAATTATTTAATAGTCATTATAACGAATACCGTAATACCGAATACCGGGTGCATCTTGACGTGGAAAAAATACATTAAAGCAGAAAATACTATGTGTTTGAGATGTACAATATTGTAGGTAGTTTGTAATAAATGTATTCCAAATTTTAGGACCAACAAGCCAAATACAGTTGTCTGCAATTAGTCATGCAGTATAGTAATTTATATGTGGTATTGTATTATGTTTATGTGTGGATATTTGCAGGACAAATACATCATTAGATACATCTGGCAACGTACCCCTATTATACTTGAACATTAGAATACAGCATAAGTATTTATTTATGTCATAAATATTCATTATTTGATAAGATGTCAATAAAGGCTGCGTATGATCAATAAATCCTACAAGACTTATTACACGAAGAAGTCTTTTTTGGAGTAAATTAATTTTACCTAGGTATATATAATCGGGGCCCTTCCCCAGACGACATTACAGTAAGTATATAGTGATGTAATACATATTTAACAATGATTTATTATCTAACTTGTTTGTCACCTTTTTATAATGCCAATATTCTTAGACATCTTATTTGATATATATATTAAATGTGTGCGCCCGAGTTCAATTTATTATTTATAAGCAGACCCAAAAACTTTATTTCAAGTAGTGTTAATTTGTATGCCGTCTATGCACATGTTACTACTCCTCTCTCTTATAGTTCTACAGATCGTATTACCAAAGGTCATCGTATGAGTTTTCTGTACATTCAAAGAAAGTTTATTACTTTTAGGCCATAAAGATGTGTTTTTTTCATTTCAGAGTTCAGTGCATTTTCCATTTAATTTATATTGTTGCCTTGAATAGTGATGCTCGTGTCGTCCGCAACCATAATGGTAAACGTTGTGTCAGATAAAGTAAATAAATAATTTACGTAGACGAGAAAGAGTAAACGTCCCAGAATTGAACCCTGCGGAACACCACATATTATGTTTTTAAGGGAAGATTTTGTTTTATAAAATATTTTATTCGTTGTCTGTTACTTAAAAAGTTACGAATCCATTGTAGTGTATTCCATCTGATTCCATAATGTGTTAATTTTTCAAAAATATATTTTATATATTTGTTATCGATTGCTTTACTTATTGTATTAATTAGCAGTGAAATAGCCATATCAGTGGAATATCCTTTCGTAAATCCAAATTCAGAATTATACACGATGTTATGTTTCATTATGTAATGTATTAATCTATTGTATATTAATGTTTCAAACACCTTTCAAAATACATTCAAGCCAGAAATAGGACTGTAATTAGTGATGTATCGCCATTAAAAAAACGGGAAATATATCAGTTATTTTTAGTTGATAAGGAACATATCCTTCATCAAATGATAAGTTTACAATGTATCTTGAAGGTTTAAGTAAGTTGGAGAAGGTCTGCGTGACAATAATAGGTGTTATGCCATCCCACCCAGGACTAGGGTTTTTTAAATTCCGAATAATTCCTTTTATCTTATCTGGTGTGGCTGGCGACAGATACATTGAATTTCTATAGACTCCATCAGGTCTCTGATATGACTGGTATCTTATCAGCCAGTTCTGGACCTATACTTGTAAAATATTCATTATATTTATCAGCTATGCATTTTTTTAAATAAATTTACCGTTAAATCGTAATTGGTAATTATATAACAATACTTCCTTCCTTCCTATAATACTCTTTAAAACTATCCAAGTTTTTTGCAAGTCATAGCGTGTGGTGTTCTATTGAAAGACTTCCGGTTCCGACAGCTTACTACAGATGCTTAGTATTCTGCAACAACTGATAGTTTACATTGTTACATTAAATCAGGAATTCCACCAATTCCCAACATGTAAAATATGTGTGTCGCGATGAACATTAAGTTATAAATGCATTAAGCAAGTGCAAGTAAGCTTATGAAATACTGCAGCCGAGTTACACACTGTTGCTATTCGTGACCGGAAACGATCATGCACACCACGCTAAACGGAAAGCGTCCAAAGAAAAAGTCGTATCAACAATGTTGATAAAACTATGATATCGTTTCGACTAGGTGTGTCATTGCGTCGGTAGTTAAAAGTTTGACCTAACGATATGACTGTGTTGATGGCATATATATAGGCCTATGTATAGTTAATTGGTTTTGAACTAGACATACTCTACGTGACATTCGTCAGTGAAAAGTGGATCTAACAATGCTTTGTGGCGTCTGGTATACGAACATAAACTTTTGTATGAAGACGAGCATGCGTTCAAAAACTTATAATCATAACATAAATGACCATAAATCATTTTATAGGATTAATTGTTCAGAAGTACGTTTGGTTCAGATGGGAATTATGAGTATCATTGTTTACGAAAGTTCATCAAAAAATAAACGTGTTAAACGAAACTGTAGTGAACGAGACGACGAATGTCATTCCTGAAAACCACCGAAGGAGATGATTTGGTTTATGCTTCGGAAACACGACGACAACTTTCTTAGCAATGAACGAAGATCATGGCCATAGTCAGTATTAAAGGGGTTGCAGTCAGCTGGATTCCAGCATGTTGTTCTACTTAATAAAATAGCCCAGAATGCCTAAAAGCCGGGACACACTGACACGTTTCGACCGTCAGACCAAGCTAGACCATGTCAGACTGCAGTGTATCCACAACACCGACCGACACCGACTGCGCTATACTGGATGCCGACGTGACGTCATAATGACGTAAATTTGAAAACTTTCTAGTACGTCAGGCCGACACAGACCCGCCCCGACTACTAAGTTTTCAAGTTTACGTGATTATGACGTTTCCAGTATAGCACAGTCGGTGACGATCGGTCGGTGTAGTGGATACACTGCAGTCTGGTGTGGTCTGCTCTGGTCTTGCCTGGTCGGGCGTAAATTGCCAGTGAATGCCCGAGAGGCTGAACAATAAACAACAGGTTACCTTTGCAACCGCTGTCTACAATGCCGGCTACGGCCTTTATAAAGGACTTCTCAACGGGAACGTACAACGAGCATCGTTGGACAATTTGTTTGTTTGTTAATATTGGCATAAAGCGATCTTTACATACATCACACAACTGACTCGTTTTGCTTCAATCGATAGAAAAAGCATTTTGAAAACATTGATTGATTAAAAATGTGATAATAACATTAGTATTACTGTTCTTTATAACTAACCTAGGGGTGTAAAATACTTTCACATTGATTGAGTTCTTATGTAGCATGCGATTGCTAAAAGCGTTTTAAATTTCATCCCTGGCAAGCTTGTTCATTAATAGTCATACTAGTAAAAGATTCCCGTAAGGCCTTCATCCTCGAAACGTGAGCTCACCACTACTCGAAAACTATCTACATTTCTATGGGAAGCATGCAGACATGCTTCGCTATAATACCTGCATGAAGATAACTGTTTCACACCTATCCACTATCAACTGTTTGTACTCAGGAACTCATTTGTACGGCTGAGCTAACATGAGCGGTGTGGAATGATCGCAACTGCCCCAAAACTTCGAAATGTCAGCAAGATCAATCGAAACCGGCTCCCTCGATTATGTTCTAAACTATGCACTGCCGTGCTCCACTCACTGACCCGTCAGATACCTACAGCTCGTACGGAAAAACATATATTTCGTCATTCGACTAGTTTTGATAGATCGGTTTCGAATTTACGTTTGATAAATTTCTGACAGTAAATATACTACAACAGTTGGTCAAACGGATAATAGCCGACGTGTTACCAGCATCAACAGGAAACAATAGCCGTCATGGAACAATAGCTGACCTGTTGGTCACACAGACATTAAATGATAGCTAAATTGTTGGTCGTGCCGATGTGGAACAACAGATGACCTATTGGTCACACCGACATGGAACACTAGCTGACCTGTTGGTCACGACAATATGGACCAGATAGCTAACCTGTTCGCCGCACCAAACAGCCATCAACAGGTTCAGGTTTAAAATTCGAGCGGAGTCCATCACGTCGAGGTGGCAAGTTTCAGTGACATCTTATCTGCAACATTTTAGTTCCATACCAATTGAATACGTCTAGCGTATCTCATTGAAAGAATAATGTTTAAGTTCGAAGATCACGTTCGAATAAATATTCTGTCTTAGACTGAGCTCTACATCTATGCCGTACAGTTGAAGAATTTAGCATGTAACATTTCAAGAACTTAATGATGACTTTATCTTACTTTAGGATTTAATAGATTTTTTCTGTCTATGTGAAGTAACGTTATACTAACAAATGTGCAATGTCAGAACCTAGAAAATACAAAATTCGAAAAGTATTGTAGGTCAATAAAAATATGTTGACTCCTCCATTAAATTATTTACCATCACTGTAAATTCTCTCTCAGCAACTCAGGAAGACTGTGCACCATTAGCAGTAGACGAAAAGCTGAGTTGTTGTCGATAGGGCATAAATAACGGTATTATCCCCTGACAACCGTTACGTTTTCATGTTGGTTAACAACGTACTTTTCTTCTTCCCCTTGCTCCCTTGCCGGATGGGGTCCACATAACTCGGTAGTCTCTTATTTACTAATGCCATTCATCTCTCTCGATCTTCAACGACGATGATCTCCCATTCCCGGCCGTTCATATACTTGCCCTTTCAAGATCTCGCTTAACACTGTCTTCCCGTCTTGCCTTTGGTCTTTCTCGTCTTCTTCTACCACCTTCTTCTTTTATCCATTCTATTTTTGTCAGTCATTCTCTAATTTTCTGCACACTTGTCCTGTCCATATAAGTCATTTTCTGGTGTTTCTTCATGCCAATCTCTTCTCTCGATTCTTTTTTCTTATTTCCATCTTCACGGGTCACTGTAGCTAGGTGACAGTGCAACAACCCAAATCTTATCCAGAGTTTTGTCTTCTCCGAGTAACTACGCGTTTTTCTTATAAAATATTAGTGGATTTATATAGGGAAAAATAAAGTCAAAGTAATTAAAAACCCGGCTTCTGAAGTGCATATAAATATATCTAGTCAATGGCTATCAATTTAGAAAATGGAATGTACGGAGATTTGCATTATCTAACGTAGGTATTTAAGGGTTTTGCATAATTAAAATGTTCGAATACTTTGATTTAAATAAATAGCGTTATGACTTACTAAATTATAACATCTTGTTTTGAAAATATGTATGCTGCTGAAGTTATGATCTGCACTGTTATATTTCGTTTTAAACGGCAAATATTTGTGGTCATTTTAATGTCGTAAACCAGGGGTCGGCAATCTTTTTCAATGGAGGGCCAAATAAGTGACTTGGGCTAGGTCAGCGGGTCACACACTATTCTTAATACTGGTTATCACTAGCCCTGTTCGTGGAATCTGGTACATTGCGTTATGATGCGTATACAGTACAGGTATATACTGTACATATATGTTGATAATATATACATATATATATATATATATATATATGCATTCTAGCTAATAATTTACTAATAAAAATACACACTACCTTATTCAAGGTCCGCGTTGTCGTCTTGCAATTGACATTTTGCCAACGTGCTCCGTGCACGTCCACGTGAAGTTGGCGTGTGATAGTTTTATAAACTGTTCCGTCGACAGGTGCATTTGGTTGAAAGGTACACCTCATTGAATGTCAGTTCGAGTCACATAAAACGACATTACATTTTGGTGAACTTCATCTACATTGTTTCCGGAGCGTCGTCGACTATAAGGGGCTGTAAAATAAGACACATAAACACAAATGCTTCGTACATTTCCAGCCTTTCTAGTTCGTTTTCAGAAGTGTCGAGAAATGCAATAATTGTGTCTCACACAATCGCACCTTGATGAAGAAAGCGGAAACGAACTGGAAGAAACGAAACAGAAGAGTTCTTTTGTTAGAAGTTCTCGTCCATTGAGTTGAAAATTCAACAGATTGAGATGCGCCACGATGTAAACAAGAAACGAAACCTCGCAGATACACCTGGGGGTCAGCGATGTCCGGTAGGCCTTACCTCTGGAAACGTCTGCTCCGCGAACATGCTAATTCCACGTATCAGCTCGTGCACGCGACACTGCATTGAACATCGTCTCAACCAGCGCACTTTGCAGTAGAATAAGAGATTTTGATATTGCGCATTCAACTCTGCCAGAGGCGCTTGGTATGCTGGAGGTTTAGGTTTTTAAACACAGTGCACTGTTTTCCCGACAGCGCTCAGTACCTTTTGCATTTTCACTGATTTGCAATACGTGCAGAGTGTCTTGTGGGACAGAAGATGCAGTGGGCCTGAAGTGATTCGCAGTGGCACCTGCTTCGTGTCAAAATTTTCCAATCAGTGAAACTACTAATTTTGTTCTTCCTCTCACGGAAGGTGCACCATGCAAAAGTAATGTAGTCCTGCTTATTATTACGAGGTGAAAGGTCATGTGAATAACACTAACTACAATTTTTAGCCAACCAAGATATAACACATACTAATAAATTTACTTTTATACTGTTACTTTTATACGTTCCAGGAGCCTAAATTAAAAAAATCAATGTTGCAACATTTGCGAGTTCCATCACCTACATTGGCAGTTATATATACAACCAAGAATCATCGATCACGTACTAAATTGCCAAGTGGAGAAAGCATCAACAGCCTTTATAAAGGTTACCCCTCTCAACCGCCGAGGACAATCTGGAACAATAAATTTACACTGATATTTTAAAACTGCACATATATAATTCAAACGTTCTACCAATCCTACTATATCTAAGGCGCCGGAACTGGGGGGTGGGGGCGTAATGGGACTGACCTCCCCAATACGTAATGAGATATGATCATCCCCCAATATTTAGGGAAGGGTTGTGCATTTTCTGGTTCTAATTTGTGTTGGTGGTGCGGGGGTGCTGATGATAATGGGAGGAAGGGGGGCAACGTATAGAAACTGCAAGAGGATGGCGATCAATGCACTAGCTGAGCAGATGTGTGAAGAAGAGGGGGTGGGATTCACAGATTTATGGGGATACTTTGTTGGGAGGGAAGATATGTACATGAGAGATGGCCTCCATCTTAGTGGAAAGGGGGTAGCAGTTTTCTCAGAGAATCTGCTGCAATCTGTTGACAGTGGGACAGGTTGCATCTATTTAAACTAGATTCGCAGGGGGGACTCACAGAAAAGCCTGAAAATGGAGGCATAGATAAAGACAGCTCAAATAAATCAACAAATAACAGTCTGGAAAACTCTTCTGAAGCTGGATATAAATGTGTTTGTTTAAATGCAAGGAGTATAATAAACAAAAGAAATGAACTAAACATTATGGTAGAAGATATTGACCCTCATATAATAGGTATAACCGAATCCTGGACCACCACCGATATATCAGATGCTGAATTGGGACTGACAGGATATGTAATGTTTAGAAAAGATAGAATAGGAAGAAAGGGAGGAGGAGTTATTTTATATATTAAAGAATCTATGAAATAAAATTAGAAAGATAAGCAGATTGCGAAGAAGCTGTTTGGTGTAACATAGTTACAGGAAACTCAACGTTAACAGTTGGGTTAGTTTATCGAAGTCCAAACATAAGCATAGAAGAGAATGAAAAAATACAAAACGCTATAAGGGAGGTAAGTGTAAGATACAACAAAACAGCATGTGATCGTCGCAGGAAGACATGTATTTCGTAAAGGTGTCACACGACAAGATTAGGTCAACAATATTATGGTCGAATAATTTGACATCTCCCCCCAAAGATATCGACACATCTAGGATAGAGTTCCATAATAATCGTGAAGTCGAATCGCATGACGTATGACTATCTATTATAAAACACATGTAAACTACAAAATCAATACAAGGGTAGCTAGACAGCTTTCCCTGTAAGCGACAACAGATCATCGGCATTATTCTGGCCTACTGTGCACTTCAATTTTGACATGAATGGGCAAACTAAACTAAACGTCCATTCTGTCGGGCTTTCGCACTGCGCGCCCCGATCTCGTCACGTATCCAGGGCGACGCGGCGAACTAGGCACGTCTTCAGTAGCATCTTGAGGATGCTCATCGCCCGGAAGAGTCGGCGTCGTCTCGACGTCATCAGGCTCGTCTCGGTGGTCGTCTGTCGTCTCGGAAGTGCGTGGCGGTTCAGGTGGCACTTTGAGGAGGTGCTTCCTGTTCCGTCGGTACACGCCCCCGTCGCTTGTCTCGACGATGAAGGAACGCGGAGCATCAGCACGTGCGAGTACTGTGCCGTTTGCTGACCATCTGCGTTCGTCGTCTCGTTTGAGGCGGACGGCGTCGCCCGGCTAAAGAGGTGGTAGCTGCTTCGCGCCGTGGTGACGGTCGTAGTGGTGTCCGTACACCCGCTTCGTCGCCTCGTCGTTGTTGAAAGCGGACTCGTAGTCCGGCCAGTTCGGTTGTAGTAACTCAGGCAGTATCGGTACGGTCGTTTTCATACGCCTGCCCATCATGAGTTCTGCAGGGCTGTACCCTGTTGCGGCAATAGGTGTCGCGCGGTACACCATCAACGCCTTCGTCGGATCGTCCTGCGCGAGCTGTTTCTTCGCGGCCTGTACAGCCCTCTCCTCTTCCCCGTTCGACTGAGCGAAGTAGGGACTGCTGGTCACGTGGTTGATGAGCGCATCATTCGTAAACGCTGCGAACTCGCGGGACTTGAACTGCGGTCCGTTGTCTGTAAATAGGATATCTGGATGGCCCCATCGTGCATTCACATCTTTTATCTTCGCAATCACGGCTGATGAAGATGTGTTGCTAAGATGTGAGACTTCGGTGTATCGACTGTAATAGTCGATCATGACGATGTAGGTTTTACCCCGGAAGTCGAACAAGTCTGCACCGACTTTCTGCCATGGACGGTCGGGCATCGGGGTGCTCTTGAGAGGCTCTCTCGACTGTGAGGATCTCTTCGTTTGACAGACAGCACAACGCGCTACCAGGCTCTCAATCGACTTCGACAAGCCCGGCCACCAAACTGTCTCGTTAGCTCGCGCGCGACACTTCGTGATCCCTTGGTGACCACTGTGGATCTTCTCGAGGATCTCGCTGCGCAACGACTGCGGGACGACGATCCTGCGAGCACGCACGAGGATTCCCTTCACGACACTCAACTCTGACCGAACGTGGTACAGATCGCGCAAGCATTCGTCTGCCTGCGAGATGTGTCGTGGCCAACCCCCAGACGTGTACGCGATGACTCTCTGAAATGCGTCGTCGCTTTCCGTGGCGTCGCGAATGCTTCGTAGCATTGAGTCAAGCACGGGCACTGTCGATAGCATACCCTCGACGTACGACTGCACGGCATCCACAGAGTCCAGTCGCTGGTCGCACTGTAGAGGTTGTCGTGACAGAGTATCTGCGATCACCTGGTCTTTACCAGGCACATGCTCTGCGACGATGTTGAATCGCATCAGGCGAAGCAACAAGCGCTGACACCGAATCGGTGTCTGGTCGATATCACAAGAGTTGATCAACGGGATGAGAGGTTTGTGGTCAGTCAACAACTTGATCTTCTCCAACCCCATCAGATATCGGTCAAACTTTTCGCACGCCCACGTACACGCCAGACACTCTTTCTCTATGGCCGCATATCCCATCTCCGCTTTCGTCAACGTTCTGGAACAATACGCCACAGGCATCATCTGGTGGTCATGGACTTGCATCAGAACGGCACCGAGGCCGTATCCACTTGCGTCTGCACATATGACTGTGGGTAGTTTCACGTCGTAGAATGTGAGTACAGGAGTAGACGATATCATCTGTTTCAATTCAGCGAACGCCTTCTCATGCACGCTTCCCCACACCCACACGATGTCCTTGCAGAGGAGTTCGTTGAGTGGCTTCGTGAATCGGGCGAGGTCTTTCACGAAACGTCCAAGGTAGTTCACCATTCCGAGGAAACGACGAAGTTGATGTATGTTTTCGGGCGATTTCATCTCCTGGATGGCCTTCACCTTGTCTCTATGGACGCTGACTCCGTCTTTGCTGATCCAATGACCCAGGAACTCGAGCCCAGGTTGTCGCAAGGTACACTTGGCCGACTTCAGCTTCAGTCCTGACTTCTCGATGATGTTGAACACCGTCTCGAGTCGTTGGTCGTGTTCTGCGATATTCTTCCCGCATACCAGAATGTCGTCCTGATACACCGACACACCGGGGACGTCGCGGAGAATGTCGCTCATTTCACGCTGGAATATCTCGCTCGCGCTACTTATTCCGAACGGTAGCCGTAGAAAACGGTATCGACCGAATGGCGTGATGAAAGTCGTCAGTATGCTGCTGTTGTCATGAAGACCCAACTGCCAGTAGCCGCACGAGAACACCTCGGCCCCAGCCAGGTTGTGGATGACGTCTTCAACGGTTGGCAACACATATCGCTCGCGACTGATGGCGACGTTGAGACGTTTCAAGTCAACACAGAGGCGAATGTTCCCTCCTGATTTCGGCACGACGACTATGGGACTGCACCACTCGGTAGGTTCTGTCACTTTGACGATTACCCCCAAGCGTTCCATTCGAGCGAGTTCTGCAGCCACCTTGTCGAGCATCGGCAGTGGCACGCGTCTAGACGTGCTGCAGCTGTACGGCTGTGCATCAGATTTCAGTTTGATGTGTACGCGCCGGGTCTTCAGCTCACCAAGCTCTCCAAACACGTCAAGGTCATAGAGGTCGGACGTGTGAACGTTGTCGAGCCGCGCTATCAAGCTTAGATGGACCGCCGCAGCTCTGCTGCGCAGGTTTTCCATCAAACCTGGTATGACGTAACAGTGGACGTTCGTCACCTTTCGTTTTCGCAATATCTTCGCTATGAAGTGACCATCACAGGACAGTTTACCACCCGGTGAATCTAGCGAAACGTTGGCCGACTTCAGCTTCGGTCGCTCGTGGAGTTGACGATAGGTTTCAGACGAAATGACGGTGACATCTGCGCCGCAGTCAATCTTGAAATCCACTACCGTGCCATTCATCTCCACTGATGTGTGCCAGGGTGGCTCGTCGTGTTCCTTGGACTCGACGGACCCAAGGAAGAACTCAGACGGCTCTACCCCGACTGCCGAAGTGATTTCGTGTACGTTTCTTCTCGTCGAACACCGTTTCGCGAAGTGACCCTTCTTGTGGCACAGTTTACAGTAGGCGTTCAGCGCCGGGCACTCTGATCGTGTGTGCTGATGGTAGCCACACGCGTCACATGTCTGGACGACTGACTTTGCATGCCTGTGAGGAGCGTTCCGTGGTGTAGACGGCTTGAATGGCGGTTTTCCACGTCTACCACCCGGACTCCGCTTCACCTCGTTGATGACGCCTGCTGCCGGTCTAGTTTCGATCGACTTGATTTGCTGTCTAGACGCCTCATCCGCCCGACACATTTCAACAGCACGCCCGAGAGTGAGGTCAGCTTCGCGCAGAAGCCGTCCTCTCACCGCATTATCGCGCAACCCTAGGACAATCCTGTCCCGGATTAGCTCATCTCGCAGTTCGCGGTAATCACACGTCGCTGCGAGATGTTTGAGTTCGGTGACGTACTGGTCGATAGACTCTCCTTCATGTTGTGTTCGAGTGTTGAGTTTATAGCGTTCGAAAGTCACATTTGTCTTAGGAATGCAATAACTTTCGAATTTCTCCTTCAACGGGTCGAGCTTATCCGCCTCTTCTTCGGTGAACTGGAAGGTGTTGTAGATCTCCAGTCCCTCTTCCCCGATCACATGAAGAAAGATTGCACACTTCACTGGGTCGTCTTTGACATCAACCCCGGACGCTCTTGCATAAAGCGTCCATCGCTGGATCCATCTTTTCCACGTTTCTGATACGTTGCCGGAAAAGGACATCGGCCCAGGGGGCGAAAGAGTCTCCATTATGTGTGCCTATCTTCTTCGCATTACGATCCCCGTTGCTAAGGTATACGTCAAAGCCACCTATTAACGCTCACGCGGAGAATCGTGTCTAAGTGCCCCGATATACGCATTTTGTTTGAAATCGCGCAAAGAGGACTTGCATAAACGTTCATGGTTTAATGTTCATCACAATTCATTCATGATCTACCGGTTTATGCGCGTGAATTCATCAAGATACGCTACCACCATGTAAGATACAACAAAACAGCATGTGATCGTCGCAGGAAGACGTGTATTTCGTAAAGGTGTCACACGACAAGATTAGGTCAACAATATTATAGTCGAATAATATGACAGTAAGCAAACGGGACTGTATTATTATGGGGGATTTTAACCATGGGCATACACAATGGAAATCTCTACAGAGTATGGGGAGAGAGGACCACAAGTTTTTAGTTTTAGTTCAAGATACATTCCTTTCTCAACATGTGCTAGAACCAACCAGGGGTGAGAATGTGTTAGACATAGTTTTGTCCTTACAGAATGAATTAGTTGACAATGTCAAGATATGTGAGCCACTGGGGAGTAGCGATCACAACCAGATACATTTTACCATCAAAGTAAAATCAGAAAGGAATAGCAAAAAGCACAATAGGAGAAATTTCCACAAAGGAAGGTATAAGGACATGAGGAAATATTTAGCAAAGATAGACTGGAATAAGACACTGAAAAATAAGACGGCAACAGAATGCTGGAATATATTAAAGAGTGAAATTAAGTGCATAATCGATAAATTTGTACCCTTAAAAAAACAAGGAAAACGGTCCAAAAAGAAACACTTATCGAAAGAAGCCATTAGAAAAATTAAGTATAAACAAATGATGTGGAAGTCATATAGATGTACTGGAAATGATGAAGACTACAACAATTATAAAGAAGCACTTAACCAAGCTACAGCTGAAATTAGAAATTCAAAGAGAAGCTATGAACAACAATTAGCTAGTTATATAAAACATGACAGCAAGAGTTTTTATGCGTATGTTCGAAGCAAACAGAAAGTTCAAGATAAGGTCGGTCCTCTAGAAGATAGTGCTGGAAATATAATATCAGAGGGATTCATAATGGCAGAAGACCTGAATGAGTACTTTAGTTCAGTGTTTACCAGGGAAGATATTAGTTCACTGCCAATACCAGAGGCTAAGTTCAAGGGGGCAGATTCAGACTATTTAGGACAATTAATTGTAACCCCGGAAATGGTAGCTAAGAAAATAAGGGCTATGATGGATAATAAATCACCTGGAGTGGATGGTATTCCACCCAAACTACTATTGGAAATTGTAGAACAAATTAGCATACCACTTGCAACAGTTTTCAACTTGTCATTAGAAGAGGGAGTGGTTCCTTTAGAATGGAAAGAAGCAAACATTATACGGTTATTCAAAAAAGGTTCGAGAAACGAGTCAGAGAACTATAGACCAGTGAGTTTAACATCAGTGATTTGTAAATTATTAGAAAGACTAATTAAAGATCACATGGTGGATTTTCTTGTTAAACAAAACTTGATAAACCCATCTCAACATGGTTTTTTTTAAAGCGAGGTCATGCTTAACAAATATGTTATGTTTTTTGGAAGACATCACTAAGTGGGTAGATGAGGGATCACCAGTAGATATCGTCTACTTAGATTTTCAAAAAGCTTTTGACAAAGTACATCAAAGATTACTGCTTAAACTAAAGGCCCATGGCATAGGAAATGGTATAATAAACTGGATAGAACAATGGCTGATTGACAGAAGACAACGTGTAGTAGTTGATGGGGAGGCTTCAAACTGGAAATCGGTATTGAGTGGGGTACCACAGGGATCAGTATTAGGTCCTATATTATTCTTAATATACATCAACGATTTGGATGATGAAATAACAAGCAAGGTGTTGACATTTGCGGATGATACAAAAGTGTTTAGAAGGATTAAAAGTGATGGAGATAGACAGCATTTACAAGATGATCTTGACAGGTTGATCAAATGGTCTGAAAAGTAGCAAATGATGTTCAATTTTGGGAAATGTAAATGCCACCACATAGGACATGGGAACGAAGACGTAGAATATACAATGGGGGGTACTGTACTAAGTACTACTGTAAAAGAAAAGGACTTAGGGTTAACCGTTAGTGCTGATATGAAGATTTCAGAGCAGTGCGGAATTGCAGCTTGAAAGGGAAATCAAATCCTTGGATTAATTAGGCGAAACATAACGTATAAGGAAAAAGAGCTAATAATACCGCTGTACAAAACAATAGTTAGGCCTCATTTAGAATATTGTATTCAAGCGTGGAGGCCATATCGCAGGAAAGACATAGATATGCTAGAAAGAGTGCAGAGGAGAGCAACTAAAATGATACCAAATCTGAGGGATCTTAGTTATGAAATACGCCTAAAAAAATGCGGTTTAACAACACTAGAGACCAGGAGATTGAGAGGAGATCAGATAGAAGTGTTTAAAATATTGAAGGGTTATGAAAATATTGATAGAAATATGTTTTTCTCAGTTAAGAAAGATAGAAGGACTAGAGGACATGATCTTGCATTAGCAAAGGAGCAGAGTAGATTGGATATAAGAAAGTTTTCATTTTCACAAAGGACTGTAAATGAATGGAACAGATTACCTGCTGATTGTGTGGGTGCTAGTAGCGTGAATATGTTAAAAAATAAAATCGACACATACCTCAGACTGGCGGGATACACATAGATAAAAAGGTCGGACTCTCGATAAGCCAAGGGCTTCCTTGTCCACCTGCTACCTGGAGTTAATTCTCTGGGTGGCAATCTTGTTAAATCTTGTTAAATCTTGTTAAATAATAAGAGTCGCCCCCTACCCCCCCCCCCCCCCCCACACTATTTGTTGGTACTGCTGTTGGCGAGTCTCACGGGGAGTGCAAATCGACGTTTTCACATGAAGAAAATGTCTGAAGAGATTAAAATTGTGAACGTCGAAGTGAAACATTTTCACCAGCACCCCCTGTCTTGCAATTCCATCAGTCGAGCCGATAGCGAAGTAGAGCAAAGAGGTACCATCAAGCTCCGGTTTGGTTCAGTCCCTTCAATATCTAGTTCCGGCGCCTATGTATAAGGATATGCGAATCAAGGCACGTCAAAACAAGTCAAGAAAACAAAATACAGGCATTCAACAATAAACGTCTGCGCAAGATCTTGGACATTCACTGGAGCGACCGTATGACAAATAAATAGGTCCACATATGATCAGAACAATCTCTGGCAGCTTCAATTATTTTCAGAAGACATGTGAGCTGATTCGGCCATGTCACGAGGATCCCACCTACCAGACGTATCCAACAAGCACTCTGGTGGACACCAACTGGTAAGAAAAGGAGAGGACGACCAAGAATGACCTGGCGGCAGCTAGTCAACAGCGACCTACAGCTGGTCAACAAAAGATGGAGCGATGTCAGAATTCTAGCGAAAACAGATCTGGGTAGAATGCTTTGACTGATTCATACGGCTATAGACGCGGGAGCAGCTAAGTGAAAAAGTGAAGGCCAACCAAGACGTTACAGAGGCCTAAATACTAATGAATTCAATGCCGCAATGTCTGCGATTTCCCGTAAACAGTCGGTTAGTTAACCACTACAAATCAATGTGCATTCCCGTTAATCATAGCTCTATATCCGAATAAATATGTCAAGCCGACCGCACATTACGAAAAGAATCTAATAGCACCTTTGGCTTTAAAAGTGCCATTACCGAGCTCTTAGATAGGTCTCTTATGCTATTTAATGTACATCTTACGCCTTCTCCGATATAATTGCTACCGTCGAACTGGATAACGACACCCTCGTGTCCAACTACTGGTAGTGTAGATCACTTGCACGCAATCATTGCCGTTAATGGACGGTCTGCGTTTAGCCGTTTCCACCGGATTGGTCTGGACTTTCGAATGGGTGTATTTGGTACCGATTACTTTATTTCACTTGTCGTTACGGAGTTGGACTGTATCGTTTTTTATGTGCCACAAAATAATAGTTTCGTATTTTTGTGTGCCTTTAATCAACGTTTGCCCGCGTACCGTAAACATTTCAATGTGACATTTGTTCGTGCTTATGCAAGAGAATTACGCGTGTGCGTGCCTTCAAGAGTTACATATCTGTATTTGCTCCTGCTAGAAAGGATCGCTGTCTCGTGGTTTTCTTGTCTTGTTTTTGGCAATATTAATTTATTCATCCAGCTCACAGAAATGTGGTCTTTAGTTCTACCTCGCCCACGATGTTGTTGGCGAAAAATGTATCATTATGTATCCCACGTATGGAAACAAACACGTGAAAAGATGTAGTGGGCACAAAGTAAACACTACTAATGCCTTAAATAGATTCCTAATGATTAGAGATGACGCTTCTTTGTACCAGCTAGTGGGAGCAGATCGATCGATCACTGCGTAGATTGACGGAATAAACAAACACACGAACACACGTCACAAGCGAGCGCACACCACGCATACGCACCCATGCACGTACTCATCATACACACACGCACGAATGCACGCATTCACGCACGCAAACACAGACAGACAGATATACATACGCGCGCGCACACACGCACACGCACGCACACGCACGCACACGCACACGCACGCACACGCACGCCCACGCCCACGCCCACGCCCACGCCCACGAAATATTGTTCTTACGTCACGCACGCACACACACGCGCGCGCACACACACGCACGTGCACACACATGCACACACACGAAATATTGTTTTACGTCACATCTAGAGAACCGGAACGAAATTAAATCTGGCTTCTGATTGGCACCATGCATGATACTCTTGGCTTGGTCGTACCAGTGACACCGCGACACGTACAACCAGTACGAGTGATCTGTGGGAGATCAGTACCGATCCGCAGGCGTCTGAATCCACATTAAATCAATGTTAACATCACCAGGAATTACACTAAGTGTTCTGCAAATTAATTAATGACCCGCATCGACAAGAATTAATGAGTTGTAATGGTAGCACGGCCGGCTTACCCAAGTAAGCGAATGTCATAAACCGATTGAACGCAAGCGATAGTGGCAACTATAATTTGATTTGCACCTTGTGATAATGGTTCGGAAAATGTTCGTGGGCAGGTGTCTGAAACTACTACGACAGAACGAAGACAACATCCATCCGCTGACATTTCCTCCTTAGAACGTCACTCAGGGTGCTTCAGGTAAACGTGCAATCACTGGGAGACGCATGCGGGAAATAGTTGGGTTGATGTTAGTAACAGCCTTCGCAGTTGTGTGTTAACAAAACATTTTTTTGGCCAATATTTGGTTACGTCATTTGTTTCCATAATTCAGTAATCTGTCTCCTTTTAACATCTGAATATCAACGAGTAACTTTTTCACGGTCCATATTGAACCGGTAGCGATTAACGTTTGGCTAGTTTCGTGATTCACATGTGTAGGTATTCTCGTGAAGAAAAGTTTGATTTGTACCTCCCAGTGAGCACGAATGGTATATTTTGACTCTGAAAAACGTCTTTTGAGGTCTGAAAACGGTTAAATTTGGTTGTCGGTGATCGTCTTTAGAAAGGACGTCTTGTTTTGAGACGTCTTGTTTTGAGACGTCTTGTTTTGAGACGTCTTGTTTTGAGACGTCTTGTTTTGAGACGTCTTGTTTTGAGACGTCTTGTTTTGAGACGTCTTGTTTTGAGACGTCTTGTTTTGAGACGTCTTGTTTTGAGACGTCTTGTTTTGAGACGTCTTGTTTTGAGACGTCTTGTTTTGAGACGTCTTCTAGTCGTTAAAATGTATAACAAATACAGTAAACATCGGATATAACGAATCGCTCGGGACCGGCCAATTCTGTGCCGTAGTGACCCGGTGGCAGGGGGGTGCACTCGCACCCGGAAGGCGAATTCTGTTTTCTCAAACAGCATATCCATCGGTCCGCCCACCTTGCATATAGCTCCGCTCACTTTGTCAGTCGTCTCGCAAGAATATTATATCTGCGCATGCGCGAAAACCAGCGTTTTGACTATTGATACACTGTAGTAGTATTACTGTTTTAGAAGAAATATACCAATGAAAGAAAAGTGTGTACATTGCTTTAGGAAATGACAACTCTGAAAGAAGTTTACATACTGCTGTAAGAAATACTTAACTCAAAACAACTTTTCTAACAGTTTGTTTGCAGAAATATTGTCTAACTTACACAAAAACGCAATCAGCACCGCCGTGCCGCCTGTGAAGCTACGGGTATAGACGGCGCTCGCTGTATGAATACGCAGCGTTTTGATAACAAAACCATTTAAAATCACGTTTTGCGTAACAAATGTGCAACAAATATTTCAGAGTGTGCCACCATTCTCTATGATTTTGGATTCTAAATACATATCAACTTAATTTACAAGTTGTTATTTAAACTTTGAGGATGAAACACAGAAGCGACTTACACTTAATTATACTATTTTGGCTAAGCTAACTTGAACACATTACTACAATATATAAAACAGTCTGCTCGCATTGCAATAGTTCTTTAGTTTCTATAAGTATACTCAGCGAAGTGTTGTACCATAAGTGGGAGGTATAGAAGCATGCACAGCAACTTAAGTTTTATGTATAATGAGCCTTATGACTGCTACAATGTTTTAATTTCCTACATAAAATCATTCCTCTTACATATAGTACATTCATCTGTCTGTTTGCATCATCATCATTGTCATAGATTGTGCTATAGCTGGAGACCGTTATAACGGGTTGGTTATACCTTGCCATGCTACCATGGTATTTTACCATTTCTTAATAAACAATCACTTCCTGTTGAAGTTAGAACATGTTTTGTTAAACACAAACATAATATAGAGTCAGAAGTGGCATTTATAATCTGATAATGAATATTAGAATATTAAAGTGGGACAGGTGATTGTCTTCAGATATACTGATAGCTAAGGCTGTGTGACTGGAAAAATTTAATTTTTAAAACCGCCCAATCATATTTCATTAGATACAACCAACCTAGATGAAGCGTGGATGAGCTGGGAACAGCAGAGTAGAACATTCTTCACTGCCTGTGAATTAAACGCGGGGTTTAGCTGGCCATACTGCTCCATTCTGCTGGTCCTGAAGCACAAGAAATGTTTAACTAGTTCGTATTCAGGCCAGCAAGATCTGACAATAATCCATCAGCAGAACAAAATAATGACGGGAAGACTGTTCTTGAAAAATTCCGTCCAGAAAATGTCCAGGCACGTTTAGCAGGCAAGAACATGTCCTTATTTATCAACATGTCGATGGCATATTGGAATGTGAAACTGACTGAGGAGTCTAGTTATCTGTGCACGTTTCACACACCATGGGGGCGTAAGCACTTCGTTGGTATGCCATTCGGCATCAGTTCGGCAAGCGAAGTCCTACAGAAGCGTATGCAATACGCGACATCGTTGGGGGCTATACATTCGCAGGTGACATCATCATCGCTGGTGATGATGAACGAGATCATGATGCTATCATCCTCAGGGTACTGAGAAGGGTCAAAGAGAGGAATGTAAAGTTCAACGCCTCCAATGTACAACTGAAAGTGAACAAGGTGCTCTACATGGGACATTTAGTGTGTGAAGCAGGCCTCAGCCCAGACCCGAGCAAGGTGGAAGCTAATGTGGGCATGCCACTTCCCACTGACAAGCGTTCACTGCTCAGGTTCATGAACATGATCAAGTACCAGGGAAAGTTCATTCCTGGAGAGTCGTACATTGCCGCACGGCTGCGAGCACTGTTGAAGGAAGATGCAGTATGGTGTTGGCAGCCAGAGCACACAGATGCTGTGAACAAATTGAAAGGACTGCTCAGCAGCATGCCGGTGCTAAAATTCTTCGATGTATGCAAACCAGTGACACTTCGCAGAGTGCATGGCCTGGGAGCATGTCTGCTGCAGGAAGGATATCTAATTGCTTATACGTCACGGGCAATCGTGGGCCCAGAGCTAGACTACGTTCAGCTAGAGAAGGACATTTTCGCTGCAGTGTTTGCAACGAACAAGTTCCACCGATACATCTACGGCAATGATGTTGAGGCTCAAACAGACCACAAGCCACTTGAAATAATCATGAAGAAACCGTTCAGAAATGCGATAGCTCGAGTGCCAAAAATGATTTGTGGGGTATGTGCCTAGAAAACATCTACATGTTGCTGGTGGTCTTTCACGAGCATACGTCGAGGGTAAGCCTGACAAGGAGGTGATCGACGACGTGGAAGTCATAGTCCACGGTTTGACACGAAGCTCTCCGGCAAGACCAGGGAGACTGGAACAAATCAGAACAGCAACAGCTGATGACGCAACGCTCCAGCGGCTACAGCGAGTCGTTATGGATGTTTGGCCTGATTCACGGAAATCAGTACCAGCAGACCTGAAAGGATACTGGAATATGAAAGACTAGTCGAGTACAAATGAAGGCTTAGACTGTTCGCAGGTGACAGAGTCATCACACCCGAGGCATTGAGGCATGCGATGTTGTAAGTTCTTCACGAGCCACACTTGGGCATGGGGAAGACAAAATCAAGAGCTAGGACAGTGATATTCTGGCCAAGGATGCCTAAGGACATCGGGTACATTTGCGAAATGTCACACATGTCTACGTTTCCAGAGAAGTCATCAGAGGGAGCCCACGATTGCACACGAGATACCGGACGGACCATTCCAGAAAGTCGCAAAGGATATCATGACATTCAAGGGTCAGGATTATCTGGTAGTTGTGGACTATTACTCGAAATATCCCGAGATTGCCAGGCTGGAGAAAAAGACGACCGTATCTGTAGTAGCTCATGTCTAGAGTATCAGTGCACGACACGGCATACCAGACGAGATAGTCGTAGACAATCAACCAATTGGTAGTTACGAGTTTCGCAAGTTTACACTAAGTTGGGGCATCAAAGTGTCCACGTCCAACCCCAACTTATCCTCAGGCAAATGGACAAGCCGAACGAGTAGTCCATGCACTCAAGTCGTTGCTGAAGAAAGCCAATGAAGAAGGTCTGGACCCCCATATTGCTCTGCTAGAGTACATGAATACCCCGATCAGTGGTGTGGAACATGCACCAGTACAACTGACGGTGAGTAGGATGCTGCGGTCGAACCTCCCCGCAACCAAATCCGCACTCAATCCAAGGGTACTACATGCTCAAACTGATCTGCAAACCAGGCAGTCACGGTTTAAAAGGGACTGCGGTCGTGGTGCCAAGCCGTTGAAACCGCTGATGTCAGGATCAGCCAGGATCAGCCTAACACTCCTGACGCACGCA
The DNA here is from genome assembly GCA_963995525.1 of Escarpia spicata. Classification (NCBI taxonomy): domain Eukaryota; kingdom Metazoa; phylum Annelida; class Polychaeta; order Sabellida; family Siboglinidae; genus Escarpia; species Escarpia spicata. The sequence continues at coordinate 11,229,006 of OZ023217.1, forward strand.
AGCCAGTAGACCCACCACCACAGTTACCGATCCACTAAGACGACTGATCATGCACCGTCACCAACTACACCGCTACAGCTGGCAGCGCAACCACCCCGAGCCTAGCTGCCACCCATGATGGAAGAGGTCCCGCATAATTTTATTATGTATATTTTATAGCGCTTCCACGCAGAGTGGTAGCGCGAGGGCAAGACCAACTCAGTGTCACACACGCACGCGCACAACAATACAAATCACTAATCAGCGTAATTAATAATTATAAATTATCTTATACAGGGTGTTGTGTTAAACATTGTAACATTACATAGCGCATCTAATGCAATCTGTTGATTTACGTACTTCTCTTAAATTCCTCAACAATTATGTCAAACTGTAGCATTCGAGAACAGTAACGTCAGCAAAACAGCCGATTTGATAGCGTGATGCGGTATCCGTCACGCATGCGCTATTATTGTTTTAGTGAGTCACAAGGGTGTGGCACTTGGACATTTTCGGTGAGCTTCAGAAGAGGAATGCAGTTGGTTTTTTATTAACCTCAAGGGGGTGATGGGTAGCTGCGCCCCTACTGGTCAAATCTCAAGTTCGCCCCTGACAGATAGGGGAACGGCGTGCAAAACGGGCCCCTTAAGCGAGATTTGTCATCAAGTTACATTTTTCATTCTAATAAATGGTTTTGTACGGAATCATCTTCTCCACTTATCTGACTACGTCTGTGCTAAAATCGAGCGTATTTCTTCTAAAATTACTGTGTCTACGGGATTTTTCAGAACACCACCCGATTTTTGACATGCTAAAAAGGTGATCCCCCTGCACATCCATTTGTATTGTTTAGCCATGACGACACATTTCGCAAACACATTGTGCATATTCGGACCCTGGCCAGTCATGGTGTGCCCTGGCCAGTCATGGTGGACCCTGGCCAGTCATGGTGGACCCTGGCCAGTCATGGTGGACCCTGGCCAGTCATGGTGGAACCTGGCCAGTCATGGTGGACCCTGGCCAGTCATGGTGTGCCCTGGCCAGTCATGGTGGACCCTGGCCAGTCATGGTGTGCCCTGGCCAGTCATGGTGGAACCTGGCCAGTCATGGTGTGCCCTGGCCAGTCATGGTGGACCCTGGCCAGTCATGGTGGACCCTGGCCAGTCATGGTGTGCCCTGGCCAGTCATGGTGGACCCTGGCCAGTCATGGTGGACACTGGCCAGTCATGGTGTGCCCTGGCCAGTCATGGTGGACCCTGGCCAGTCATGGTGGACCCTGGCCAGTCATGGTGGACCCTGGCCAGTCATGGTGGACCCTGGCCAGTCATGGTGTGCCCTGGCCAGTCATGGTGGACCCTGGCCAGTCATGGTGGACCCTGGCCAGTCATGGTGGAACCTGGCCAGTCATGGTGGACCCTGGCCAGTCATGGTGGACCCTGGCCAGTCATGGTGGACCCTGGCCAGTCATGGTGTGCCCTGGCCAGTCATGGTGGACCCTGGCCAGTCATGGTGTGCCCTGGCCAGTCATGGTGGAACCTGGCCAGTCATGGTGTGCCCTGGCCAGTCATGGTGGACCCTGGCCAGTCATGGTGGACCCTGGCCAGTCATGGTGTGCCCTGGCCAGTCATGGTGGACCCTGGCCAGTCATGGTGGACACTGGCCAGTCATGGTGTGCCCTGGCCAGTCATGGTGGACCCTGGCCAGTCATGGTGGACCCTGGCCAGTCATGGTGTGCCCTGGCCAGTCATGGTGGACCCTGGCCAGTCATGGTGGACCCTGGCCAGTCATGGTGTGCCCTGGCCAGTCATGGTGTGCCCTGGCCAGTCATGGTGTGCCCTGGCCAGTCATGGTGTGCCCTGGCCAGTCATGGTGTGCCCTGGCCAGTCATGGTGTGCCAATGGCGCACATCAGTCACATTTTATCCTTTCTTCCCCGTCCATACTGTCCGAAAACAGTTGGTGCATTATTGTTTCTGCATCCAGTTGTCTCGCTTGTTTTCGAAGCTACGATACATCGCAGTGGCACGGCGAACGACCTCTTCCTTCCCCATGTAGTTCCACTCGTGTTGGTTTGAGGCTCCTTCCGAGTTCTACGATTTGAGTAATTGTCTGGCTAAACAAATCAACTTAACTACATGTGCCACGGTAATATTGTTCGTAAAAGTGTTTTTTCGACGTTATTTTGTAATTTTACTGATGTATCGACCTAACATCAACAAACGTCGACCACAACTTGGTCATTCGTGGATTCAATAAGGTCACGCAATGGCGCCATTAATAAATTATGGTCTGTAACTGCTTTCGCGGGTGGCGGTTACTGCATTGTGATGCGATCTCATATGATGCCACGTCAAATAATACGACTTATGATGACATCAAAGATGTAATGTCGTTTCATGTAGTACGACTTCTGGTGACATCCATGACGCGCAATGTCCAATCTATTGATCGTACGGCAATAGTATTATAGCTACCGCAGTACTATGGTATTAGTAAACCTATCCCCAATTATCAACCCTATATTATGTTTCCCTAAAGCAATGAAGCTATGAAGAACGTATATTAAAGCATCTGCACATATATATATATATATATATATATATATATATACATATATATATATATATATGTGTGTGTGTGTGTGTGTGTGTGTGTGTGTGTGTGTGTGTGTGTGTGTGTGTGTGTGTGTGTGTGTGTGTGTGTGTGTGTGTGTGTGTGTGTGTGTGTATATATATATATATATATATATTTATATATATATATATGTATGTATAAATATATATATTTATATATATATATATGTGTGTATATATATATATATATATATATATACAATATATATATAACTATATATGTATATGTGCGTGTGTGTGTTTGTGTGTTTGTGTGTGTGTGTGTGTGTGTTTGTGTGTGTGTGGTGTGTGTGTGTGTGTGTGTGTGTGTGTGTGTGTGTGTGTGTGTGTGTGTGTGTGTGTGTGTGTGTGTGTGTGTGTGTGTGTGCGCGCGCGCGCGCGCGCGTCTGTGTGTGTGTTTGTGGTTTTGGGTGACGTATCCCGATTTGTGATGGTTTACACGCAATTTATCCACACAAGATCAAACGCAAACCTCATATGGGATTCGAACCTGTGACCTGCGTGACAGTCTCCGAACAGCAAACGTAATCTTTAATAGCAGCTGCACAAATAGCAAAATGAACACAATGCTTAAAGTTAAATTGAACCCCTGCAACAGCATATGTCAGTTTGGAAAATGTCTTTGATCAAGCGAACATTGTACGAGGGTGATTGAAAGATAACATCAACTGGTAAAGTGCTCGCTTAACAAGGACGAGATACTGCGATCGATCCAAGGACGGCACAAAACGTTTCGTTTTATTGGTGACGCATCGTAGCATCTAAATGGTGATCTGCCGCGTTGGCAAAGCAAGAAGGAATTTAGTGAAGCAAGGTTCTTTAGTCTAACGTACGTCACACGACTAAAGAGCCGTCTCTACGTGGTGGAAACGCAATCAGCGCCCCACTGGTTTGATTCAAATGTATTAACAGTTATTTGACCACAAATAGTAACTCTTAGAGAAGAATATTATAGCGACAATTGTTTTAAAATAAATTATTATGCTACGCAAAAATAAGAGAAACAAGATTATCGTCCGGAAAATTAAAATTTCCTCAATCAGTACAAAGGTTTTTCACGTGACTGGATATTATGAACTTCCGCATACGCCAATAAAATGTATGTTCTTCAAACTTAACATTCTTGCAACTGATCATTGTGAATTGCTGAATGTATTTTGCCGTATTGCGAACACTGATGCGACAATGGTTTAACAAGATTTAACAAAAATGTTACAGTGTTTCAATAAGATTGAACAAGACTATCATACAGAACAAAACCCCACACGGTAAGAGGCCATGAAAACATTTGGCCGACTGACACGCCCTATTATGTTGTATTTGAATGCAGATCAGTTGTGTTAGTTACAAAAATAGGACGTATGAGTTATTAGGATTGTCAACCTAGGCCTAATTGGTACCCGACGTAAAACAAATGTCTCAGTCGAGACATAAAAAACTATCATATTTTATCTTATCTTACTGTATCTTCTCTTATGGAACCCCTGGAAGCATAAATGGTTTAAATGGTTAATGTGTCGGTGTATCTATGATTAGCCTTAACTGGGGTGGAGGTGCAATTGGAAATTTGAAGAGATGTGTAGTTGGGGGCTATTGGTGAGCTTCAATGCGGTATATAGTCAGAATTTAAGGGTGACTGCAGTCAGTCAGTACTTGTTCATGTAATGTGACAATATGCCAGTTTCCATAAGATGCTGAACCACTCCGTTTTTAAAGTACAAGGACGGGCTTAGTCTTCGTATGCATCCAGCCAACAACATCAGCCCCCGATATTCACTAGCTTCCGACGTACTAAAGTTGAAGAAGATAATGTATATTTGTCCCTAAACAAGTATAACATTTCGTATAGAATACTTGGTCGTCACCACGTATCGCAGGGTGTCGTTATACTGGCGCCACACATGGAGAAGAACATACACTAATGCACATTGGACATTTTGGATGCCTGGAAATTTTACGTCCTACGTCACATTTCGGTGGGTTGGACCGAGGGAGGATGTTAGAACCAATACTAAACACTTTAATTTTTTTATTTGCGAAAGAGAACACCCATTCGCCTTCTTTTGGTCTCTGCTGTTGTCAAACATCTCGAAACATACCAAACCGCGCCGAGAACGTTGACCACACGCCCCAGTGATATATGAACTGCGAACTGTGGTAAACGCGGAGCGCCCCAACAACAATTTCTTTTGTAATTTCCTCACGCTTTGTATTCATGAGTTGTCGCGCCGACTCGGCAAACCCAGTATGTCAAAATTATACTCAATGTTCCTGTCAGTTATCCTCCACGGCGTTCGTGACTTCTACGGAGAGCGGATTGACAGACACAGAGATTGCTCTCCATTCTGGTTGACCAATAAACTGGGAAGCCTAGTTTTAAAACGTCGTGACCGTATTTGTCTTCATCCATGTACTAGCACCGGTACATAGTTGCACTGTGGTGATTATATACAACATGGATAAAGTTGATGATTACACGCAGCAGTGGTTCTAAACCTGGTTTGCGGCGACGCAAGTTCCGACCGCGGGGCTTGCTTGGCGAACCATGCCTTTAAATAATTTATTTGTAATAACTGATTTTCTTAAATGATAAAATCAATTGGTATAACATAAATCAATGATAAGTAAAAATTATTTTTAAAAAACCAGTGCAATTCATTGTTTCAACGACGTGGAAAGACCACACATCATGCAATTCGAAAGCAAATATATAATGGAGTCGGGATGATTGAAAAATTTCGACAATATTTGAAGAAGACTTGACGTATTTTTGGCTGCACCGAGAATAGGATTTGCCAGTAGGGTCTACCAGATTATGAGATATACACGAAACGAACAATCGACACCAACTGTCGTGTGAAGTTGAAATGTTGTGTGGTGTTACGCCGACTAGTAAAAAATTCTATATGACGGGGGCGCTCCATACAAACAGAGGCATTGGGTGTTTTCTATCGGACCCCAACCGCCGCGAATCACGCGGCCGGTTGGCTTGTTTTGTTTTTGGATATGTCTGTCAATTTTAGCATAATGGCGGAATATAAACAGGAATTACACAAAAGCGCTGCTTCTAGCAGCAGGCGTATCATCCTAGTGTCAATAGACAGTGCTTGTTGTAGTCGCAACCATTGGATTTCTGGCATGAATTATCGCACGCTTGGTTTCTTGATTCGTCCGGTATGCTGCGATGTCTTTAGTTGAACCACCAGTATGAGAGGCTAATCAGTTGGCTCGGTCCTCGGCAACAGTATGCCAGCGTATAGAAGGGCGATGCGGTAATCTTTCAGATCGCTCATGGCCACACTTTAAAATCGCCATTTGGGTCTGCTTACTGGACGTTTGCCCTTAATCAATACAGATGATGATATATTTACCAGTACTTTTTTAATTTTCGCTAAGCCGAACAATGACGTCACTAGATGTCATTTTACGACATCTCCATTATATATATGTGAAAACTGTGCCTTCGCTGTCGTTAACAGCATCAGACAAAAATGGGTGATTCGATTGTCCTTTTCAAATACACCGAAAACATATGACAGTTTGCCACAATTTTGAGTAATTAAAAAACAGAAAATTAATACTACATTTACCTCCCCCCCCCCCCCCCCCCCTCTCTCTCTCTTCTCTACTTGCGAAGCTGCTTAAGATTAACTGTAGCTATTCTTCGGAAGGGGAGCAGAAGGCGGCATCACCGTAATGCAAGCTTTTCTGGCCGTCTGCCGGACTACGCCGCACGTTTCAACATCGAATGGCACAGTTTTGCTTTACCCAGCTGTTCTGACCCTTTTTGAATGCGACCCAAATTTCGGTCGCGGGACTTGCATGGCGACCTATGCCTTTAATCAGTTAACTTGTGACAAATGAAAACAGTTCTTACCACGAATGGGCAACAATTACCAGACCATGTGTCAAAATCCTCATATTTCAATTTAATAAATCTCACAAAGAAATTATTTCATCGTATTAATCATGCAACCCCCAATCTCTTACACTAGGTTTAAGAAACCTAATCGAACAAAACACTTTATATAATTCTTGCTAAAGTAATTGCAACTTAGCCAGCAGATGGCAACACTAACCGTACAATTATCTGTCCTGCCGACGTTAGATGACAGCACTATCGCGTAGACATAAGCAAGTAATAATGATTCATAGGTGATTCCTCTAACTTAGAACGAGGTATGTGTTCAACTATGCATCACGGCTAGAACCGTCACCTGTGCGAGATCCATGATCCATTTAAACGTTGGTATTTCACCTATTAACGCATCAGTGATCCCTTTTACGTTGGTGTTCCACATATTAACGCATCATGAAATAATCAGCCAAGCGTTTCATAAAGTTAGATAACCATAAAATAAACACCAATTTGTAACGGATCGTATCAGTTTGCCACGCGTTTTAGTCCGGGGGTCGCGCAGGGTGTGAAATAAAGTAGGGAGTTTTCATCGATTCTGATTAATGTTCAAGTGCTGAGTCCATATATGGTATCAGCCAGAGCATTTATTTATAAAACGAATTTTTTTAATTATCTATCCATACAACACGAAATGCTCGCTTTGAATACTAGTCTGGTTTGTTAAGGCCAGTTTTTTTGCTGAATCGTTACTTGCCGGATAAAAGATGAAAACTGTCTATTGTTATGAATTTTCTATTTTCAGTACCACCAAGGTCATGTATGTTTTATCCAATTCAGACAGTATGTTACTGACCTTTGAATGTTACGATCAAATTTAATTAATTGTGAAGTTTCAAGGCCAGGTTTGAACGATAATGAAACGCATATGTTTAAGTAACATCGCTGTTTTTGTAGGCATGTGTCAAATCCAAATCTGATGTTCTGTTCTTGACCGCGAATGTCAAGGCCAAATATCAATAACATGGAAATGTCAATGTAGAATGGCAGTGATGGGCACATTTGTATTCTTCAGCAGAGAGAAACTTGTGGTCTTATTTGGGGAACATCCTACAATGTTCCTGGTTGACTGATTTCCTGGCAGACGCTGGTGTAGCGTCTAGGGGCATGGCTGTGACCTCCAATTGTAGTTGTACACATCACTAGAATGTGACATGCTCACCATGTCACCGCAGCTGCTTTGGCGGTGTTACAGAAATAGTCCAGCAGTAGGCCACACAAACTTGCAATAGGATCCGAACAAAGTTTGTTTGCAGTTTCTATATCACTATGATGTCCTCATAAGGAATCCGAGTGATGATACCCAGGCATTCTTGAAATGTTTTTTCAAAATATGCAAATTAGTACCGCCATTACAAAATATTCTATTTTCTCAGTATTTCAGTAACTACTGACAACTACACAGCGAATTAGGTGTCTATGCCTGTGTCTTGAAGTTATGTGGTACAGCTCAGGCTATGTCCAAAAGGATATAACCCTCCACTACCCAAAATATGCAAATTAGGTGACGCCATTTGCAAAATATTTAATTTGGCCTATTTCGCAGTATGTATGCGTGATAGCAAAAAAGATGAAGTGTCTATACCTGCGTTTTGAGAGTATATGATATCGACGAGGACATTCAAATACTATTCATGCGAATCACTTTCCACTTAATATGCTATTGAGACAAATCGAAGTTTTGTTAATATCTTCGAAATTATTTATGACAGCGTTTCAAATGAGGTGTCTACCCCTTGTTCATAGGTTCGGAAATATGATGGTGCCATTAAAAGAGACTTTTATACTGATATTCAAGCACTCTTAAATATTACATAAATTTACCAACTCAATTAGCGAAACATTGTTTTTAAAAAACGTTTGGAATATACATGATAACATCTCAAATGAAATGTACACACCTTTATTTTGGTCAACACAGGCACACTTCCTGCATAGACTTTACAAATCAAGTTAATCGCTATCTATCTGGTGAAAGCAACTCGTGTATTGTCATGTTGATAGTTATGTCCCTCCTCGACAGACACAGCAGAACGAATATGATAAAAGAGCTATACAACACCGACACAGTGTAGAGCGACACGGTTTGTGTGATGAATATCTACATCTGAATAATTCCAGAATTTGAGACAGCGCGAGATAGACGATTTCGTTGTGTCATCACGTGTCTATCCATACTTCGTAACAAACTCTTACCCAGAGACCAGTCGTCCTGTTATTGGAAAGGTTTTTTGAAAACTGCAACGAGTTTTTCTTTTTCAAATAACCGGTCTTTTGATATATTGATAAAGATAATTTTATTTTGAGATATCATGATCTTGTGTTAGACCATAACGTGGATTTATTTTCTCATAAATAAACAGAATATGCACTGTCATAAAACGGGCTCTAAGCGAGAAAGCGAGTACAAGAGTATAGTTTGGAGTTTAGTATTTTGCGCGTCTCAGGGGGAGATGCAGTTGGAGGTTTTTGGAGAGCCCTCAATGTGGTGCAGTTGGAGGTTTTTGGAGAGCCCTTGTTTTGCAGTTGGATGTTTTGGAGAGCCCTCAATGTGGTGCAGTTGGATGTTTTTGGAGAGCCCTTGGTTTGCAGTTGGATGTTTTGGAGAGCCCTCAATGTGGTGCAGTTGGAGGTTTTCGGAGTGTTCCCAAAGGCGGTGCAGCTGGACGTTTTGGAAGAGCCTGAGCCGCCTGAATATTCACCACGTTTCGACGCCAATGACCAATGCACGTGTAACAGGGTTTTTCATGAGCATAACGGGTAAATAAAAAAGAGAACGGCTAAATTGGAAAATGTCACAATCCTTGCTAAGGGCCTGCTTCTTGGCATCCAGTAATGGAGGTGAGAAATCAAGGGCTAACTTCTAAATGGCTGTCTGGACGTGAGCCCGGCGAGGTGGTGCTGGAGTGGTGCACTCCATTGTAAGTCTGTAGGTAAGACCGAGTTCTGCGTTGTAATGGAGGAGCAGGACGAACATGTCTTTGGCAATGCATGTGATGCTGATGCTGTTTGCCACAGAATGGGCTAGTTGTGTCGTTTGTTGAATTTTATCTCGTCCGTCTCCTCATGAGTAGTTTAAAAACATTTCGGTTTGTTAGAACATAATGATATAGGTCTTCGGAGACAGGGTCACGACCAGTTATGACAAACTTGTGTGTGGTTGGTAGATTGTGTGTGGTTGGCAGCATTTCAGTTTGTCCCTTTTCAACAAGCTGCTGACAAATTGTCTGGAGCTATTCTGCCGATGACAAAGTTTATGGTGCCGATTGGGTGATCAGCGGAATCAGGAGGAACGATGCGTGCCCGAAGTTGTTCCCTGATCTTTTTTCGATCTTGCCTATCAGAGTGAGTGCGTGGTGGCTTCTCTTTACGTGTAGTCACATCCGTCTGCTTGTACCCATCTGCCATGTCAGCGACGACTTGAACAACGTTGCCGCATATGTGCGTGTTCAATGGCCTCCGTTTCAGTTGGGATAGCTTGAGAGTTATTCCGTTTGGACCATTTCCATACCTCATGCATGTGGTTTTTGTGACCATATCAGACCACATGCCATTTCACAATCCAGATTTTTGGCGCATCACGTGTTCACCATTCATGGACCTATGAAGAATATCCTTTGGTAGAGCCTTCATTGACCATATGTTTGTATACCATATCGGGCGTAGTTGGGGTGGCCAGCTGCAAAGAAATACGTCAACATCTCGTTCCCTCTTTAGAGATGCAAGAGCCAGTTAGCTTCATTATTTCATTCCTAAAACATATAAACCATTACTTGCTACGTTGAATGCGCCCACAACATTTTGAATGACACTATCGAAACTCCCAACTCTGTGAACACGGGGTTAGACACCTCATTTCACTGCCGGACTAAAAGTTGCATTTGGTGCAGAAAAGTGTGAAGCTGGAGAGGAAGAGAGAGAGAGATGCATGGAGGGAGAAAATGACACCAAATCTCCCAACATTCGCTTTCTACGACTTCATCTTGCGAATTAAAAAACTTGTTCTTATCTTCGTCAAGGCGCATCGCGAGGAGATTTTTTATACCTATGTCAATAGCGGCCGAATCAAATTCATGCTGGGTGAGCTGAGCCGGAGCTTAAGCACGACTCTGCTTTCGGATCTGGACATCGGAAGACGTTGCTTGAGAACAGCAGCCTGGTTGTGCTACACATCTAAAGACCATTCAGCATCCCGATCTAGAGAAGCGGTTTCTAGGTGACAAGAAACGAAGCTGTGTTATTCTCGCACACGAACCAGCCTTTCCCGCCCTTCCAATTCGAGGATGTGTACAACGTCAGAGTTGTTGTCTTGCTTTGATGTTCCCAACGAAGCTCCACCATTTGTAGACGCAAAGGCCTTTGACGGACTTGCCCTTACTCACACTCTCACAGCGTTCAGGAATAGTCCAAGCAAGTGTTCTTACCATGCACCAGGAGGCAACTTGAATCGACATCGAGGTTGGGAATTTTGTGGGGCATATACGTCAATATCAGCTTGAAACCAACAGCTAATGAGAAGCGTGGACACAATGGAAGAGTGCAATTGACAAGACAAACAAAGGTTCTAAAGAAACGGCAATAAAACGAGATACTGTACATGAAAATTGGTGACAGTGTAGCTACTCATGTTACAATGATGAGGCGAACACGCGTGTAGCGCATCACTCATGACACGCTCTTCGGCAAGGGGCGAAGCCAGTGGTTATGCGTGTTGAAAACATGAATGTTGTCATCATCTTCGTACGGTTGTTTTTCTGCTTGAAAGCAATCGTCGGGAAGTTCCAACTGTGCGTGGCATTCGGAAGAGGGCGAGGCTTCAGAAACATACATGTCAACACCGTGTGTGTCAGGCCTTGGAGAGTGGAAGACCAAGGGAATGCTGATGTTCTATGCCATGGGGGGCTGTGATGAAGTTTAAGCGTCCCGCGGGGAAATGGTCGGCTTGGAAGGCTTGGTACGAAGTTCCTAGAGTGACAAAGGCATTTGTAACCATTGCGAGGTCACCGTTTGCTGAGTTACACACGGCTAGTTCAGAACTAAAATTGATGGAGAAGTTCGTCATCACAATGTATGACAAGTCAAGTGCAGCATTATAAGTTAATGAAACAAGACGAAAACCTGCACAATTGATCGTGTGCCACAAATAGAGGATGCATTGCTGCAACATGTCAGGCGCAACAGCAATAGGCTAGGATGTGATCTTTGCGTTGTGTTGCTCAAACGGAGCTGCCGTCCTTAAAGGCCGTTAGATGGAAGTTCAACGCTTCCGAAGTCAACGCTTCCTGAAGCGACGAAGACATGCATGGCGTGAGCTTCTGCGGTGTCGACGAAAAAGCGGGAGGCCTTGTGCAAGTGATCTAAAGATGGCCTGCCGTTCACGAAGTTTTTGTACGTGCTCCTGTCAATAAATGAGGTGTGTGATCATATTTCAGTATGGGCGTCGAAATAAAAATGTAAAAAAATAATAAAATACTTATATATTTACTTACATTTTGATAATATACATAATCACGCTCGCACGAACAAACACCCGCCATACCGAATATTGACGAAACACTCTGCGCTTTCTCTCTGTGTGTAATATGGCTTAGTCTGTGTAAAAGAAAAATAGATACACAACCCTTGTATTTGTATAACTTTTGCGGAATGGCGCAGTTTTGAATATTCGTCGCTTGATGGTGACTCTGCTTGACTTTCACCCCACACCACTTGATAGTTCCCCTTCGTAACTCGTCTTTACGCCTTTCTAAGGATAAACAGTATGACCATGTGTATATAGGTAACGTAGATATACGCAACGATAATGTATAACGTTTGTGAGATGGAGCAGTTTCGAATTGTTATCACTGGACGGTGACTGTTTGATCGTTGCCCACACATCCTCCATCAACGGACTGGTCCCTGCCGTATCTCATTTTGACGGTGTGAAAATGTTCTTTCACAACATATATGGTAAACATATAAGTTAAATAATTACAAAATCATTGTAACGTTATGACTTTCGTTATTGCATAACATTCGAATATTCATCAGTTCACCCTAACCTTGTCTGACCTTAGCTCCGCAATTACCATAACAGGTACCTGCTGCAAATCGTAACTCATTTTCACAGGGAGACGATAATCTTTCCACAAATATATGGAATGACCATTTTGAAATTACGTAAAGTATACATGCAACCACTGTAATGTTGACACGTTTGCGGAAGCGCACAATATAAAAAAACCATCATTTGACGGTGGCCTTGCTTGACCTTGAATGCACGCTTACTACACCACTTGGTAACTCTACGACATTTCTCTTTGGAACTGGGAGATGTACGGCTTTCAAATCGTATAATATTTTGGTGTGTATTGTACAGTTTTACGGTGATATAGGACAACACTAAATTCCGCGGTTACTACTTCAGTTACAGTTTTTAATGTTAAGCCTCTTAAGATCCTCAACCCACCACCCCCCGAATATAATGTAAAAAACTAAAATCTGCAAACTACCAAAAAGGTATACTAATATACCAACAAAATGTCAACACACGGCCCATCCCATTTGCTACGTGCGTGTCGGGAAAGAAGTGTCTGGGTGTACCGTGATGAGATCCGGAGTACCACAGGGGTCGGTTCTTGGGCCGGTGCTCTTCAACGCCTACATTGCGCCTCTAACGAATGTACTCAACCGACACGACGTACAACACCATCTGTACGCCGATGATACGCAGTTATACGTCGATTTTCCACCGTTTGAGCATACAAATGCTCTCATCAGAATGGAGGCTTGCATCAGTGAAGTTAAAACGTGGCTCTATGACAACGGACTAGTTCTCAACGAGAGCAAAACGGAAGCAATTGTTATACGTTCATCGAGCTTGCGCAGACCAATACTCATTGATCATGTCGACATATGCGGTCAATATGTAGCGACATCGACCATCGTCCGTGACCTTGGTGTTGCAATCGATGCTGATTTATCGATGGCGACGCAGGTTGCAAATGTATGTCGAAGTGCTTACTACCATCTCTCGAGAATTGCTCGTGTACGAGGGGCAATGACGACCAGTGTCTGCAAATGTCTTGTCCATGCACTTGTGACATCCAGAATTGATTATGGAAATGCGATGCTGTTTGGTATACCTGACCGTCTGCTGCACCGTCTAGAGAGAGTCCAACGGTCAACCGCTCGTGTTGTGATGCAACTTCGACGAGGGACCGGCGATCTATCACTGCGGTCCTACAACATCTACACTGGCTCCCAGTGAGAAAGCGCATCGAGTACAAGTTACTCATGGTTGTACACACGGCACTGTATGCAGGCACGCCAGTGTATATCGCGTCACTGCTACATCGTTACGCACCACGCAGGACCCTACGCTCTGGCGGTGGTCTGCTTTTGAATGTTCCACGCGTAACCCTAGAACGTTATGGTCGCCGGGCATTTGCATGTGCTGGGCCGACATTGTGGAACTCTCTGCCTCTGGAATTACGCGCGATTGAGAACACTAGACAGTTTGGAAAATTATTGAAGACATTTCTGTTCTCAAACTAATATGGCCAGACATAATTTAACCTTTGCTTTATTCATGCATATAGTTTTAATACATTTTTAGTCTTATTTATCTCAGGGTCACATTTTAGTATCTAATCAAATTATTTAATGTAAATTAGGCTTTTATTTTATTTATTTTGTATTTATTTATATATATTTTTTTATTATATATATATTTTTTCCAGTAGGTTCAGCTGTTCAGCACTTTTGCTAATCGTTTATTTTATCATTGCATTTACCCGTAATTTTACTATACTTAGGCTTATATATATATGCATACACTATATACTAGGATATTGTTTGCTAATTTAATTTATTTTCTTATTTGTTCTCTTAAAAGTGTTTTTATGCTTCTTATATGATTGGCAATTTGTAAACACCCGTGAACGGGGGTCATTAGTCCCGGATTTGATGGTGTATAAATAAAGTTTATTATTATTATTACAATAGTCGGCTGTTTCAGTGAGGTGCAACCAACTGGAACGTGTCGCTGCAATAAATCAAACATAGCGTCTGTCCATGTTTCAACACACACATACACACACACACACACACACCCACACACACACACCCACACACACACACACACACACTCACACACACACACAGCGTCGCTAGCAGTTCACACCACGTGTACACAACTAGGACTGCGGTAATCCGTTCAATCTTCCGCTGGTAGGTGAGCACTTGTATACCGTATTATGCTTTGACTTGTAACACATTTTAACTAATTTAATTCGTTTTAACTAAAACAATATACATATTTCACTTACTTTATAGCCGATGCTGCTGAATGACATTTAGTGATTATTTATTATTAACTTATTAAGTTGTCCTATTGTATTTTAGCCTATTCTATTTTTTTTAACTTAATGTATATCCATTTATCATGACCAATATTTTACATATTTTGTAGCGCCTTTGAGCAAGTATTTTACACGGCGCATAATAAATGCTTAAATTATTATTATGTATTAAGTTACATAAAGGTCACTGACTTCAAGTTTACCCCCTGCAAACCTTTTACACCGCCACGAGAGATGAACAAGGAAATACGCTTGGTGCCAGCACGATTCTTTTGATATATCACTATCCCATTCCATTTGGCTATCCTATCGCCATTCAGGTTTTTTGTCCAGTCCCGAACGTGACAGTAATAGCGAGGTTCCACTGTGCGTGAACAATCGAAACGCGCTCTGCTGAAAGATACGGACAGTCAAAATTCATCACAACCAGAATCTTCTACAGGGAACCGATTAGAGTTTTTGAATGATTCAAGTGTATTATCAAACTTCAAAAATCATATGATTAAAAGGTATATTGTGGTAAACGCAGCATACGGCAACATAATAACGGTATGCCATATGTCACCTAATTTGTGTTTCTCCTGAACTGTGTTTACCAAATCTTACAATCCTTTTCTCTTTCAGATGCTCAGAAAACTATTCGAGACTGAGTGTGTTGCTGGCGACTGCTGTGACATAACTGTTAGCAAGAAGTCCGCATCAAACAGCTACATAATGACATGTCCACACATTGTTGCTTCCTGTAAAAATAACGGGAGTTGGAAAGTCAAAGTACTGTTTGTCTGCGTATTAGTACTGAACGTTCTCTTAATTGTGTTGTATTTTCATCAAAAAGATACATCGATCAGAAGATTGCATGAGGAATATCATCATCGCAGTTTGCATCACAAAGGGAAACATTATTCGTTTCATCATTCACTGTCTGACACGGTTCCACAGAATTGTGACTCGGTTGGAGAAGACGATATGTATGCATACGGCAACGAAATCATCGATGGCATCGGAAAAACTGAATTACAACAATATAATCGTTTCGTGAAATACAACCGGAATTTTACATTTATTATGACCAAAACCTTGAATATCGTGCAACCGCCAGTTGGATATAACTACCACGTGGCAGTTATGTCGTCGACAAATATCATCATCGAAGAACGCGATGGGAATGTGCCGACAGGGGGCGGTAGCAGCTTCCTCGTTCGTAGTGACTCGGCGTCGACACAATTATGTCATTACGACGATTTCTTTAATGGCACGTATGCAGCGCACTGCCCTCTACCGGAATGTACGTGCCGAGTCATAAGTGTGTGGCTCATGTACTTCAACTTCACGGCGTACACGGGTAACAACCGTCCATTAGATCAATTACTTTGGCAACACCGTATATGTAACAATGGTGGAGGAGTAGATGTTTTGACGGTCCCTCGTCGTAAAATGATCACTTCAACTAACGTGAGCGCTATTGTTACATGGTATCATAAAAATAATGAGTGGGTACCAAGATTGGTGAACGGTAAAACATACACAGAGATGAGCAAGTCATCACTGTGCGGTTGTGTCAATAAAATCAGGAAATTATTCTGCTTCGGAGCGTCACACATGAGATACAAAACTGACTACATCATCTCGTCATGCTATGAAATTCCCTCGTATGTAAAACAGAAGTACGAATCCCTGACAGTGGAGAACGTTCGTTTTTTATCTGTAACAAAGGTTTTTGAATATGAAAAGTTGTGGGAGACGTATCTTAAAAACGAAGTGTTAGATCATCGTGATGTTGTGATAATTCAAATAGGGGCTCATGACATGGCGCAAATCGGCATACAGCATACCGTGGACGTATCTGTGGTGAGTCTTGCCGATGTGCTCAGTGACCTCCAGTCGAAAAGCATCAAGTACGGTTTTAAACTTATCTTTGTGACAACGACACCTTTTCCTGAGGCGCTCGAATCTGTGACAAAAGGCAGCAGGAACAATTTTGCTCTGGCCGCATTGAATCGAAGACTGAAAGCAGAATTATCGTTGAGAAAGGTGAACGTGTTTGATGAGTTCAGCATTCTTCTGGCGCAGCAAGACAATGCTGTTTGTGGCTGCCATTATTTATGTCGGCAAATAAAAAACAATGAGACGCATATTTCCGGTAGGGTGGGCGTGCTTGCGGCATCCATGATGATGTCTATCCATATATGTTGATTTCAGTGTATCACCTTCTACTTAATAAATCTCAATGTATGTTTATCTGTTGTTATCTATAAACCGCAGGATTTCTTGGTCGATCCTATCGAAACTTCTCACGATTATCCAGGGGCATAACTACGGATATGGATTGGTTGGGAGTGGAGTCACTATTTGTCCCCTTTGTATAACTGGCCTTTCCAACTGACCTGTTACAAATGAATGTCATACACGGGGCGCTTTCGGACACTCGAGCATATAGGAAGACCGGGGCTGGTTGAAAAAGTGTTTACATAAACCTACATATTTTGAAATTCGTTTTATACGTCACAAAATATTTCAAGCGACGTTAGCGTACATACACTTGCTATGTTAAAAGCGAATTACGATTTTTTTAGATATTACTCCTTTAATAAGCACCTCTCGACTCGTCCCCCATCTGATTAGTTAACACAGATAACGGGTTTTATTGAAAGAATGTTATTACATCATTAAACTATTCCATTTATGTCGACCTATACACTTATTTGATCTGCATATACCCTTTGATATATATTTCTTTTTCATTATGTATGCATAAGATCATTTCTAAATGTACGAAAATAGAATATCTACCTAGGCCACACTTACGTTTAAACATTACTAACGTTACGTAATTGCCTTCCATTTAACTAACTAGCTAGCTAATAAACTAATAAGTTAAAGGCAATGTAATAAGTAGTTATGACACACGAAATGTGTGTCACAGCAACTACTCTCTAAGAAATTAGGGTTCACATCTGCACCCTATAAGGTGTATAGAGTTGTCGCACCAGGAGCACCCGTAAGGGGTTCAAATCCGCACCCCAGATGTGGGGTGCAGATTTGCACCCTAACATAGGGATGCAGATCTGCACCCCAATGTGTATTCTATAGGGTGCATGCTAGGTGTTAAAGATTACATATATAGGTACCTACTGCTGTTTCGTCCCCACTGTTGCTCTTGGGTCGATTTGGGACGTTATTTCTATTTTTTTTAAAGACTACCAAATGTAAAATTGCACCCCTCATTTTGAGTTTCAAATTGGTACACCCTTCTTTTTAGCATCCTAATTGCCTTTTTATTGCATCCACGCTGCACCCTAAATTGTCATGTCCCGTGATTAATGGGTTGCAAATTTGCACCCTAAAATCTATGGACACCATATGCACCCCGTTTGGTGCAATTTTTGCACTAAAGGGGGCATATAGGGTGCAACTACTTTTTGCACCCCAGCAACACCCCAGTTGAACCATACTTTCTTAGTGTTATTTAGTGCATGTCCAACGTTACGCGTTTCCTATTGTACATGCATTGAGTGCCCACTTGGAGTATAGGCTGCGTGTGTAGTCCATGGGCCTGGTGTAAACACCCGTTCCCCTCTAGATAATTAAAGCCAATGTGTTTCTAAGAAGCTTATAACGTACAAATATGAAATCCAGCTGTTTGCTGCATATGATTGGTTGCCATCGTGTAAGTTGTTGATGGTTTAGTACTACCAGCGTGAATGGTAAAGTTTTGGGGGACGGGTAGATATTATTCCACTTCATCAGCACAAATTATATTTTTCAGTATTGAGATAAAACATTGTATACGGATAACCCAGTATATAAACGTTATACACGTGAATGTGATTGTTCACGAGACTTGTTTAGTTGAAGACGTTCTCCGCAAGGGTCGCGGCTGTTCACATTTTTGTCAAGCCAAATTATGGTGCTTTCCAATTCGGCTACCCTGCTCTTATGCCGAAAGGCAATTGCTAGTTTTATTGAGCTGGTTTCAGCATTGTATAAACTTTGTTATTAATGAAAACATATTGTTTACATCGCGAATTATTTATATTAATAACGACGAAGCAATCGTAGTTTTCCTTTCGCGTTTTACACATGATATTTTGATGCGAACCATATGGGACATTATTCTTGATTAAAAAACATCGATTGGCGACATGATATGATAGCGTTGCATTTCATACAAAAATCACAGTATTTTGAAAATGAGTGAACTAATTTATTATGTATTAACTTTAATTTTGTCTACCCCTACCATGATGACGTTTTACTCCAATTTGTGGATGCGCAATTATAAGATTTCACTTTGTAATTACAGCTGTACGTATCATTGACGCCGAGAGCTGCAATGAACTAGATATACCGGAGAATAAACAAACTTAAATTAGAACTAGTTGTAATGACACAAGAGAGTCATGCTCTATATCCCATGTTTGAGACTCTGCCGTCGGGCCGCCGTTTTAGGTGCCCCTCGTGCAAAACAAACCGTAAGAAGTTATATTTTATTCCTGCTGCCATCGTTAACGATGTGAATAAATGTAGTGTGTGTGTGTGTGTGTGTGCGTGCGTGCGTGGGTGCGTGCGTGTGTATGTGTGGTTTTGGGTGACGTATCCCGATTTGTGATGATTTACACGCAATTTATCCACACAAGGTCAAGCGCAAACCTCATATGGGATTCGAACCTGTGACCTGTGACCTGTGTGACAGTCACCGAACAGCAAACGTAATCTTTAATAAAATGTTGATAAATTATTATTTTTGTGAATTTGATGACATGAGCTAGTAATATGCTGTTACCTATGTTATATTTAAATATTATATATATATAATACATTTTTATACACTGTGCCCGCCCACAATGTAATTGCCCTTACAGGGAATAAAGTTGTATTGTATTGTATTGATTACAAAGAATAAATATCATATGGTATACACCACCAATACTTTTTATTTATTCAGGCGCATGTAGGACGTACAGTTTGATGTTCCTCTATTTCCTCTCCTGCAGGTCAGCAAACACGTATCTGGGTATATAGTATGTTGCACAACACCTTTCATACGGTTTCCACTGACATGTCCGCCTCCACAACTGTACTGTCGTATGCCTTTGTGAAGGATCGGCCGAGATGGTAATGCTTTCAAAGTGTGGCCAACGCGTCACCACACGATATTCAATATTAATGACCATATTGAGGTATAAGATTACACCAAGATTAAACGCATACAAGATGACTAACCTATTAAATTAAATGACCAATTGCAAAAACCAACCTCATGAAATATAGTACATGTTCTTACGTGAACATTACTGTTGTAGATTATCTTTACGGAGCGGTGTTGCCTTCGTACGGGTTACTTATTCTTTCCCTACGCGCGCACTGCACTTAAGCGCAACATTCCTAATTGGAGTGTTTTGCTGCAACCAATTCATATCGGACGTGTTTTCATGATCACATTATTTTGATCTTCCTAAATAATAATGTATTTTAGCTTCTAAACTAAATTGTAAAATGGTAATCGTCTGTTTGGTGTTCATCCAGAATGAAATTACCGTCCAATATCTCCAGAAATGTGGGATTTGTGGTGTTGCTGCACACTGGCAGTACATGGAAAGTGGGCAGTTGGACGTCCCACGTGTAATGGTGTTGGGTTGTTACTGGTTGTCACGGGGGTACAATAAAGCAAGGTCTTAACGACGTCGGACAGTTGAAATATATTTCAAGTAACCGAATTCGATATGTACCCGAAGCAAGTGCAAATGTTTATCGTTATGTCAATCCTATACTACATGGCTCCGAGACCTGGCTACTGACCGTTCAACAGTCCAATAAAATTTACCCTTTTGCCATGAAGATTGAGCACTTACTGGCCATGCGACGTACAACAGATGCGCCAAGTGTCATATTTTTAGTAAAGCAAAACACACTCTTTACATCTATCTCCTGTATAATTTATGACGCTGGACACACTTAAAATGCCACTGCATAAGTTTGAACTTTGACATACCATATTTCCTTGAATTTAGGTTTTTCCACAATAGTTGTTTCAGAATTCCTTCTACGACTCCGTACGAAGTTATTAGAAATAGAAATATCCATCAGTAATACAGATTAATTAATATAAGGGATATAGACGAAGCGGTGGCGATGCATGACATGTAAGAAATACACATTATTGTATTCTTAGTTTTTAAGTATATATTTTGGTACGGTACACCCCTAAAACATATCTCAATTGCACAGTAAACTCAGAAATAAAATAATTTTGTTTGTTTATGTGGTAGTGATTCCAAGTTTGGAAACTTTAATCAAAAATTACACTCTGCCATTTTTTCTTCATTTATCAATTTGTAACCAATTAAGCCATCCAAAACTCTGTTCCAAAAGCTCTTAGTGTAAACAAATCATAACGAAATACTTTAATAACCACGTCTTGACTGAGAAAAGATAATAACATTATTTTAATCAATTAAGTATTTGTTAAGACATTGGTCCAGAAAGATCAGTATCCTACCACAGTACTGATGACGTCACAAACGCGTAAGCACATGCGTTCACAGCAATCAAATGCCTATGTAAAGGGTGTAACGTTGTACAAGTGCCTCTAGTCGCTCACATCTTGCAAATGTTTCAGTACTTGATTCTAGGGCTGTGCTTCATCGTAGATAGAAATGGTAAGTGTTCAGACCTGTTTTATTATGTTTTACAAAATGTATGCACACGAGTTTATCGTAATGAGAATACGAGTTCGTGACCCTCGTAAGCCAATTTATTAGTGGTGAAGGGGAGCTGGCTCTGAACTTTCTAGTTCACTACAACACATTCACCATAAACAAGAGGCGACTGGAACGTAGCATTACGTCTACAATGATTTTAGTTGGTTTAGACCTTACTAATACTATACTGCTAGTTGGAGGGTATTCTTCCATCTGAAAGTGCGTATTAATTAACGGTGTTACACGTCGTGTTTTAATCGTTATTGCTAAAACATATTTACCGAAAGACAGACAATGTTGCAAAAGGTTGCACGCACACATTCACGCACGCATGCTCACGCACGCACGTACGCACACGCACACGCACGCACACACACACACATTTTGTTGATGGATTTTACACACTGTGTGAGCAAACCTATGTGCACTCTGTACAGCTGTCACCGACTCCGGCAAAACTTCGGAACACGGAAGGTATTTCGCGGTGTCGAGGTGGTACAGTTGCTGTAGGCTTTCGCGGTGTCTAGTTGGATAATAATAATAATAATAAAGTCTTACATAGCGCTGTATCCAGTCCTTAGTTTTGTTCAAAGCGCTTTACAGAAACGTTCACAATTATATGTCACTCATTTAGGTAGTGAAAACGATTTTAAAAAGGTGTGTCTTCAGCGCCGTCTTAAACGACGCAATAGTGTCACACTGTCTGACTGACTATGGCAGATTGTTCCAAAGTACAGGGGCCGCTTTGGGGAACGCACTGTCTCCGAAAGATTTGAGGCGTGTGGTTGGTATTGTCAGCAGACCAGCAGAATTTGATCGGAGGGAGCGTGTGGGCTGCTATTCAACAAAAGGCTCGGAAATGTATTGCGGTGCAAGTCCTTGGAGTGCCTTGAAGGTGATCAGGAGAATTTTAAACCCAATTCTTTCTTGGATGGGAAGCCAGATATTTCAGGACTGGTGTTACGTGCTCTTGTTTCCTTGTTCATGTGATTAGACAAGCAGTCGTGTTCTGAATACACTGCAGTCTGCGTAGCTGACACTTGTTAATTTCGAACAGCAGCGAATTACAACCATCCAGTTATAAATGAATGGATGATTTGTTCGGCAGCTCCTGGCGTAAGAAATTTGATAATTTTACCCACATTTCGGATTTGCACACCAGAAGATCTACACATGGCACTGACTTGTTGATCGATTGTAAGTCCAGCGCAGAACATGACCCCAAGATTTCTGACACATGTACTGGGGGTCACTTGGGTGTCTCCAACGTCGATCTTTGTTGTTTTTGGTATTTGGTTTTGGATCCCGTGAACAGAACTTCAGATTTGTCACAATTGAATTGAAGTTTGTTTGCTGTCATCCAACCGTTGATGTCAGCAATGCATGTTTCTAGCTGAGACATGGCAACAGATGTGTCGGGGATCTTTAATGTTGTGTAGAGCTGCGTATCGTCAGCGTACATAGGAAAATCCAAGCCATGTTGTCGGATTTTACAACCCAGTCCACCAGCCGTGAATATGGTGAGCAGTGACGGTCCCAATACTGCCCCTTGGGGGACACCGCATGTCAGCACGAACACGTTCGAGATGATATTTTGCAATGCTGATCAAAATGTTTGCCGCAGTCTATTTTATTTGTATTTTTTAGTTCATTCAAACCGGAACTATATCCCCAAGCGGATTTGTTTGCGTCAACAGGGGTACGTAAGCACCTATCACATCGCACCAGCCTACTGGCCTGAGATGACTGATGTGTTATTCGCAATTCTGTTCAGCGGCGCAAAAGAGCATACTTTGCCAGTTGGGAGACGACATCCACGCCACGTGTACGTCTCTGGGCACTATTACGTTCTGGAAAGGGGAGCCAGCCACTAAGTCGGTGATCGGTGTCTCCAACACACCGACAGAAGGACCCCCCATGGAACCAGAGCATTACCAGGTAGGTGTAGAAAATATCAGCGTCGTAAACAGTAGCGTTGCTTCGTTGTTACCAAGTCGAACCTTCCGTCCTTGCGTCCGTGTCAAACGGATATAATTATGCGCTTAATGTCTTTTCTCGTTTTGATTTTTTTGTTCTACCAATTACGTAACGTTCTTGATAATCAATTTACCAACCCGATCCACAATCGGTTTGGTTTACGCACTGTTCTTTACGACCACCATTTCTCCCTCGATTTGTCATTTTACAATTGTCCGTCTTGTCGGTAACTTGACGGGTCTGACAATTGGTGTCCGTCTCGTAAAACGGACGTAATCTGTCAACAGACACATTGTCATCCTTGTGTTCGAAGCGTGTTCGAAAACACTTTCCCCACCGGCGCACAATACGAAAGAGACCCGTACATTTCGGTTCGAGTGAAGGCTGGACTTTATCCCCACGAACGAGCACTTTCTTTGCAGTCCAAAAGCCCTACGGTACATGGGTGCGCACTTTAGGCCTCCCATGCCACGGGTGAACCGTTGTGCTGCCATGGCCGACGCCAACTCTCTACCGATCACTGAGGCATTGCCGATGTTGGCTCGCTGAACGACTAACTAGCCCGGCAACGCAGGCTGTTGGCCAGTTACCATTATGGATGGCGAGTCACCCGTGTCCGGGCTTGTCGCCGCACGCAATCCGAGCATCACCCATGATAACTCGGCAAGCCTGTTTGCCCTGCCAAGCAGACGGGCGCGGAGCGAGTTTTTAAAACAGCGATGCATCCGCTCGACTTTTCCATTGTGTTGCGGATGATAACTGTTAGTTGGGTCGCGGGTAATTCCCATCAAACGGCAAACCTCCCGCCACAAATCAGAGACGAACTTCGATCCCCGGTCTGGCGTAATGATGTCGGGAACGTCCCATCTGGCGATCCATTGACGTACCAACACTTTAGCACAAGCTTTTGCGTTCGCCGTCTCTCCGTGCATTGTCATTGGAAACGCTTCCGGCCAGGCCGTCCATCTGTCGATCACAGTGAGCAAGGAGTTCTTCCCTTCACACGCTGGGTTCAGTGGGCCTACGAGATCGACGTGGGTATGACTGAATCGCCTGGTCGGTGCTGGTAACCGTTCAAACGGCGTTTTCGTATGCACTTGGACATTAGCTTTCTGACATGCCTCGCATGATTTGGTCCATTTAGATGTCAATCTTTCCCCATGCCTTGCCACCAATATGAACGTTTGACGAGCGCCAAGCCGGCCTTTATCCCTGGATGTGCCAAGCCGTGGAGACTGTCGAACACGACACGTTGCAAAGCCGTCGGATAACCAGGACGCGCGCCGGCGTGACGCTGATGTCTGCCCAAACCTGTGTGTTTTCCGCACACTCAATCAAGCCCGGCTTGAACCTTGGCGACGAGGTGCTGTGATGCTTGATCCAATGCTATATTGCCATGTCGTTCTCTTGGGCAGCGCGAACCTCTTTCGGCGTCCGCGGCGTAATCATCAGTTTCGATGGCTGTACTCGAAGTGCAAGTGGCCACTGTCAGTTCGTGATGTGGCTCTTTAGGACTGGCTACTGTAGTTGTTGCAGGAAAAGTCGCAGGAACAACCACCGGCACCCGGAGTTGCCTGCACATTAGGTCTCGCTGTCGCTGTGTTGTAACAGAAACATGTCATCAACCATTACTGAACATTCTTCAGGATAGTTCGTTTTCAAATTCGAAACTTTCATTTTTCATATCCAAGAATCATGTTAAATTACCTGGTAGAGGCTTTCGTTGACGTGTCACGTCGACTTCATCAGTACCTATGACGCTGAATGACGTCATCGTACACGTGAGGCAGTTCGTAATTGCCCTGGTCTCTGTTGATGGGTGTTTGGGTTTTTCTGATCCAGATGGCTTCCTTGATTTGCCGAATTCTTCTGTTGGGTTCTTTGTCAACAATTTTCACTCCTTCCCAGTCTATGATATGGTTTTCAGTTGTCGCATGGAGGAACACAGAAAGGACGTAGACAACACGAAAAATGAGAAATACACAAGGAGCGGAAAAAAAAGATTGATGTCTACCATCAATAAATCCGCCCTTACAGACCATGCGACAACTGAAAACCATATCATAGACTGGGAGGGAGTGAAAATTGTTGACAAAGAACCCAACAGAAGAATTCGGCAAATCAAGGAAGCCATCTGGATCAGAAAAACCGAAACACCCATCAACAGAGACGAGGGCAATTACGAACTGCCTCACGTGTACGATGACGTCATTCAGCGTCATAGGTACTGATGAAGTCGACGTGACACGTCAACGAAAGCCTCTACCAGGTAATTTAACATGATTCTTGGATATGAAAAATGAAAGTTTCGAATATGTCATCAACCAGCTCCTCGTCATTCACTGCTTCCTCGGGAAACGAGTCCTCTTTAAGGAATTCATCATGTAACCCAGAGAAGGAAGAGACATTCGAAAGTATAGGCTCTTTCGACTGCAGCTTAATGCGCGACAATGCATCTGCAACATTATTTCTCTTGCACTTCGTGTAGTGGAGTTGGTCTACACATTGTGCTATTTTTAGCAAATGGCGTCTTGGGACTGGAAGAGCCGTATCTGCCTTTTTTAGTCAAGGCACCAACGAGAGGCAGGTGGTCCGTCCTAACGATGATCGGCTGCCCTTCTAGGTAGGAGCGGAATTTGTATACTGCATAGGACACCGCGAGTAGTTACCTGTCAGTAGCCGAGTAGTTGCGTTGTGCTTTGTTCAGCTGCTTACTCCAGAAGCTTAACGGCTTCCACATTCCCCGTTGGAATTATACCAGGACGGCCCCAACCGCGACATTAGATGCATCACACCAAATTTCTGTACATGCCTTTGGAAGTGGATGTACCAGAAGGGTTGCGTTTACGATCGCTTCTTTGGTAGCCGCAAAAGCATGGTCGTGTACTGGAAGCCAAGCCTATTCAAATTCCTTTTGTCTGGAGACGTTCTTGAGTTGGGTAAGAGGCGCTATCTTCCCAGACGCAAGGAATTTTAGGAGGCTTGGCTTCCGGCACTGCGCTTAATGGCCAATGCTGCATCGCTTCATATTTAGGCCCCTATAGCTGAAACAGAATCAGGCTACGTATGAGATAAGTTAAACTTATTGTCTATGCGTTATGAGTTGCAATACGGTCGTAGTTTTGAACTGAAAACCTCTCTGTTATGAGACTGTGAACTTACAGGAACGCCAATTAGCACCATTCACACTAGACATGTATGTTCTTAACTATGTACAAAGTTGCACAAACCTCTATATGCAGGTTAGTACCACCTTAAACAGCACGGACACAAATGCGTCGCTTAGTGCCACTTTGACGTTGAACCGCGTCACGATAAATGATGCCGGAACATTTGAATGTGACAAAGTGACGCCAGCGACTCGCTACAGTAACATCTTCCGCGTGATAATTCTAGGTAAGCATGAACGCGGTCTGGTGTTGTTCGAAAAGTTCAATCGTTCCCGCTTATGTGTAGCCTAACAGTTCAATCATTCCCGCTTATGTGTAGCCTAACAGTTCAATCGTTCCCGTTTATGTGTAGCCTAATAGTTCAATCGTTCCCGTTTATGTGTCGCCTAACAGTTCAATCGTTCCCGCTTACGTGTAGCCTAACAGTTCAATCATTCCCGCTTATGTGTAGCCTAACAGTTCAATCGTTCCCGTTTATGTGTAGCCTAAAAGATCAATCGTTCCCGTTTATGTGTAGCCTAACAGTTCAATCGTTCCCGTTTATGTGTAGCCTAACAGTTCAATCGTTCCCGTTTATGTGTAGCCTAACAGTTCAATCGTTCCCGCTTATGTGTAGCCTAACAGTTCAATCGTTCCCGTTTATGTGTAGCCTAACAGTTCAATCGTTCCCGTTTATGTGTAGCCTAATGTAAAACTAATGGTTCAACATATAGTCTTGGTGTATAAGACAATTGTTCAAGTTGCATTTGCGCATACATTTATTTTGCAATTGATGCATGATCGTGCAAATAACTTTAATAATTAAAACGAATAGATGTGTCCGACCACTTGGATCGTTTGGACATTTCGGCGCGTATTTTGTTGAAATTCTGGCCTCAAACGTGTTTGTTTAAATCAAAAATATAAGACGTTATTAAAACGTCAACTGTATGTGGGAATGTTTGATCTAGCAGATGACATTCCGCCCTAGTTTCTTTTTAAAACATATTTTTTAATAAACATTGATGGCAAAGCCTAAGCTTGACGGAGGTCATACGCATAATTTTGATTTTGACGTTGGAAAACCGCGACGTAGCTGATCTATCAATTGGTGGTTCCGCTGTGTCACAATCAACATTACTCTCGCGGCCCCCCGTCAAGGTTTGCCTTTGTCAACAATGTTGACAACAGTTATATATGTTAACTGCATTACTGTTGTGGTATGACCTCTCCTAGCGCAAACATGTTCGTATCTAGTTATCACTTTTTTAATGTGTCTCATGTTTTTGTCATAAAGAAACACATTTCGGGCCAGAATGTCAACAACATATGCAATGGAATGTGTTCGGCATGCATTTTTGAAGGCACGACGAACGTTTTCCAAGGCATCAGACACTGTGATGGATATATCAATTGTCCATTATCATTTAATGGTCTATAAAAAATAGTATTTTTGCGAATTGTTCTCAGACCCTTCGCGTTTTTCTCTCTTCCTATGCGGATGTTGTACCTACTTGGTAATAAATTACTTAATTAAAAAACCGACTGTTTGTATATATGGGCATATATACATTTATCTTATAGTGATGATAATTTTACTACGGATTTTCTTATTTTTATATAATTTAAATAATCGCTCAAATTAATTCATAGGATCGTTCCTACGACTACGACTATAATTAGTCTTATTAGGAGTCTCCCGTCTCCTTACGTGACATAATCGTCTATTTTCCTACCACACATTATATTCTTATCACTTTGTGAATTTGTTCATGTTGACTCGATTGCAATATATTCTATGGTTTTTGGTTTTTCTAACGATTATTCTGTTGCATTGTATATTCGGGACATATACATATTTCTTGTTCCTGTTCCTGTTCCTTTTGCAGAGGGAAAGCCGATATGTCACGACAACATGACCGATGGCCAGGTGATGAATGGCTCTCAAATCGAAATTGCCTGTAGGCTGGTTTACTACGGAGCGTACTACCCAAAGTTGCTGATTAAAAATCTCGCCGGAGTGGAACTTGCAACGACAATTGCGAAGACTCTGTGGAGTAAGCTTCAACGTGGTACTGTGACGGTGACTGCGACGGTGACGGCAATGTCCATCGACCATCAGAACACGTTCGATGTCAGCGTGTCGTTCGATACCGGCGAAGTACTAAAAATCGGCGGAAAATTCAAACCACCAGAAACCGGCTATGCTAAGTTCACGACCCACACCCGCCGTTTGTTTGTCTGTTGTAAGTGTCGATGTTTAACTGGCAGGTTTACGCCTTTTACCCCGATTTGTCGGAGGGTTAACCGGATTTCCACGACGGAGTCACACGACTATGAATCGACCGATTAAATGGGCCTTTATGCTCTAGAATCTGAATGCACTACCATAATTATGCGCGTGACTTCCGTCAAACGTCGACCTAGCAATCATGTTAATATGCATAGATTTGCATTACTAGAGTTGTACACTTATGTCATGTCAGTATTCACCTATTCCCCGTACTGTTCCGCTAAATAACGTTGCCGTTAGTTTTTCTTGCAAAAAGAAATTGAGCCAGAACTCAAAAAGTCCAAGAGAGTCCAAGAGATGTACTAGCGGCGGCCATTTTTTAAGTAAGCTTGTCGAACCTGTTTGCTAAGCAAATAGTGGCGTAGTAGATCCGTTAATGGAAAATACTTTTAGGTGGTCACTTTCGGTCACTGATTGGCCACTGTGACAACATCCGGGTCAAATGCATGTAAGAATGGAACCAGTCCAAATTCTCCCAGACAGAGCCGTTCACAAAGGTGGCGTCGTTACTGGGCCGTTTACACGACCGACTATTCACGCGTTAGTCTGCTGACATGTCGAGGAAAAATCGTTGGTGTACACCGCCTTTAACTGCGTTTTAACAATCGATCCCTTGCCGTCGTTTGAAAACCGAAATGGAGAAAAGAATAATCCTATGATTGTTATTTTATGGCACTTTATTCTTAAAATCCAGACGGATTTAGCTAACTTTTCAAACAGCAGTTCAATTGATCTAGGAAATAATAATTCAGCCACGATATAGTGTCTGCGCGAAACGTATTCAAGCACATCATGAACTCTATCTGTTGCGAGGTACTCAGTTTGCTCTAGCAACCTATGCTATATCAACAAAGATTAGTTAGCTAGGATGTAACAGAAATGCTTTGAAAAGTGTAAAGGTAAGTTCTTATAATACAGCGTAGTATTCAGTCCTCGGGATTGTTTAAAGCGCTTTACTTTACTCCCAGGCAGACCTGTTCAATCGAACACCATCTCGACTTCTCTGGGAAGAATCGAAGTACCAGGTTCATTCGAAAAGACATACCACGTCAGGCATATAAAACATGCGTAATATAAAATGGCAAATATGATATTTTAAATTGCCACATTTGTCGAAAATATACGGTAAATTTTAACCCGAATAATAACGTTTAGCTATACGTATGAAAGTTATTATTATTTTACGAGTACATGTATAATTATCTTAAATAATACATAAAGTGTATTATTAAATAATTTTATAATACAATTTATGTATTATTTAAGATAAATTTATTATACACCGCCTGGGCAGTAGGGGCGCTGCATTAATGAATGTTGCACCAGTCGATTCCAGTCTTAACGGTTTGTGATATTGCCTGGGTTTCAGCGAAGTTCTTCCCAGTCCATTCTTCTATGTTATCTGACCATTTCTCCCTGTCTTCCCTGTTCCTTGAAGTATTGTTTTTGTGAGCCCGCTTGATCATGTTACATCTCAGCCTCCTCTTCTTCACTGCGGTCAGAAGATTAACCTGTAATGTTAAGTTAACCCAACACCATTTGTTTAACATTCTGTGTTTGTTAAAATACATGTTTTTAAGTGATAACTGTATTATGTGCATTGATGACAAACATATCTCTCTGTATGATTCTGTTCCACCGCAGCACGACCCGATATTGCGAAGCCGAACGTCACGGAGTATCACGTGGGTGCGTACATGCGTCTGAGCGCAGAAGCAACGCCTCCGATTCACCGGTACGAGTGTCACAACCTGAACAGCAGTGTCATTCACGACACTGTTCCTCTGTATCTCGGCCGTCACAACACCACCTTCAAATTCCGGTGCTTCGCATTCAGCACGTGTGCCGGAGTCGAATACAACGCGTCGGTGGAGTTCAACGTCACGATCACTGGTGCGTGTCCGTGCGAGCATGCACGCATGCCTGCACAAAAGCATTCGCATGCTTACGCGTTCAACACGTCAAGAAAACGCACGACCACCAAATACAAATTCGCATGCATATTATGCTATCACATTTATCTGTAATATTCGTTATCACGAGTTCAATGATGTGAGATCAGTTTCAGGAAATTGATTTGCCGTGAAGAAATTATTTGCCAACAGTCAGACATGTTTGACATAATTATCTTGACAAAATAGACGAATTCTAGACTAATCTAAGAAGAACAACCGTACTTGTATTTGAGAAAGAACCTGTTTTATTCAAGGACATACTATAATTATGCCATGCTAATAACAACTTTTCTTGACATAAAAATTACACCATGCTTGCAAACACCGACAATTATTACCATTACAAGATGACGAAGTAATGAATATTACCAAAATGGTGATATTTTTTTATTTCATCTTCTAGGAGAAAAGGCACTCGAGAAATCCAAAGTGTTTCAGAACGGTAAATATTTATATTCTATTTACTGTACTAGTTATGTTCAAAACATTGTGTGTGTGTGTGTGTGTGTGTGTGTGTGTGTGTGTGTGTGTGTGTGTGTGTGTGTGTGTGTGTGTGTGTGTGTGTGTGTGTGTGTGTGTGTGTGTGTGTGTGTGTGTGTGTGTGTGTGTGTGTGTGTGTGTGTGTGTGTGTGTGTTTACATGCTTGCGTGTACAAAAACCACGACAACACAAATCCAAACACCACCACATCCACCACCACAACCATCACCAACAGCGCCACAACCACCACCACGACCACCATAACCATCACCACCACCATCACAACCACAACCAGAACCACCACCACCTCCACAACCACCAAAACAACCACCACCACCAAAACCACTACCACCATAACCACCACAACCACAACCATAACCAACATCACCACCACCACCACCACCACCACCACCACCACCACCACCACCACCACCACCACCACCGCCACCACCAACACTGATAACTGTCTTTCAGTGGCGGTCACGCTCCTCGGAGTTATGTGTGCCTGGCTGTTCCTTGGTGTCATGGCTGTTGGCATTTCAATCCTTGTGATGGGAACCACGCCAGTGGCCAAATGTAAGACGCCGTACTATAAGATCAGACATCAAGATAAACTCTATCTTCGTTTGCACGCGCCTATGTTCGAAATAACACGCCGCCCGCAAGCACGCACGCACGGACGCACCAACTAGTGAACCAACAGTGGAGTTTTAGTACTTCCATAATGTTTCTTGGAATTCATGCGTGGTGTTCTGCGAGTATATAAAAGTTTACCAGATATGAATAAATGACCTCTACGCTAAGAACAATGGATGTTCGAAAACATAAGACAGTTTGTAAAGTGTATGCGGGAATGTTTGATTGATGAGATGTCAGCAATGGTAATGTAATTCAAGTATATGACCGTTACCAACATTGTTGGTGAAGGCAAAACTTGACGCGCGCAACAATTCGATTGTGATGTAGGCAAACTGCGACGTACAGGATACAACAACTGATGGATCCGCTACGTCGCTGTTTGCCTACGTCACAGTCAAAATTATGCGCTTTACCTCCGTCGAGCTTTCCCTTGTCAATGGTACTATTGTGAATTACATTACTAAGGCGGCGTGACATCTGACAGATGAAACATGCCCATGTACAGCTGATGCTTTAATAATAATAATAATAATAATAAAATAACTTCTATTGCGCCTAAATCCTTGGAAGCCAAGCTCAGAGGCGCATCAAAACAAAAGGGTTGGTTAATCTCAAAATCCAAAAGTAGTTTTCCAGTTGTCAACAGATGGGTCAAGGCGCTAGGGATTTACGGTGCATAAGCACGGTTGTAAATATACGTTTTTAAATGACGACGGAATTTTTTAATATTTTCAACTGATCTAACACATATTCCAAAGAGTTGGTGCAGCAACAGAAAAAGCCCTAGTTCCAATGTTAGTGTTGACTCTAGGAACAAAAAGTAGGTCAGATCTAGATGATCTCCTTTACCTTGCTTTTTTCACAAAGAAACCGTGACCATGTGACTATACCACTAGGCTACACGACCATCCATGCTGTGAACTTTGTATGACAATGCCCTCCCTAGGCATGGTAGAGACTACAGAACAGACATGAGTTAATTGTAATTGTTAATTGGTTGATTAAAGTCACGCAATGGAGTTAATTTGATCTTATTTAATTAACTGACCAAACTGATAGCATGGGTTAATTTTAATTGTTTGAATAAATCAACTTAAATAAGTTATTTGCAATTTAAGTAATTAACTTTTCTAGTTATAATTACCCATATCTGCTATGCAATTATATGAATCCTTGTTCGTAAAGAGGGTGGACGAGTCCGTGGGTGTCTTAGTGGGTGGGTGGATGGGTGGGTTAGTAGGTGAATTTGTCCGTGGGTGGGTGAGTGGTTGGGTGGGTGCGTGGGTGGGTCAGTGGGTAGGTTGGTGTGTGCGTGGGTGAGAGGGTGAGTGGGTCGATGCCCGCTGTTGCGATCCATTCGTAAAAAGTAACTAACTATAAGATTTCTCGCTAATGAAAGTAGACAATTATTATTATTATTATGAAAATATATCATATGTAACCATGTCATAAACGATTAAACATATCTTCGTTCAAATTTAATATGGTACAGAAAAACAAAATCAGATATTCGAAGAAAATCATTGAAATGCACGTACAAATTAGTGGTCACATATTATTCTAAATATTACTTTTAAATATAATGTGTTGTAGATAAACCCATACGTTGATAATATATTGAAATTGCGTAACTACATAAAAATTATATCTGTACATGAACGTGGCATTGTGTTTCCATATAAGTGCATTATCATGACGTCACAACATCAGAATACAAATTTTACACAAATTGTCACATGTTATTGGGTTTACAAAATAATAAAATAACCGAGTTTAATTATGTTTATCATTTAAAAAATCTCCTAGACTACATAAAACGAATTATCAGACATCATAAATCAACATATTGTGATAAAAATCACTCACAAAATACAAATAAAACATTTATTTAAAATAATGTCCATTATGTAACAAACAACTTCATTACCTGTCCAGCAGATAAAATAAACGTGATAAGTTATCTAAGCAAGTTTTGCGAATAAAAGTAGGTAAATATTTACTACCCATGTCATAAACGATTCAGTCGTACTTAATATGACACACAGAGACAACAATTATTCTAAGTAAACGTCGTCAAAATTGATACTTTTATCATTTTCAAAATCGTCTACACTATCAACAATTACTATCACAACACGACACAATTAAATATCACTCGTAAAATAATAATGTAAACGTTGCAAAAAATGTTGCCATTTATGTGGCTATGTTGCGCAAACATAAGTTCAGCACCTGACAAGCAGACAAATAATTGCATGGCGTTCATCGTGCCAGATATGAACGACTCATAAACTCAACTGTTTCCCATAAAATGTCCCCATAAACTTCTTCTCATTCCGACAAATGACATACACACTATCCTATCATTATATGTATATCATTACTACCACCCTTTTGATGGAATAAAATCACATATTTTGAAGGTACCTGGAAGTTGGGTTGCCATCACAATAATGCTTGCGTAGTACCATTTTGGGTAAGCCCAAAACAGTTCTCTCAACCGCAATGCAAACTCGCTTCCCTTTCCCGCCATGGTCCATTTACATCGTATGCCTTGGCTAAAGTCCAAACTCCCTTCCAGTTGCATCAAAAGGTCCGAACGAACATGGATCGTGTATTTCGAAACATACTATATTATGAATTCGTTGACTTTCACTCCAAGCAGATCTAACTACACCGATATAGATAGTTCCATCATCCAACACATAACGAAAAATCTTTTGAATCATTTTATCGGGCAGGTCACACAATGTTCTCAATGTCGACATGCCAATTGTATCTCGTCCAATTTCGATTGATTCTCCAACACTGTTCTCTTCGATTTGGATGTCCATCTCTTTCTCGAGGTGCCTATTTGATAGTTCGTGTGAATACTTGCGGTAGATTGAAATATTGTTAGCCTCTAGATTATGCGCATAGCTAATTTTGCCAACTTCTGGTCCGGGTGCATGTCCCAGTCATCAAATTCTTGTTCAGGCGAACTATTCCACGTTATTTGATCACTAGCTACGACAAGCTCTCGTACATCATCATTATTTGCGTCTAAGCATACATAGTGCTCGCCATAACCTCATGGAAATGCCCTAAGATAACACAAGGTTGATCATTTGTCACCTGAGAAAGTCCATCAGGTCGAATGAGAGTCGTTCCATGTTTCAGAGTAGATACTAAAACTATTTGAAGATTGAACAATTGAGACATTGTTTGCAAAGTTATTTGATCCCCAAATTCATGTTGTAAGTTCATACGATGTAAATACTTAACTCTCAATTCGGTGAGATAACTGCTCCATGGTACACCCTGCTCGGAGCTTCCCAATGCCCTATGGGTATCCAGATAGTTCCCTACTTCTCGTCGCAATGTATCTGCGCTTCTATGAATTCCCAGCTTTGCCAAATGATACGCCATTGCAGCGAACTGACAACTGCAGTCACCTGGCGGATAGTAGCTGATATTAAGTACGAATTCTGACACAAGATTCTGTAGATTACTATCCGTGGTCATAAGTATGTAATACTTGACTTGAGAGTATTGTTCGGTATCGATGCCAATTCTGTCACGTGACACACTATTTCTACAGCGTGCTTTGCACGTGGAGGGAAGAACCTCACTCTGTTTCTCTTTTTGGCATTCTACTATGATACCATGCAGTGCCCATATCTTCGTTGGTACCTTGTGTTATTGCAATTTGTATCGAACTAACACCCGTGCTCCCAGTTCGTATACAGGGGTTTTCAGACTCCGCATCAACGCTTTATTTTTGCACTCATTGCAATGACGAGTGGCTTTTTCGGCTACTTTTCGCACCGCGTTGCATGTGTTTAATCGACTCTTGACATCACCCTTACGAATTTGAACAGCAGCCACACGGGTATTGAAATTACGCTGTCGTCAAAAATAAACATGGAATGGGCTTTGCCATTTCAAACATTCCTTAGGTCTGTCATTTATTTATTTCTCATAAGAAGGCAACTGGCGAACCCAATTGATACCTAGCTGATTGTATTTCACTAAGTCAAATGCAATTTGCTTTTTCAGAATTTGGTTCATTCTTTCAATTTTGCCCTGACTTTGAGGATGGTACGATCCACTGGTTCTGACGGTTACGTGTTTGTTCTTTAGCTATCTTTTCACATGTTTCCGGAATTCGGTACCACAATCGTGCTGAACGAGGCGGGGGGGGGGGGGTACCCATACAATTCTAAGATGTCCTTGAGCCTGGCCATTACTGTCGACTATTTTTTATTAGGTAAGGGTCACCAAGTGTATCTACTGAACACGTCATCTGCATCGAATGCATGTGTGTGGAGCTTTATTCACGAAGCGCGCCGTCATTATCTGGTGTCGCGTGCCTTGGGAAAGCACGTGGCTTATTGCAAGTTCCGACAAACACATATCATTCTTAAATGAACGATGCATGCGGTCCAATTCCTTTCCGGCGATCATATTGCTCCTTGACCAACTTAGTGACATTGGACGTTGTAACAATTTTCTTGTTGTCCTAATACAGGTCTGTGCCGACTAACTTGTAGCTGAGCCAGTTCCTGTAGTATTTGGTCAACGCGCTCCTTTCAGCAGTCGTCCGTTCGCAAACAGGGGGCAAACGATTTCCACTCAACAGCTGTTGTATGATCTCGAAATGAGTGTCGGGCATCACCGAACAAGTTCTTTTTACTCTCGCAGCGAAGCACCCACAAGCCAGAAGAAGAGACGAAATTAGCAACCTGCGGAAAAAACCGAGAACATGTACCTATCGCTTGAAATATAAACGTAGTTTCTAACCGAACTGATAATTATGCGCTACACGCTCAGGGTGAAATTACGGTTAGTGTAAGGTTTTAGATAAGGGTTTAGGTTAGGGCTAAGATCAGATAAGGTTTGAATTACATTCAGGTTAGGGTGCGGGTTAGGGTGTCTTACAACTGTTAATGTAATAATTAACTGATTATGTAATATGTGCCCGATAATGTATTGAAATTAACCAAAAAGGTAATAAAATCAATCAATAATGTAATAAAATTGACCAATAACGTAAGTGTCTGATACCGTAATAACAACGACCCGTAATATAATAAACCTTCTATCTGATGTGTAATATTTTTTACTGATAATGTATTACCTTTTTCCTGCCCATAATGTAATAACTGTTGACTGATAATGTAATAACTGGACAATTTCAAGTCCAAATAGTGTAAAAGTTACACTAAGGTTTTTTTAGGGTTTACTATGTTAACAACAAGGTCACACCAGAAAAGAAAAGAAAAGAAACCCCGCCAAGGTCAAGTTAAAGACAAAGATATTGCGAAGTTCAACCCGTGTTTGTCTAATAATATTGCCACGACAACATCATAAATGTTAAATAGCCCCCCACCTCTCAACCTTCACAATCACGGCCTACTAACCACCCTCTATCATGCGGGTCAATGCCCTCCTTTCATTAGGGCCACCATGCGCCTCATTCGCATTCATGTGTGTGTGTGTGTGTGTGTGTGTGCGTGGGGAGTTTCGTGCATGCGTTCTGTGCGTGTGCGTGGCCGAGTACGTGTCACTAGTAGACGCATTTATCTACATGTGTGATTCCTTAAAACTTCACAACAACCTATCGCTAAATTCCAATGATCATAATTATTATAACTAACACAGCTCACCAAACACAAGCAAGCATCTTTATAACTAGAATGAACAAGTCGGTGCGTTAACGCTCTCTGTTCTACCTCGCACCTCACTTATATTAAATTATCTACCTACATCTATCAAGCCGTCACCATCCTCTCCAATATTCCAAAAAACGTCTTTAAAATACATCCTCCAAACAGATAATGAGCCAGCCGTGCACTACGCAGCACAGTATGCTGTGTTACCATGATGCTATTCATATCACGAATAACATCCCTGGTTATATTTCAGTTGCATCCTACTAGATTAGAAATTGTATCTGGACTGTGTTATATACATGCAATTCATGTAGGCGTATTATGTTTGCATCGATTTTGATTATACTCGGATTACCTGTACTATATATATATATGTGTGTGCATTGTGTGTAATAATATGTGTCCGTTTGGCATGTATGTTTATACAAGTTAAGATAGGTTAAACTTCTGCATTACAAACTAACTTAACCGAAAAAAATCCCAAATTAACGTAGCTTAACTACTTAACCTTAACGTTAATCGAACAAAATCCACTTGTGCTGTCACCTAGCGATCTCGTTTGAACTGGACTAGCACCAGCGTTGTTTTTTGTTAATAATATTGGGATGCATAATGAAAAAAATAATAATACAATTAAGTTACTACAATCACTCCTTACACACAACGCACACTTAGGCTTTATCAAACACCGTGCTGCTTGAGCATTTGCTTACAATTCTACAACCATATTGGGTGTCAGTGCAGCACGTTAACACGTTATTGTGACGGATTGTTTACATTTAACACAGCCACAGGTGTTACATATTAATTTGTAACAAGAACAGTATAGCCATAATCGTTAATTTAATTAGTTAGTTTGACAATTTAACTAAACAAGTTAACGACCCAAAAAAATTATTAACTTAAGTTAATCGAAAAATGTTCATAGTCCTCTTAAATATTAATCACCTCATTCAGGTAAAAATCCCCTGTAATTTACATTATCAGTCAAAAGTTATTGCACTCTCTGGCAGAAGGTTTATTAGATTATCTTTGGACACGTATTGGCACGTATCGGGCAAATGAAAACTGTCTTGAGTCTGTAGTCTTGCATTAGGCTATCAGTTAATGATCACATAATTTGTAACAGGGTTACCGTTATGGCAGTGCGCTGTATCCTATTCCATGGGCATGTCTACTAGTTTCATCCAGCTCATTTCAATGTAAAATGTCCGTTAGTGCAGCCTCAGCGAAATAAGCAAATAAACGGTTACCCTGTGTTGACGCTAGCTAGAATAACTCGCCTGTGACGTGACGTAGGCTACAGTCTGCTACTACACGGACTTCACAGCGACATCATGTTTTACTATGCCGAACACGACTCAGTATTTTAGTGTCGTCTGCCCTGCACTGATTATCGTCCACTAAAAATGTATTAACTTGCATATGGTACAGTTGGTAATTTAACACAATTAATATATTACCAGCGAAGCGTGACTGTTTGATATTTCGCTCGCTAACACAACGGCAAGCGTGGTTTACTACATACGGCAGCGTGGCTATTTGTTCGCGTGAATCCACGTGAACCACATGTTAGAATCGGAGCCGAAACTCCAATAGTATCCACCGCTAGATACTATGACATATTATAAAAATCCTGAATGGATATTTTATTTTTATTTCATATTTTAAAACATTGTTTAATGATAGAGTGTGATGTTTGTGATTACGTCGTTCGTACGTAGTTGGTTAGAATAGTCAGACGAGTACTACTCATCTAGCGAACTGCCGCTGTCCAGTTGACTAATGTCCGACGCGAAGCGTGATATGTCTAGTTCATGACAGTCAATTAATTTAACACCAATCGTCCACACCACAGCTGCGTTCACACCTACAGAATACAATTAGTCAGACTCAGACGAGCATTTAACTGCCGCTGTCCAGTTGATTATTGTCCGACGCGAAACGTGATATGTCCAGTTGATGACAGTCAATTAATATAACATCAATCGTCGACACCAGAGAGTAGTCAGCCGAAACCGTTTAATAGCCAATTTGTTTTGACAGTGATCGAATACCCAGACCCCAATCTCTCCATCTTTTTTCTTCAATCTTTCCTGTTGTTACTGTAAGTTCTAACTTCATATTTCTCATTATATGACCTCTAAATATTGCTTGTTGTGTTCTAAATTTGTTAGTGATCTTTCTGTTTGATTCGGCTGTCCTAAGGATGACTTAATTGCTATTCCTTTCAGTTCATGGCAAAGTATAGTCATCAGCTCCTAAATTCGTCAATCCCTTCCTTGCGGCTGCAATGCGCATTCAAGCATGTCCCGGTTTGTAGGTCACGAGCCGTACCCATCCATTGACACTATTCCGTCAATACATCCTGCATAAAAGTTCGTCTTGCCCGAACACTCCTTCCTAGTATACTAGTTTATAACGATAGGGCTAATCGTTTGTTCCAATTTGCCCTACCCATATTACGTCTTACCTGTGTCTATATATCAAGACGCTCACTTGGACTCGCTGTAAGTATATCTCCTCCCAGGCGCCGAGCGCCGCGGGATCGAGGTTAAGAGCCAAGGACTGTAATGGAAAAAACTGCTGCCTTTGTTCTGTTGCTGCACGGGTGGGTGATACCTAGTAGAACATAATGTGTATTATTTCCCGAATAATTTCGTTATAGCGTATAATGACAACAATATAAATGTGATATGCATAACTGGTATTACCCGAACATCTTCCTAGCGTGTTGTGGCAATGCGGACTACAACATTTGACGCTGACCAAATTCCACTTTATTTAAATCTCTCTATCTTGACCCAAGCGTAGGCACACCCAAGACCATGTCTACGGACGGGACTACTTTTTACCATTGTACAAAGTGACGCTCGTTTAACATGAAGCGTTCGGTATGTCGATATTTCGTGGTCGGTTTTAACAAATCGGTTGTTGTTGCAGGGGAGGATAAGAAGAGAGAGCAAGCGAGCGTATCATCCACCTCGTTCTCTGGCTCTGACTTTTAGACACTGTCGTTGGGAAAACAGGATTACAGCCTCGTCCGGTAATTGTGGTCGTCGCTGGGTAGTTTTGTCGTCATGGTCAGCCATGTTGTCGACGGAAGCTGTTTCTTCATAGGAAGTCATGCAATGTCATGGACGGCCGTGTGGTTATGGACAGTCGTGTCGTCTTGGACAGGCGTCTCGTCATGACAGCCGTGTCGTCACGGGTGGCCGTGTCGTCATGGACAACCGTGTTGCCATGGGTAGCCGTGTCGTCAGAAGTAGTCTTGTCATCACGGGCAACCTTGCCGTAATGGGAAGCCGTGTGGTCACCGGTAGCCGTGTCGTCACGGGTAGCCCTGTTGTCACGGGTAGCCGTGGTTTCATGGATAGCTGTGTTGTCTTCGGCAGCCGTGCCATGCTAGGACGGAGAGCCATGTTTGGGTGTCATTGTCATCTTAAAGAATAGAACCAAACATAAAACATTAGTTAAACCATTAATGAGATGTGATACATATAACCTACGACGTTCTTGTGTAATCGCATCTCACAAATTATATAAATAAAAACATTTCCCTGTCTGTAATCTGTGTTAAGTAATTCTGTCATTATGCACATCATTACGTCCATGTTACAAAACAATACGTTTCTCTATCTGTGGACCTATATCTCTGTTAGTTTTGCAAGTATGGGGCTGACATTTTACATGTGATCTAACGGGTCCGTTGTGGTGGTTTGTAGATTACTATTTTTTCTAACTTCGTCCATGGGATGGGGATTTTGGGAGGTCACAATATTAAAATGGTACGTATCACCGTCAGTGTTGTACATGTGGGGATGCGTGTAGGTCTAGTAGGCCCATTGGTGCGATTGAGGTTGTTTCGAAGTTCGTCCGGAGCGGTGGGGATCTCGGGGTCACATACATATAAGTGCTTTTTACCTAGGGCAACGCTGGGAAACTTAAGCAATCATCTCCAACAAAGGAACGTTGTACACCTGTACCTAGAGCGCCACGTCGCAATCGTTATATGGCTGCACGAGAAGGTAACGGAAAGTAGAAATAGAAAAAGTACCACGGTACAGGTATGTTTCTGCCGAGAGGCTGTCGGTCTGTCATTGTTGCACCGGCTCTCAGCAGCTACGCTGCCCTTCAAACCGCCGGTGGAGGACGTACAAACCATCGCCCGTTTAAAACACCACCGTAATATACCCAACGTACGTTCGCACTTTTTCGAGTGTTTTCAACCCATGTTTCGAACACGTCGTCACTGGCGAAACACTCATTAAAAATATGGGAGACGACAGAGGTCACTATATCCCATTTTCCACTTGTGTTGGGGCCGACCTCCCAACCATCTTCTACCCTTTGTTGAGCTAACCCCTTATTCGCTATTACTTCTAAGACTCCCCTTCTTACCATTCACCAACCCCTCCTCACGATTTTAGGACCATCCTGCATCTATGAAACAGCAAATCTCCCGCTTCCCCCTTCCGGCGATACAGTCTTCATATCTAGTTTTCTTTCTTCATTATTGTTTCGGTACATAGATTGGTAGTCAATGTTACGTATGGGGTGCTCTCACCTGTGGCTCCAAGAAGTTGTTCGCTTGCGACAGCGGCCACACCCCTGGACACCGCTTCGACTGGCGGGATAAACCAGGTGAGTGTAACCGATAGATCTAGAACCATCGGTGATTTGGGGACATGCCCATCCCAAGCATGCAAAGGCAGCTCAGGCGGACTGGGCGAAGGAGATCTCTAGATAGATCCAACGGTCAGGAAAGCAGTTCTGTAAGGCTTTATGGTGAGCCAATGGCATGACAGGGCATGAAAAAGTCATGGCCATCCAATGTAGCCGTGACAATTATTCGTACCACTGGATCCAGGCTTCGGAGGCCGAGAGAGTGGGATCACCCTTTTCCAAGGCCTTTCCCAGTATAAAGCCTTCTCGTACAGATCTTTGTATACCTCACTTAAATACAAAATCGTCATCAATGGAAACGATGGACTACCAAGAGAGAAGAGTTAATGTTATTATGATCCATATAACAATGTTGTTGTCATGCGTATGTATACATGTGAGTTGTCGTTCATCGTTTCACAATAATTCACAACACTACGGGTAGACGCAAAACACTGCTGTGAACCTGGCCATTGTACTGTTCTGAACGGACGTTGAAGACATCACCATGATGTTTTGTAGGGGCAGTGTTTTGAGCGTTCTAAACCGGCGTTGGTGGTTCAAGGGCTCTCCTAGCTGCTAGTGCTTCCGCTCCCTCCTGCAACACCCGAGGGAACAACTCAGTCATACGTCATGGGTCATTCCATTCTAGTTAGGATTACGTACGGATTTAATTAGTTGTGTGAAGCTTAGTGTCATTGTGCAGACATAGTGTCATGTGGTTGGGCGAAGACATCAGCATGTCGTTTCGAGATCTGCTTGTCTTGCGCTATCCTCTGCGAGATGGTGCCTTTCCAGTTCTCGTCTAGTAAGAGAGTATGAATCTCGTTGTCCTTGATACAGCGGAAATGGTAGATGCTGAGGCTGAAACTGTCTGGAATGTTAAGAGGATTGACCAAGAGCCGTTCCAGGCTTTCACCAAACAAATGCCTGGTGGAAAGAACAGAGACTATTTATGATGCCATTTGATAAAAGAAGCTAACGATGTTCTGTACTTCCATTTCCAGCAGTGTGAGCAACGGGAAGCATTAAGTGGAATCTCTCAAGAATGGCATACAGCTGTTCTCCTTGTTGTACATCGGTTGTAAACGAGAGATGGAAATCTTGGAGAATTCTTTCGACATGAGCATCAGTCGTGTCCCCCGGCATTCTCTAATGGAAGGAGCCTCCGACTAGTTATGAAGAGTGATCTCCTCACATGCTTGGAAGACGTCTCCGATGCCCAGTTTAAGACTCATGCTACCACCACCGGTGTACCTTTTGTTGTAGCTATCATCCAGATGTTGAAGCCATCTGCAATCAAAACTGTTGGTGAGTATGCCCAAAAGATCTTCAATCCGTACCTGTCCACAGAGCTTCAAACTGCGTCACAATGTGATGACCCACTGAAAGGCAGAACTAGAGCAAACCGTTGAAAGAGTGCGAAAATATTTGGTGGCTGCAGCAGTCATACCGGTAAACTGCAAAACATCCTCCGATTGGACAACAAGAAGGCAGAACTGTTTATGTTCCTGTCAGAAGCTCTCATTGGATTGACAAGGAGGACAAGCAGCTTGTCATCACTGATGGAGAAACAATCATCAGCAAGGCACCACTGCCATAACTGGCCCGTTCAGCCATGAAGAAGCTGACAGTTGCAAGATACTGCATACAGTCCATGGACATCACGTGCACGTTGACACGGTGGTGTTGGCCGTGTCAATGGTCCAGGGGATTCAAACAGAACAACTGTGGTGAGCATTCGGAACTGGCAAGTGTTTCTGGTACCTGGCAGCCCACGAACTAGCAGCCAACCTGGGACCGGAGAAGGCTCGGGCGTTGGTAACGTTCCACGTTTTGGCTGGGTGTGACTCTTCTTTAGTGTCGTAAGGTATTGTAAGAAGACTACCTGGGCAATCTGGACTGTGTTACCAGAACTCACAGATGCACTGTTGTAACTATCTTCTGCACCAAATGATATACCGGAAAATGTAAGTAAGTAAGTAAATAAATGTTTATTTTTCCAACAAAAGATACATACAGTGTTTATGGTATATCAGAATGAGTATGTCAGAAAAAAATGATTTACTTACAACACATGGAATATGGCAGATATTGCATAATAGTACAATGTTAGTTATTATTGGCTATTACAATATACATACACAAAATAACACATTGATGGTAGTTACTTAGTTGGCAATTAATCA
The DNA here is from genome assembly GCA_963995525.1 of Escarpia spicata. Taxonomy (NCBI): domain Eukaryota; kingdom Metazoa; phylum Annelida; class Polychaeta; order Sabellida; family Siboglinidae; genus Escarpia; species Escarpia spicata. The sequence goes on from OZ023217.1 coordinate 11,273,580, forward strand.
TTTACATTGGCTTGCAGCAAATTACAATACAATCATATTTTTAGTTGCGATATGCTCACTTATTGATAACAGTGTAGTGCAAATTAGAATTAAATGTACAGTTAAATACAAATTTTTTGACCAATGACCTGTTTTTAATTATATTTGTCGATCCTGTTCCTTTTTAATTTGCAAACAAATGCATGAACTGTTGACACCATTGTAGTACTGGAAGGTAATGAATTCAAGCGTTTTACACCATAGATTGCTAAACACTAATCTTAGATCTTACAGAATGTAATCCATACCATCGAAGCGTTTGTTATTCTGCTGTGTAACAGAACCACCACATGCACGGACATTGACAAGGCATGAAAGAAACTCTTCACAAAGAAGAACAATGTGCATCTGACCCTGCTAACCAAGGCAGCTCTGGGGGAGCATGTCATAGGGGCGGCCCTGTATGCAGGCCATATGTGCATGGGGCCAGACACTGCTACCACCATTAGAGCTACCTCCACCAACCAGCTGGGGCTGGGCCAAGCTTGAGGACGAGATGTACGAGCCGCACTGAACAAACGTAATTACAATAAAATATATACATAGAATTACACGAATTAGTCATATCAACAGCATTACTGAATAATTATATACATTATAAAGAAATTGAAATATCCAAACATTGCTTTGAAATGTATAAATGAAAACGTGACAATTTCTGCATATTAGTACTGTTTTTTCATCCATTATCTACTGAAATAGCACCACTTGTCCATTGACTTCTTGTCAATCACTTCATACAATGTTGTAGAAGCCTAGATTGTAAACTATCCTCACTTTAAGTCATCTAGTTTGTCTGAAGTTGGTAATTCTGAACACTGATTAAATTGTTTGATTGGTCCGCCATTTTATAAAATGGCCGCTTCCCAGAGAAGTTGAGATGGTGCTCGATTGAACAGGTCTGCCAGGGAGTAAAATGTAAAGCGCTTTGAACAGTCCAGAGCACAGGATACTGCGCTATATAAGAACTTACCTTTTTTACCTTTTACTATTACCGTCAGGAACAAAATTTGCGATGGCTCAATATCTGTTTATTATGTTTCCGTCTACATGTGTACCAAATGTTGTGCTTTTATTACAAAATGCACAATCGGTTTGCTACGCCGTCCCTATTTTTGTGTGTGTGTGTGTGCAATTTGTAGATGTTTGATAACAGACATATCGGTCTGTAGTTCCTTAAGTCTTTCTTATTTCCCTTCTTGAAAATTATCATCATATTTGAGTTCTCCCGTGCGGTGGGTATTCGGCTTTCTGATAAGCATTTAGCGTATAGCTTAGCTAGTGTCTACGAGATTATATCTTTTCCTGCTTTTAATTTTTCAATGCTTACATGATCGTTGCCTGTTATAATGTAATGTGCGATTAATTGCATTTTATCACAGTTATCTCATTCTGTAGAGGGTACGATAGAGAGTTATCTGAACGGAGGCCGGGGAATTAAATTTAACCAAAAATTTCGAATTTGCTTTTCGTGCGTCTATGCACGTATATGCACGAACATGTTAGCACACATATACGGACGGAAGTACGAGCGCACATAGTCACTTCACAATCACACACGTACACGAACACGTACACGCACACGCACACGCACACGCACACGCACACGCACACGCACACACACCACAGACACACATACACACATACACACATACACACATATACACACATACACACATACACACATACACACATACACACATACACACATACACACATACACCAGCATTGCCACCCTCATCATCAACATCATCATCATCTTCATCACCACCATGAGTGGTGCTGTGCATACCTATTCGACAATAAGTAGGCAAAGAGGAGTCACATGTACATAATGAGTGGGAAGAAATGACCATTGTCATTTTTCACAACCGCCTTAACCAGCGTACAACAACTAACACGTGCCTTCCGCGGCGGCCAACGAACGCCTCTTCAACTTGATGAAATAGACGCACAGTCGGCGAACACGGTGCCAAGCAAGAGGGCGAACGTACCGAGCAGAGCCTGCATCCCTGCAACATATAAATATAACACTTTCGGTGTGTGCGTGTGTTCGTGCGTGTGTGGTGTGTGTGTGTGATTGTGTGTGAGCGTGTGTGAGAGAGTGAATGTGAGTATGAGTATG
>OZ023217.1:11275943-11299477 GCA_963995525.1 Escarpia spicata
AGAAAAACAAAGTGGCTGGTATTGGTTCAAATCTACACTTACACATATACACATGCACGCAAGCACGCAAGCACACACACACACACACACACACACACACACACACACACACACACACACACACACACACACACACACACACACACACACACACACACACACACACACACACACACACAAATACACACACACTCACATACACACACACACGATCGCGCACACAGACTCACGCTCACACACACGCGCGCGCAGACTCACACCCACACACACTCACACACATCCACTAATACACCTACATCCCAACCAAAAATGGCTTCAAAACCACGTAGTTGCTAATACATTAAGCCACCGCGCCGTCCAGTTATGACATCCATTAAAATTTCCATGTGCATTTATACATGTTCCACTCGATAGATGGTGCCACTGTGTCGATTTATTTTCCACGCGACATGTGGTAACGACCATCCCACCTACTCTCAAACGAGGCATTTCATTTGTGTACGTGGACATTGTAAACGTGTGTGTGTGTGTGTGCGCGCGCGCGTGCGCGTGCGTGCGTGTTTGCGTGTGCGTGTGCGTGTGCGTGTGCGTGTGCGTGTGCGTGTGCGTGTGCGTGTGCGTGTGCGTGTGCGTGTGCGTGCGGCGTCATTCCTGCATGCTGCTTACCAGTTACGGTGACGTATAGCAGACTAGTCCCGTTGTGATAATCGCCGAGGAAATAATTCAATCCGACACACTCCATTTCACAAACTCCTGAGGCTCCTGTCATATTTTTCGTCAGCAGAATCTTTGGGCCGTAAAATGTGTGTCCGATCAACGCTACTGTGCACTCGACACGTAGAACAGGAGGATTGGCGTCTATCGTCAGCGTCAAGTAGTCACCTTCAATAATCTCCGTATTGTTTGTCGAGGAGTTAAAGATAGGCGGATCTACGACAACGGGTAGAAACGACATGAGAGCACATTTGATTTTTCCACAGGTGGTCAAGTTGAAGGGAGCCAGTCAATTCTTCTACCCGGATTTAGAGGGCATAGTAATTTGTAACAAGACGTTTGTTGTTCTGTTGTACGTGGGAAAATTTGAGATCGTTGAACATCAAAGGGTATTGTAGTTAACTCAGCCCGACTCACCCGTTTTGCCAACAAAGCTTGTTTTGAAACTGGATGTTTTGCTTACTATTTGAACATGCCCCGGGGTCGTACCTTCCAAATTGCGAACGTTGTTAAGGGCTTACTAAAGACAATTTGGTGGGCCGTATACCTTCAACATAGTTAGTATAGTTTTAAGAACATTATATCAATTAATAGATGAAAAACTATGCAAAGACTACCTCTTTCTAACGCTTGGCGAAAATGGGGCTTAGAAAATGCTGAAACCTCAACAACAACAACAACAATGACGATGATGACAAGGATAACCACAACAAAAACAACGATGATGATGATGACAAGGATAACCACAACAACAACGACGATGACGATGATGACAAAGATAACCACCACAACAACAACAACAACGATGACGATGATGACAACGATAACCACAACAACAACAACGATGACGATGATGACAAAGATAACCACCACCACAACAACAACGATGACGATGATGAAAAGGATAACCACAACAACAACAACGATGACGTTGATGACAAGGATAACCACAACAACAACGACAATGACGATGATGACAAAGATAACCACCACAACAACAACAACGATGACGATGATGACAAAGATAATCACCACAACAACAACGACGATGACAATGATGACATGAATAACCACAACAACAACAACAACAACAACGATGACGATGATGACTAGGGTAACCACAACAACAACCGACGATGACGATGATGACAAGGATAATCACAACAACAACGACGATGACGATGATGACAAGGATAACCACAACAACAACGACGATGACGGCAGCTTCAGTTACGAAATCAATCATCATGACTACGCGTTTGGCATTTGTCTTAAAATTAACATGTCGGTGTCACTGACTAATCACGGAAACAAACAACGGGAAAACAAACAAACAAACAAACAAACAAACAAGAAACCGCGCAACTAGAATAGACTTACAGAGAACTTTCACGGGTTCGGTCTTATGGGTCAGGGTCCTTTTAGGAACATTGTCCGCGCGCACCCAATCCTCAGCGGATGTTTGGACATTCGCCGGAGCCAGACACTCCAACTTCATTGTGTATACGTTCTCAGCAAGTTGGCGGTCAACCACTACCAACATGGTCGAGTTTACATGTCCGGCAGTACCAGCGTCACTCACCTTGACGGTCTGCAAATATGTGGCATCATCAACTCAAGACATGTCCAACAAGCAAATAGATGTCCATCGAAATCAATAAGAATCATGGGCGATGATTAGAAGATCAGAACAGACCATAGAAACAGCGGAAATATGGTTCCTGAGAAGAATGGTATTGTGAACAGAAAAGGAAAGTAATGAAGACATCCTTAGACCAGCAAAACCTAAAAGAAAGAACATGAGCAAATTAGAAAACAAGCAGGTTTATAGCTCGTGTAATGAGAAAGCACAATGTAGGACGTCAAGGGACAACGGACAAGACCGAGGAGAGCAGATGGAGATGACGTCATCGAGAACAAAAATACTGGATAGTTTGCAACATGGTTTGGAAGGAGCGTGTCAGTGCTATAACAACACATGCACTTACGCACACAAATGCGCGCGTACATACGCAAATGCACACATGCGCACGCACGCACGCACGCACGCACGCACGCACGCATGCACACACGAGTGCGCGCGCACACGCACACGCACACGCACACGCGCACACACACACACACACACACACACACACACACACACACACACTCAAGCAGTGGGTTTAGAGGACCATCGCCAACGCCCACAACAGACGGGTCACTTAGAAGAAATCAATTGAATGTTTCGTTGTGCTATGTACTTTTCTGCGCTCAAATTCATATTATGTATAGTATATATGACGGATTTAATTTTGTTTAACCAGATTTAAAGAGATTGACATCTAAACACCTATATCATGCACAAATGTATGTACCCTGCTTATGATATCATCGTCTAAGTCACGATGACAAATGTATCTGAATCTGAAGGTGCACTGCAGATGTTGCTTGTGGGTACATCAAAGAAGCCCCTCGCGGCTATTAACGTGACATTTATTCGAGAGGAATAAGATGTAAACATGTTCTATTCGGAGCTCTGCTCCCTTTTCTCTGAAGTCTGAGCTTTCTTTTTTGATCCAAGGTAGAAACAGTTGTCATTTCATCATCAGTAATTTTGATGAAAGAACAAAATGTCAGCCTACATATAGTTAGACGGGTTTCCAGTCAACTGTAGTACTACTGATTCACCAGCGACGGCGTGAACTAAGGGATTCCCAGTTTACAGATCTGTAGTTATATACTTCATTTTGTTTGTAAATTGTCATACTCTCTCATTCGATGACTACCATGTCAGGTCAGTTGAATCCGATGAGTATTGGCCGTGGTTTTGAAGCCATTTTGGATCGTTCAAAATCGCAAGACCCACACCAAGTATTGGAGCGTGGGGGTGATGATGGTTTGAAAGAAAACGAATGACTACAAGTTTGTCAGGAATTGGGAAACCACCCTAAGGGTGGTCGAAATACTATAAATATCATATATATATAATACGTAATATAATATTTAATATTTTTATAATATAAAATATTTCATTTATAAAGCGCCATATATCCGGAATGTAGAAATACTGCTCAGAGGCGCCTACAATACAACGTTGTTAAAATATAGTTATACTACTTTTCTTGCGTACAAGTAAACATATTACATATGATATGTAAATTATTTGTATAAATATTATATTAAATGTCATATAAAAAATAAAATCTAATATAGGGAAATTAAAATAACGTAATACGTAATTATGTCTAATATAATTAAAATAAATATGTATGGTTTACAAAACTTGTAATGTGTAAATCTAAACCTATCCATAATATATTAATAATAAAAAGCTATATGACTAAAAAATTAAATATATTGTATGTATTATAATGCGGCCTTAAAACATGTGTTTTAAGAATAAGATAAAATATGTGTTTTGACATGAACATTATAACCAACGAGCATGTCACTTTGTTATATTTCATCCAAGACAATACGTGCGATTTAGACTTCAATATTTTAGTTTTATTGGCGGATAACAACGGTTCTCACCTCCGACCTTGGCATTTCCACGCCCGTGTGGCTATACCAAAGCATCGTCGGGATGTAGGTTCCTTTGTAGAACACACTACACCTACAGATGGAGTACTCGGCAGTGAGTGTTTGAGCTCGCACATTAGGCGCGAGGTGTACGAGCATAATCAGACGTATGCTGAAGTTCTTACCTAAATGTCCCCGGTTTTGACATATCGCCAACAACGTAACTGTTTTCTGTACAAAGCACTAAAACTTTCGAATGTTTTAGTATTTCCGTTGGGACGTGTTAGATTCACATCAAACTTACATCGGTGTACAAACAATTATAAAGTAGAGGGACAACAACGTTCTAATGAACGACTGGTTTACCTGACATTGTAGTCAAGGGACCAACGTATGTTCCATAGGCATGGACATTTATAATAATGGCAACTGATCGATCATTAGGGATGCATTATCTTACAAACGAAATGATATTGCCATTTATCTTACCGGTATCTTGTTTGCTCTTACATTTGGCTAATCCATTCCATCACTCGGAAATGGCGCGAGTACCTCGTTTGTCAACAAATACATATTATTATTAGTATTAATAATAACTCCTTCATCATGTTACATAGTCTTAGCTGTTTTGTTGAACAGATACACACGATCCATGTATTACTAGGCTTTGGATGATTGTAACGGTATCTTCTTCCATGCGCCCCGGTCAACTTGCCTCATTCCATGTTCATTCGTATGACCATTGACCTCCTATTTACTTGTTGGCTATGCAGTCCATAATACAACGTTAGTTATTTAGAGTGAACTCTTACGTGTTTGCTATATGTTATGCTTTTCTAGAGGACCTATCTCTATAAGGAATAACTGAGTGAACTCTTACGTGTTTGCTATATGTTATGCTTTTCTAGAGGACCTATCTCTATATGGAATAACTGAGTGAACTCTTACTTGTTTGCTATATGTTATGCTTTTCTAGAGGACCTATCTCTATAAGGAATAACTGAGTGAACTCTTACGTGTTTGCTATATGTTATGCTTTTCTAGAGGACCTATCTCTATAAGGAATAACTGAGTGAACTCTTATGTGTTTGCTATATGTTATACTTTCCTAGAGGACCTTTCTCTATATGGATTAAATTGAGTGAACTCTTACGTGTTTGCTATATGTTATGCTTTCCTAGAGGACCTTTCTCTATATGGAATAACATAGTGGCGAGCCAAACAGTGCCACTGAGGGAACGAGTTTTAAAAGATCAATATTATTATACTGTAATGGCAGTAACTGTTGTCCGTTGTATGTTACTCCAAGGGAGAGTGTGCGCATTACACTTCCTTGTAACAATGCAATATTCAATGGCAATGTCCGTTATAATGACCGACATGTCTTACCAGAAGTTAATCGTAGAGCCCACCTCCGCTTCGCCCATGGTCAAGTTGCTGCCACAGACCGGGGCACTGTCTGAAGACAACGGCAAAGGTAACATCATTTCACAGCAGATTTAAAAGGTAATGGAATATCCACCCCCCCCCCCCGTGCGCAGGTTCCCTGTGTGTGTCGGTATATATATATATATACAGTGTCTCCCTTGCCCTCCTTCTCTCGTTTCTTCCTCTCTGTTACTCTGTTATTCTGTTCACTATATACAGACTCATTCGCTATCTGTTTACATATTACCTTCCTGTCTCCCTGCGATTACCCGCTCGTTTTGCCATCCATAACGACATCTCTTCGTCTCTCAGTCCCTACCTCCCCCCTTCATTCCAATTTGCCTCCCTCCCCCTCCCTTCCTCCATCTTCCGTCCTTCCGTGCCCTTTGCGCTCTCTCTGTCTCTCTGTGTCTCTGTGTCTGCCTGTCTGTCTGTCTGTCTGTCTGTCTGTCTGTCTGTTTGTACGTCTGTCAGGCTCTCCCTCTCTCTTCTCTCTCTCTCTCTCTCTCTCTCTCTCTCTCTCTCTCTCTCTCTCTCTCTCTCTCTCTCTCTCTCTCTCTCTCTCTCTCTCTCTCTCTCTCTCTCTCTCTTCTCTCTCTCTCTCTCTCTCTCTCTCTCTCTCTCTCTCTCTCTCTCTCTCTCTCTCTCTCTCTCTCTTCTCTCTCTCTCTCTCTCTCTCTCTCTCTCTCTCTCTCTCTCTCTCTCTCTCTCTCTCTCTCTCTCTCTCTCTCTCTCTCTCTCTCTCTCTCTCTCTCTCTCTCTCTCTTTCTCGCTCTTTCTCTCTCTCTCTCTCTCTCTCTCTCTCTCTCTCTCTCTCTCTCTCTCTCTCTCTCTCTCTCTCTCTCTCTCTCTCTCTCTCTCTCTCTCTCCATCCTTCTTTCCCACATCCGTCCTATGCTCCATCCGTCCGTCCGTCCGTCCGTCCGTCCGTCCGTCCGTCCGCCTTTCACACCTTCCATCTCTCGCTACTTCCATCAATCCATTCCTCTCCCCTTCCCTCGTCCTTTTTCTTCCCTTTTCCTCTCCCCCCTCTTTCACTACCCGGTCTCCCTTTTCCTTCACTCACCTACCTAGAACAACGACTTCGAAATACATCGTTGTCTGGTTATCCCTCTGCTCACACGAATATTGGCCGGCGTCGGACAACTGGACGTGAAGGATGTTCAGCCACGCTGGGTGATAGGACAGCGGCCCGTCCTTGAAGTCCGAGTAGTGTGTACCGTACGCTCGCTTCTGGTACGGATGGACAATAGTAGAGTGCTCGAATCCGTTCATGATCGCCACTGTGGTGCCGTTGGGATTGCTGATGTGTTCATACCACGTGTACTTTCCATAAGAAGACACGTTGATAAGCAAGCACCCGACAGAGATGCGTTCTCCCCGCACCCCAAGCATGTTTTGTGGTTGCTTAATGTCGTCCACTGTTATGGGGCCGGCAAAAGCTGCAAACGACGTTCATCGTTTAATGTCACACACATATACGTACGCATGCATTCAAACACATAATATGTGTTTATATTATACGCACGCGCATACACACACACATTGTATACACGCGCGCGCGCAAACACACACAAACACACACAAACACACATCATCCACACATACACACACATATAAACACACACACAAACACACACACACAAACACACACACACAAACACAAACACATGCACAAGCACACGCACACGCATGCACGCACACGCACACGCACACGCACGCACGCTCACACACATACACAAACATACACAAACATACACAAACATACACACACAAACACACACATAAACACACACAAACATGTACAGGCACACATACATACACAAGCACAAACAAGCAAAACATCCCAGTCTAATACAATCTAAGACTAAGTTGTTAAGTATAAACTGTGTTCGTGTTGTGTTGAAATAATGGAGACTTACCAACACCGATAAAGGTCAGTAATAACACATTGACCAACATTTGTTCCCGTGTCCAGTCTCACGAAATGTAAAAACGAGAGTAGAATAATATACTACAAACGATGTGGACTACACTTTTCGCAGTATTTTCGTGACGTCATCAGGTTTGTAGTCTTAATCCGATGACGTCGCGTTTTCTACACTCGCGTCTATTGGACAGTCACAGAACGCATGCAATACAAGGCGCTTTACTTAAAATAATGATAGATTTGCCTGCTTCGACGAATTTAAATGCGCTGTTTTGCCAAAGTAATTCCGTTAAGCTGTTTCGTCGTGTGACAAGGAACTGTGAAAAGAAGGCCGATGTAGGACAATGTATTTCGAGTGTTGTTTAGGCGACGCTGTGTGTTCTTCAATCTGTATTATTATGTTCTTAATATTACAATGAATAAGGTGAAGGTTTAGTGCAATCGAACAATCGGCGTTAGGCGAGCCAACGCTAGAGGCAAAGGCGTCGCCACTATCTTCCGTGAATCCATCTCAGTAACTGTAATGAAGCACAACAACTACACTTCCATGGAATATCTCAACTGCTTAGTCAAAATCGGCCTCGAACTATTGCGATTTGTAACAGTGTATAGACCTCCACAAAAACCGAAATCACCAAATGTTCAGGTATTTCTGAGGGAGTTTGCCGATCTCCTCGATGACCTCACATTTACATCCGGTCAGCTGCTACTCGTCGGAGATCTGAACATTCACTTTGACAACCCCACCAGTGCACATACCAAACCAATTATATACCTTCTCTCCGCAACAAAGCACCAACAGCACGTTGCCCAGGCAACTCACGAGAAAGGCCACATCCTCGATGTTATCATAGCGAGATGTGGTGAGCTGCCTGTTGATGACATCACCTTTGATGATTCAGTCAATTCTGACAACTCCGCCGTTATCTTTACGGTCCCTGTTACAACTGCAGTCCCACCAAAGAGAACAATGACTGCGCGTAAGTTGAAAACTATCAACCATCAGAAAATCACCCATGACATTACTTGCTCTGATCTGACTGTTCAGCAAGCCAGCGGTTCGGCAGCAGCGGCATTTTCTTGCTGCAACAAAACCTTGCTGTCAATACTCGACCAACTCCTGCTAGAGAGTGCGCCATCACCGTGAAGAACAACGTGCCATGGTACAACACGGACATCAAAGTTGCAAAAGCTAAACGTAAGCGGCTTAAACATCAATACAGGAGGACACAATTAACAGTGCACCGAGACATGTATGTACAGCAAAGAAAGAAAGTCAACATCATGTGCGCTGAAGCGAAAAAGATCCATTACGAGGAAAATTGTTGGACGTCCGGAACCAAGCGCAATTCCATAACATCAGTAAGAAGCAGCTACACAGGAGTAACACAGCAACACTACCAACCTACGACTTGGTAAAACAGTGCTCTGATGTAATGACAATGCCTATTATGAACATCATCAACAAGTGTTTGCTGGAAGGAATGCCTGATGAAATGAAAGTTGCTATCATCACACCTATATTGAAAAAGGCAAGTCCTGTTAGTGAAATTCTGAAAAGCTATCGGCCTATTTCGAACATGTCATGATGTGCTTTTTATCAAAGTTAGTTGAGAGGATTGTGGCAAACCGGTTGATTGCACACATGCGTGAAAACAACCTGTATATGCCGTTGCAATCAGCCTACCGACAGGACGGTAGTACTGAAACTGCGCTTCTGCACGTGCATGACAATGTGATTCGGTGCATGGACGAACGCAAAGGTGTGGTGCTGCTGCTAATTGATCTGAGCGCAGCATTTGATACAATTGACCATGCCATTCTTTTATACACACTGAGCAACACCATCACTGTTTGTCATGGTTCGCTGCCTACCTACAACACAGACAATACACGGTGTTGATTGCCGGTGAGCAGTCTAAACCTCACAAACTTACCTGCGGTGTCCTGCAGGGGTCAATTCTTGGTCCGTCACTGTTCACTATATATATGACTCCTCTCGCGTCGCTATTCAACCACCATGGAATAGCTTACCATCTATATGCCTATGACATCCAACTTTTCCAAGAATTGAGCCTGAACGGTAATATTTCACCCGACATTGCCATCACGAAAATAGAACTCTGTGTCACCAGTATGCGTCAATTGATGAAAACCAACATGCTAAATCGGAGATCATCATCATCAAACTGAAATAAGCACACCGACACGTTTTTCCTGATGGTGTAACTATCGGCAACATGCGCGTGTTACCCAACACACACGCCAGAAACTTGGGGGTGACCTTTGATTCCAATATTTCCCTTGAGCAACACGGAACAAACATTTCCAGAAATGCGTATTACCACCCGCATAGCATTGGACGCATTCGTTGGTACTTAGACAAAGAACACACAAAACAACTTGTGCATGCGCTAGTCATTTCACGAAATGACTGCTGCAATAGTCTTCTTAATGGATTGCCAGCGACAGTAATTGGGAAACTACAACGTGTTTGTATCATAACGATGCGGTCGAATCGAGACCACGTCACGCCCATGCTCTTGGCGCTGCACAGGCTTCCTGTGAAGAGTCTCATTACTTTCAAGACACTACTTCTCACTTTCAAATGCCTTCATGGGCTCGCACCTCCATATCTATCAGCACTTATCTCTCCGTATTGCCCGACACGCTGTCTACGCTCCTCCGATCAGCTACTCCTTAAACAACCCACTAGCCGCACTAAACTCGGCGAACGAGCACTCTCTTGTGTAGTTCCAAGAGCATGGAATCAACTACCACTCACAGTGCGCCAAAGCACTAGTGTCAATCAGTTTAAAGTGGCACTGAAGACGCATCTTTTCACAAATTATTTAACATTCGATCATCAATGATCATAATTATTGATACCTATATTTTAATTAATTTAATATTATAATTAATCTGTTTTATTGTTTTATTAGCTTGCATACTTGTGCTTATTTATATATTTTAAGACAGTATAGTTGATTTTACTTAGTAGTAATGATTGCATATGTTGCAGCACATTACTATTTAAACTATATATCGTATGATGTTATTTATTTATTTGCATTAACCATTGTAAAGTGCCCCAGAACAATTAATTGGATGGGGGGCTATATAAAAAATAAATTATTATTATCATCAATGTGAATAGTCATCAATCGTCCAATAGGCCTAAAGTGATAATCTGGTGTTCAGCCAACTGAATTAATTTTAAGTTTATTACGCCTATGCATATAAGTGGTAGCTATTTGTTCTTAAAAATACCAAAGAAACGTTTCCACTTCACGGATCTAGGCAACCTGCACGATGATTGTGGCGCCACCTGCCGATCAATGTTCACGGTTCTTGTGCAGCGTTGGAATCTTGCCAGCGAAACCATTCTGTATGGCGTTCGTTCTCACGTGTAGATAGGTACTTAACGATGGCTTATTCGTCGGATGAGTGAAGTGCTGACTATGATAAGTTATAGTAGTCTTCCATGTGTTTTATATTATATGTGTGACCAAATAAATTATGTTCAATTGAATTCAAATTGTGTAGATAATGAAAAGTCCTCATTTTCTCAATAAAAACCTAATAACGGGAGTATTACACATAATAACGTTGTTATAAAATAATATACGACGTCATACAAACATGTAAATTACGGCGTGTATATATATATACACATGCATTGACACCTAAGCGTGCCACTATTAATTAATGGGAAGTTCTTTAGAAATCTGTTAGGTGTCTAAGTGTATATAATATTGCAGTATGTAAACATATTATCATATCTTGCTAGATTATCAATATATGAGTTGCCAAACACAACTGTAGCCTATACCTAAATTAAATATTATATTTCAGGGCACCATAGAAACACATATCAGCCGAGTTCAAACACAATTGCATATTAAACGGATCAACAATTAGGAACTATCGCTACTACTTTATCTGGAAGCGCCAGGGATCAGCGAATCAGCGAGGATAAGCGTGTCAGCGATTGATTAATTCTTATTTATTACTGTAGAAAATGACAAGACGCATTTCTGGTGTGACATGTATGATTTTATTGTGGTCGAAAGTTAGTTGTCAAGAGCAAGCAATTGTCATTCCCTGTGAGATGCAATGTTCAGCTGATTGTAGAACCATGTATTGCAGCAAACTAGTGAGACGATCACCGGATTTAGTAAAGACAAATTGGAAACGCTACAGGAAGGATTATTGATGTTGACTGTACAGGTAAGTCGACGATTACTACAGACGAGTAGGCAAATAATGTTGCATGAAATTGTTCGTAGAACAAGCATACTGGTATGCCCGAGTAAACATACCAGACTTCACTGTAATGTCAAGCATTCGCAAGCCACACCCGCATGCTTCCAGATAATTATGCACATATAAATCCTGTATTTCCGACGCACACTAAAACCGTTGAGCATAAACAAATTGACACAACACGAACGAGGCGCGGACGTCGCTTCATCATTTACACTGCATGGTGCATTTTTTTGCCCAAGACGTCTCTGTAGGACATTGCCATAGTATAATAGATGTAGCTATGCTCACGGTCGGCATTATAGCCAGGCGCAGGATCGAAGTATGCTAGTTAGGTGAAGTATCATTGTATCATTGTGCTCTTTAGGTTGATGATGCGCGGTATACTCGTCACGTGGCGGATGCGCATTATTCTCGTCAGGCGAAGGATGCGAATTATAATCGTCAGGTGGCGCATGCGCATTGTACTCGTCAAGTGGCGCATGAATAGTATACTCATCAGATGGCGCATGCGCATTATACTCGTCAGAAGGATTATGTTCCCTGGAAGAACAAATGACGTATACAATTGTAAAGATAAAGTGCAAACATTTACTTATCAATTGTACGTGTAATTAACAACATTGCATTCCAATAGGCGTGCTTAAATTGAAACCAACACCGTCACTTTACGAAATAGATTAATAACATGCTACACGTGTTTTAACGTATACTTTTTATGTGATCTTTTCAACTACAAAATGTCAGATGTCCCGTCAATAAACGTATACCACAACTCTACTAGTACAGCGGTTAACTGGTCAAATGTACAGGAATTGTTCAAATTCCGATAGAAGCGTGAGCTTTGGTGAGTATTTACATTTATATATTATGATTCAGAAGTGATTGGTTCAGAGGAAACAACGGGAACTCGACACAAATGGCAGACATATCCAAGACGGCTACCAGGGCTGCAAGGGCGACCTAAATAAGTGATCGTGTTTGAAATGAAGACGACCGGTTGAATTGTTATGTGGTGCGTCAGAACAAACCGGCACAAGAAGGTAATAGAATTACACAAATTCTTCTTCTTTGTCCATTCCTGTATTGATTATGCATACCAGCCAAAATACACGTCATCCATCCTCGCGAGCCAGGGATCGCTGCTGCTGATTATGTCAGTGCCAGCCAGCAGTACTCCCTGGCTAATTGCTTTGCAAAACTCTGAATTTAAGCTTAGCCTATGACATCGCTCACTAGATCAGTGGATGGCGGCAGGTCAGGTGGTCATAATAAAACTAATTTCAACCAACCAAGGCTCGTGTTACATGCAATGTCTAGGAAATAGAAGCGATTATTCGAATATGCAATACCGCTGTTCGTGCTAATGGGCGAACGGGTCATTATATTGGGATTCCCAGAAGTCGTTTATCCGTCTTAAAATTGGGGCGGTATTTGCGCTGTTCTCACGGGTGACGCAGTCGCGACTGGCGAAGTCAATTACTAGTTTGACTCGGCTAACTTCCGCACTTCGCGTAGGGGATCAGCCAGGGCTAGTTCTGCATGGCAAACAGTCCTGGCTTGCAAGGATGCCGTCATCTGACGGAATGCCTTTGTAGCTGACAGTCGTGACAGTGATATTTACCAAAGAAAACACTCAACATGGTTACATAAACACCTTAACGCGCTCACAGATATTCGTTGTTTGTTCAAAATGACGAAAAAATTAAGCTCACGTCCATGGATAGGTCGTAGTCGTTATTGTGTAGCTACTGTGGCAGCGTCAACTTCATGTTGCCAAGTTCATGACACAAGGGCCGATTTCTTATAAGAAAGATTTGAATGGCGAGAATCTTGACATATATGGGGTAATTTGAAACGATATAGGTTTTACATCCTATTCTAAGCGTTGTAGACTAATTCCTAAAAGTTTGGCGCACGAGGTTCAAGCCGTTTAAGAGGAAAACGTTAACCTACTCGCATACGCAAGCTCGTTTATAAGTAGATTTGAGGAATAATTGGTTGCCATCTTGTAACTCATATAGCCATCTCGAAATTCGAATACTCCATTAGTAACACTTCCATGAATTCATCACATTTATGTCATTTGACCAGTTCTCACTGCCATACTTGGTACGAGTCGTACTGACAGGACATCTAACCTTAAACGGCTGTTCTGGAATCGTGCAAATTAACTACTTAGTCCCAATGGATATCAATTTCAAACGATTCAGAACAAATTGCCTACACGATTAATACATCTCAAAGGTTTCACGCTTCTATCAAACAGTGAACAATGTTGACCTTCACCGCTGTACTACATACCACGTTTCTATAATATAGCACACTAGAGCATTTCTACGAAGCTGTATTCAGGGCTGTTGGTGGATGACATGCTCTCATACGGCAAGCCAGAGAGCCTCGTAGTTTGCTCCTGTGACAGGCAGACGGTGCGATAAATGTATAAAGTAAGACCGATTTTATCGTGAAACCACGTTATTATTGTTTTTACCCACCCGCGGGGCAACACACAAAAGGCGGCACTTATACAAATTACAATAATGTTGTCTTTAACAACTCTGTCCCACAGTGGCGCCTTCTAGGGGAGGTTGGTTCACGACGTCATAAGTTCATGTAGGAGAAAGACCCTCAAGAAACGCATGGCATATCAAAACATGAGCGAATCATTCTTAAATAGCTATCGTTGTTTTGTTTCTGAATTACATCGCAAATGGTAGATTTGTCACCGCAACACAATTAATCACAAAATGAATTGGCCAGGTCAAGTGGTTCACTGCGCTTGCGCACGCGCACGCGCACGCGCCCTAAACATTAGCCTGCTCCTGGCCCGGGATACCTTTGGCCCGTGCAACTGTCCCTTCCGTATAATGATCATGTTTTTATACCTGCCAACTATACAGGAATTCGCGAGAGTCTACTGGATGTTTGGTGTATCTCCCGCTCTCCCGGAATATAGGTAAATCTCCCGGATTTTCGCTGAAAATCTCAAACAGCACCCGCCCCCCGAGTCAACGCGATACTACGGGAAACATGCTGAGACGTGCTGAACCGTTGAATTTCCGACGAAAAAGTTTGCGAACGATCCTTACCCTATCGTCCGGGTGCACGTCAGGTTCTGCTGGCAGTTCAGGTTGATCGACTGGGCGTGGTTTCATCGCTTCGACAGTTGGTGTGGTGTCGGTGTTGGACTGACCAACTGGCGGCGTCTCACTATCGATATCTGGCTTGGTTTCTGTGTCTGGTTGCCTCTTCTTTGGCTTACTGGGCCTATCTCTTGAGCGATTACTTTTCGGCCGCACATAATCTGCCCCTGATGGTTGCTCCTGTGGCGTAGACGTGTCCCGTTGAGGTTCAGAAACAACAGGAGTTTCAGCGTCTGTTTCAATGTTGGCATCAGGGTTACTGTCCGCGCGAGGAAGTTTTTTCTTCGCCTTCTTCCGGCGCTTTTTTGACGTCGGTTCAGGCTCTGTGGGAGGTTGTTCTACGGGTAGCGGAGAAATCGGGTGCTGTTTCGTGGGCGGTTTGTTCTCGCTGCTGGGGGGTTGTTGTTCTATGGCTAGCGGAGAAATCGGGTGCTGTTTCGTAGGCGGTTTGTTCTCGCTGCTGGGGGGTTGTTGTTCTATGGCTAGCGGAGAAATCGGGTGCTGTTTTGTAGGCGGTTTGTTCTCGCTGCTGGGAGGTTGTTGTTCTACGGCTAGCAGAGAAATCGAGTGCTGTTTTGAAGGCAAGCTATGTTTGCTGTCGACCTTTTGTTGATTTCCCAACTCTTCGATGGACCGATTTCCTTGAAACGCAAGTGTTGCTGTGGCCATTAGACCCATCAACTTTAAGCCGGACCACCCCTGGCCACTGGCCGTGTAATAGGCGCTCGATGGTGTATCCTCGGTCTTCACTGCGGCCAGATAATTCCCGTGCATATCGTCGAACCAGCTGAGGTCTGTAGAGTCCTCCGCAACGGCTGCAGACGAACAAGACACTGATGAGGAGAACGCGGAAACGCGCAGAAAAAAGAATCAGAATTTTGAATAATTTATTCGACCAGAAAATACATGTTCTATACAGCAAATAAATATAAAAAATGTATGGTTAGGGAGACTCTCAGTAAGGCATTATCCATGCCGTTGAATGTGATTTATTAAAAGTAATAAGCATTAATTGATTAACAATGTTTAACTAACTAACTAATTCACTCACTCACTAACATTAACTAACTATTAACAGTAACCAAAATCAAACAAGCAAAATAATACACTAGAATAATAATATATAAATTACACTAATGTTAAAATAAAACTGACATTTATTCAACAGTTAAACGTTATTAAACCATTTATTAAAAAAACATCTAAACAGTTAGCCAATAACACAAATTAATACTAATTAACTTGTTTAATAGCCCTACTAATATTAATTAAAAAAAACACAAATACTTATCCATAAAAATCTTTTAAAAATACTAACAGCATAAACTACAATTTTCTTATGTTACAAAACACTGTAATGGCGATTCGTTCTGTATAGAAGGATTTAGGCGCAATATGAATGATCTTATTATTATAGTCATAATTAAACAACACACAAACTTTACAAACCGTTCAAGTTGGAAGGTTTATCTTATTTTTAGTTAGAAAGAAACACTAACTGGGAAGCAATAAGTTAGTGTGTGAAGTTGTCAAATCCGTATGCATGTACGGGTACGTTCGTTGTAATGATCAATCAAGATATCAGGTCATAGCAACCGATCATAAACCCGTGAACACATTATATGTTGCCAACAATGGTTGCCATTTTGAAGTGTTTTATTTATTAACATTGTACGTGTGTGTGCATATGTGCGTGCGTGTATGTGCGTGCGTATGTGCGTATGTGCAAGCAAGGTGTTGCGGATGATACAAAAGTGTTTAGAAGGATTAAAAGTGATGGAGATAGACAACATTTACAAGATGATCTTGACAAGTTGTTAAAATGGTCTGAAAAGTGGCAAATGCTGTTCAATTTTGGGAAATGTAAATGCCTCCATGCAGAACAGGTGAAGAACGAAGAGGTGGAATATATAATGGGGGGTACTGTACTATTATAAGTACTATTATAAAAGAAAAGGACTTAGGGTTAACCATTAGTGCTGATATGACGTTTTCAGACCAGTGCGGAATTGCAGCTTCAAAGGGAAATCAAATCCTTGGATTAATTAGGCGAAACATAATGTATAAGGAAAAAGAGCTAATAATACCGCTGTACAAAACAATAGTTAGGCCTCATTTAGAATATTGTATTCAAGCGTAGAGGCCATATCGCAGGAAGGACATATATATATATATATATATATATATATATATATATATATATATATATGCTAGAAAGAGTGCAGAGGAGAGCAACTAAAATGATACAAAAACTTAGGGATCTTAGTTACGAAATACGCCTAAAAGAATGTGGTTTAACAACACTAGAGACCAGAAGATTGAGAGGAGATTAGATAGAAGTGTTTAAAATATTGATAGAAATATTTCGTTCTCAGTTAAGAAAGATAGAAGGACTAGAGGACACGAAGTTACATTAGCAAAGGAGCAGTGTAGATTAGATATAAGAAAGTTCTCATTTTCACAAAGGACTGTAAATGAATGGAACAGATTATCTGTTGATTGTGTGGTTGCTAGTAGCGTGAATATGTTTAAAAATAAAATCGACACATATCTCGGAAGGGCGGGATACATATAGATAAAAGGGTCGGACTCTCGATAAGCCTTCGTTGTCCACCTGCCACCTAGAGTTAATTCTCTGGGTGGCAATCTTGTTAAATCTTGTTAAATCTTGTGTGTGTGCAAGTGCGTGCGTGCTTGCGTGCTTGCGTGCGTGCGTGAGACAAACAGAAAGAAAGACAGACAGACAGATATACAGAGATACAGACACACAGACAGACAAACATGTAGACACGTGTGCTTATTTGGCCCAAATACATATCTCTAAAGTATGCGAGAATATAAATAGTTATTAAGCTTAAATAAATAAATAAACAAAATAAGAGTCCAGAAGGCTAACCATGAACGGGCCCCACAGGAGCCACCATAGGTGCAGCTACGCCCACATTAACGATTCAATCCAAGCAACATACAATACGATACAGAGACTGACACATTCCAGGCTATACCAAAGACACATTTGACATAATATATCGTTTGCTGTAAGTTGTACAGTATTCAAGGATATCACATAATAACGTAATCGCGTGATGGATACGCAACTTGTTGTCAACTCGTGAACACATTGCCACGTCGATGTGTGCCTTACTTTTGTTTTTGTTTTCCTCTTTTACTCGGCCGACGACATACAAGGAGACGACAGCGATGACGAGAATGAGGAGAAGAAGGGCAGCGAACCCGCCGGCCAGCACGTTCACGAGACTGCCACTCTTCACTGACGATGTAGCAACACAACGGAGTTACACAACACGTGTGTGTGTGTGCGTGTGCGTGTGCGTGTGTGTGTGTGTGTGTGCGTGAGTGTGTGCGCGTGTGCGTGCGTGCGTGTGTGAGTGTGTGTGTGTGTGTCTGTGTGCGCGTGTGCGCGTTCGCGTGGCTGTTCGTTTTGTGTGCGTGTGTATGTGTGTGTGTGTGTGTGTGTGTGTGTGTGTGTGTGTGTGTGTGTGTGTGTGTGTGTTTGTGTGCATGCGCGCGCGTGTGTCCGGAGACTATATAACCGTTTAAGTGGTGTGCGGCGAAAGGTTTCACACTATTTTAGTGTTAAATTGAAAACACGCGTTGAACTATTTTACAAAGAAGAAAGCCGACAAACTCCATGCCAACTACAGTACTACATAATGCATTATCCCCTGAAGTAAACTTCCGACCTTGCTTGGCTAGGAGTTCTGGTGCCACTCCCGTCTCGTTCTCTGTCGTAGTATACGGCGTTGTTCCCGTAGTAGGCGCAGTTGTAGTAGCAACAGTAGCTGTTGTAGTAATCGTGGTAGTAGGCGTAGTAGTAGGCGCAGTAGTAGACGTAGTAGCAGTAGCAGGAATGGCAGCTAGCCCAGTACAAATTTGTGTAGTTGTCGATGTCGTTGTGATCGTGGTTTCTATCCTAACTGGGTGAGAAATGTCATAGATGTTCGTTTCAAACCAGTAAACCAACGATACACGTGTGCAATTAATTATCAAACAAAACACAAATAAAACATAACAAACGTTATTTATACATCATCAAATTCGGGGCTGATGCCCTGTTCAAATTCGGGGCTGATGCCCTGTTCAAATTCGGGGCTGATGCCCTGTTCATAGGCGTTCACACAAACACATATAACATTTTACATACAGAACATAGATAAATTACGGACTGGAGAGTCAAAATTGACAAATCATAATAAATCATAATTTATTTACGTATTGTAAACTTATGGGTAAATGAAATTATAAAGCAAAATATTAGCACAATTGTTGAAAAGCTAAACAAACAAACTGGATAAAAAAATTACAAATACAAACCTAAATTACATTAAACATGGTGAGTACATACTAAGAGAAATAAACCTTTAATTAAAACTGTATGCATAAATAATACGAATGTTAAATTAGGTCTAACTACATTAGTTTGAGGAGAAAAAGTACTTGGTGGAATTGAAACACAAAGTACTTTGTGGAGATAAAACACAAACTATATTTGGTGCAGGTGAATCAAATGGTATTTTATGGTGGCGGTCGAACACACATTGCATAATGGAGTTGAATTAGTACGGACTCGGTGATAATGAGATTCGAAGTACTTCGTGAAGGCAAAACAGAAAGTACTTGATGACGATGAAACACGAAAGCTAATTTATGAAGGTGAAGCATAAAGTACATGATGGAGGTGAAACACAAAGTACTTCATGTTGTGAAACCAATCGATTTTACTGAAACGCAATGTACTTTTTAAAGACAAAACACTGAGTACTTGATCGAGCTGAAACATACTGTACATGGTAGCGTCGAATATCGTAATTTACCTTTACAAAATATTTGAAAATTACGATATTCGACGGTTTATACGCAAAACAGTCATAGATGGTTGACAATGGGAAACGACTCGTATTTTCAACCATCTTTCGACACCTTTTTCAATTCAATGTACCCATTTCTTCCTACACTGAACCTTAGATGGCTCAGGAAACAACGACCACCGACTGACAGCATCTCACCTGTAATGACGGTGAAATTGAAGACTACCTCGACTGAAGATTTCTCGCCGGACATGACGTTATACGCAGTTACCAAGTAGCTCCAGTTACCACCGATCATCTCAGACGTAACGTCTAGGTGCGCCGATACCCAGCTGTTGTTGGGGGCGGTCGTCGTGGCATTGGTGGAATTGGAATAATTTGTGGGAATGTTCGCCTCATTCACCAGAATCAAGTTTGTCCAGATGTACTGTGGAGTCGGGTTACCATCAGCTGACGCCGTGATCACGTCTCCCGGAACGTATTCGTTCATAACGGGGTGAATGCTGATGTTACGCACCGGATCTATCAGGGAACGACAATAGGTAGAGTTAAGGCCCAAGAAGACAATTATTTGTTGTCTGACGTTTTCCGATTTCATACAGTTATTTTATCCTATCTTTATCCGATTTTATATGGTTTTTATCCGACTTTTTATTCAGATTTTTTATCTAATTGCTTTCTGATTTTTATCCGATGGCTATCTGATTTTTTTCCGGTTTCTATATTTTTTTAAAGAATTGTATGAACTTTCTAATATCTTTTAGCATATCGGTATGAAAGAAGATTTGAACTACTCACAGAATACATCCAGCACAGACGTGTACACGTATTCGTAAGCCGGTTTGTTGGTCGCCTGGCCGCTAACCAATGTAGAAGGGTCTATGTCTTCGAAGTATGTTTTACAGAACACTTTCCCGCCATGATCCTCTCGGTAGGGTTCAACAATGAAACTGCAGATTTGAACAGGCAAATATAATTTGACTTGTAAAGTTTGCTTTCTTTATTATAAAAAAATTTAACCAGATTGCCACCCAGGGAATTAACTCTAGATGGCAGGTGGACAAGGAAGCCTTTTGGCTTATTGACAGTCCAATCCTAATCTGCTCCAATTATTTACAGTACTTTGTGAAAATGAGAACTTTCTTATATCTAATCTACACTGCTCCTTTACTAATGCAACTTCATATCCCCTAGTCGTTTTATCTTTCTTAACTGAGAAAACAATATTTCTATCAATATTTTCAAAACCATTCAATATTTTAAACACTTCTATCTGATCTCCTCTCAATCTCCTGGTCTCTAGTGTTGTCAAACCACATTCTTTTAGGCATATTTCGTAAATAAGATCTGTCAATTTAGGTACCATTTTAGTCGCTCTCCTCTGTACTCTTTCTAGCATATGTATGTTTTTCTTGCGATATGGCCTCCACGCTTGTATGCAATATTCTAAATTAGGCTTAACTATTGTTTTGTACAGCGGTACTATTAGTTCTTTTTCCTTATACGCTACATTTCGCCTAATTAATTCAAGGCTTTGATGTCCATTTGAAGCTGCAATTCCGCACTGCTCTGAAACCTTCATATCAGCACTAATTGTTAACCATAAGTCCTTTTCTTTTATAGTAGTACTTAGTACAGTACCCCCATTGTATATTGTACCTCTTCGTTCCGATGTCCTGTGTGGAGGTATTTACACTTCCCAAAATTGAACATCTGCCATTTTTTTCAGACCATTTGATCAACATGTCAAAATCATCTTGTAAATGTTGTCTATGTCCATCACGTTTAATCATTCTAAACACGTTTGCATCATCTGCATTTGTTATATCATCGTCCAAATCGTTGATATATATTAAGAATAATATAGGTCCCAATACTGATCCCCGTGGTACCCCACTCAAAACTGATTTCCAGTTTGAAGCCTCCCCATCAACTACTACCCGTTGTAATTATACCATTTCCTGTGACATGGGCCTTTAGTATAAGCAGTGATATTTGATTTGCCAAGTTGTCGAAAGCTTTCTGAAAATCAAAGTAGATAATATCTGCTGGTGATTCCTCGTCTACCCACTTAGTGATATATTCCAACAACATAACATATTTGTTATGCATGACCTCGCTTTTAGAAACCCATGTTGAGATGGGTTTATCAATTTATGTTTAACAAGAAAATCCACCATATGATCTTTAATTAGTCATTCTAATAATTAATTTCAAGTCACCGATGTTAAACTCACTGGTCTGTATTGATCTGACTTGTTTCTCGAACCCTTTTTAAATAATGGTATAATGTTTCTCTTTCCATTCTAAAGGAACCATTCCATCGTTTAATGAGAAGTTGAAAACTGTTACTTATTGATCAATAATTCCACTTGCTTTTCAACTTTTGTTCACCATCAATTCTCAACGATCTAGACCCGCCAATGTTCCCGCCAAAAGCGATATTAGTGTGTAGATTTAATCAATATAGACGGTAATTATTGTTATTGTTATTGTTATTATTATTATTATTATTATTATACAAACGTTAGGCGACACCAGTTGTATTATTCGCCGACCTTGTTTTTAACAAAACGGAAATAAAATAAAATAGCAATTTTGAACTTTTGTTTCTGATCGAAATGCCGAACAAATGATTTTGTATCGATTCATCGAACATATACGCATCATACCGAACATTGTATGTTAAACATTTGGTTGTCGCGCATCTTCTGTCTACGATCTAACGAATCCACGAAAGTCCAACTTGTCATTAATTGATCTAAGCCATTGCTGAACCAGACGCTGCAGTGTGGTTTTGTATCAAGAAATTGAAGTTTGGCGCTGCTTTCCAAAAGGAAGTAACCAAAATTAAATTATCCGACACGATCAACAATGTAATTCCCCGTGTGCGTGGCGACGCCGCTCTGATATCGAAAGTATGTGCCGGCGTCGAATGCGCGGATTGTTGTCGAAGTGACGGCGAGCGTCCGAGCGGATGCTACGTGAGCAAATCAACACTTGACACATTAATTGTTTTGAACGATGACAACGTTAGTGCCACCGAGATTAAGCGAAACGGCAACATGAAGGCTGACATTTTAGACACGATACAAAATACCAATAAAAAAATTAACTGCCAACGTGCAACACAGGCGAAACCAATAACGTGCGCATGTTTAACACGCTACTCATTCTGTCTACATGCTAAAATCTGAACATCGGACTTTGGCCAATCAAGTTGACACGCTGGGAAAACGGGTTGTAGACACTCTCTTCAATGCTTGCATAGTCAGCAACGCATTGCATTACTTCGGAATAGAATAGCGTAGTTATATTTGGAGGTATGACAATAAAATCCTATTTATGCCAGTCAAATTAATATTATCACAGCAATATATATCCTGCATCTAACATACACGTTTATGGCTGTAATGTTATCTGCCAAGTCTTGTTATCAGTACTTGTTATTCTAAATCCTGAATAGTCTTCACTTTTTATTAAACTTTTATAACATTACGTGTCTATTAAGTTTTGATACAAGACTAAATATTATTTTAGCAATGTACTGTATGGTTCATGTGGTAATTCATATATTTATACAAAATACCTTTCTCATGCAATTACTTATTTTTATTCATCCCTCCCCCCTAACAAAAATGTCTAAAACAATCCGTAATTCTAACAATCAAATTGGTGTGGACTTAGGTCCATTTTGTCTACCATACCTGATGCCAAAAT
>OZ023217.1:11299677-11314677 GCA_963995525.1 Escarpia spicata
TGTGGTTTGATAAGTTTATAATATAAAGAAAACACGTTTTATGTCTAGATGAACACCTTTTCTACAAAAAACAGAAATGTGTTTCCGAAAAGAAACGAACATCAGACGAAGAGGGATTAACACCTGCTTGTTACGGTCTTGTTCACAGTTCGTTGTGTTGTGACTTTGGCTTGTGATATTCGGGTTTGACGTAGACCATTGCATGACGGGAGCCCACGGCCCGATGTAGGTGACGTTGCATACATAGAGCAGAGGGGACGGCCTTGCGTCGTCACGTCCCCAGTCGAATTGCTCGCGCACACCGGGATGCGATTCTACAACGGAAACGGAAACAGTCGCAGCAGGCACCTCGGGGCGCCATCTTTGAACAGGAAAGTTACCTTGACACAATGCTTTTTTAGTACTACACAGTCTTTGTAAATCGAGGATACGATTACTTTTCAATAACCGCAGAAACACTGTAAAATCCTAAATTTTGATCTGCAATATTTTTTGTACAATGGATTTGAGTAACATCGGGGATATGGAACACTGTTCCCAAGCTTTGTTATTCACCATTTAGCGAGAGCGCACACTATTTAGTATATTATTTATGTTTAAATATATGAGGAAATGTCACTTTTCTTAATGGACTAAGACAAATGTGATTGATGTCTAGAGGGTGATTTCATTCGTACGCGGCAATGTCCACCAAAGTTATAACGGAACATTTATTTTCCCAATATTTACTTTAACAAACTATCAACCATTGCAAATGTTATAGCCATATACATTTCTACGTTTTCAGTGTTAATGCAGTTACAAGCTTACTTAAGACAATCAGTCTGAAATAGAAGTCTTCCTGAACAGCTACGACGTTGCATCCGTACAAGGCATCGTCTTCACATTCGACCGGGTCAATTGTCAACTCGCTGAGTCGCCACTCGAGGAAGTAGACACTGCGAGAAACCACACCGCAACATCAATGAACGAAGGTTATATTCGCAGTGAACTTTTCTAGTTGACATAATTTAACTAGCTAACTTGCAAAATACAAATGATCTTCAACTTGTAACTGAAAAATTAATATTAACATAACGTATTAAATACGCAATTTTCAATAATAACATCATGTAATTGACAACATCCCAGATTAAGAATGTTAATGGTGTCTCCTCAATTCGATCTTTTAGAACGTCTCATTTCAAAATCATTTTGACAAGAAGCAAACTTACCTAATATCCATTACAATATACTATCTTGTTTGTTGACTTATTTGTTATGTAGTTTTGGCGACATTATCTATCAATCTATTAACATATTGGATGTTGGATATTTGATTCTCAAAATTAAAATCTCCACGTTATTGCAAGTGTTTCTGTGTTGATAATTATCGAGTGAAAATCCATGTGACGTCGAATTCAAAGGTTAGGGTTTCGTTAAATGTCGGCCTAGAAATTGGCTTTGGCCAGATACAGGATATAACAACAAAAGACTGTTAGTTTGACAATTTAAAGTAATGTACGTACTTTGTTATTAAGCCGACTGCGGGTGTCATTTAACAACTACATATTTGGAGATAAAAATCGAATTCGCGACGGTAAAACTAGTAGAGGAAGCAACGGTAGCGTAATTAAAACTATGATCAACAAAAATTATGATTAATGTAACCTGACTAGTTCATGTAGTATATTAACCACTCCATGCCTGCTTCCTACCAATTACACCCACAAACACGTACACACACGTACATACACGCACACACACACGCACACACCGCGCGCACACGCGCGCACACACGCGCACACAGGCACACACACGCACACGCACACACAGGCAGACACACAGGCAGACACACAGGCACACGCACACACGCGCATACGCATACACGCACACATACACGCACACACGCACACATATGCACACACAAACACGCACACACGCACGCGCACGCGCACGCGCACGCGCACGCGCACGCGCACACGCACCCACCAAACCACCCACCCACATACAAATACACACACACACACACACACACACACACACACACACACACACACACACACACACACACACACACACACACACACACACACACACACACACACACACACACACACACACACACACACACACACACACACACACACACACACACACACACACACACACACACACACACACACACACACACACACACACACACACACACACACACACACACACACACACACACACACACACACACACACACACACACACACACACACACACACACACACACACACACACACACACACACATACACGTCATCATCATCATCATAATGTACCTGTATCTGAGGTGGTCTTCGTAAAGCGTGCTTCCGATGACGAAGGCACTGCCAACAAACCCCTTGTAGCGGTTCCACATGATCGTCCCTGGACCGTGCACATTCACGTCCGGTTCAATCCTCAGGTTGATCCTACAACGGACCGTGAGGCTGTCCCCCACCACCACCGCGTGGTTCTTTGGAGTCTCCAACATCTGCAGTCCGTAGGCAACTGCAACGGCCGCACGCAGTGGGGTAGAAGTAGTAAGTGGAACCTAAGGTCGTCCTCGGGATTAGACAGCTCGTATTTATAAGTACACCCAAGCATGGCACTAGAGACGGACATGTACATAAACACATATACACACACTCTAACATGCAAGCAAGCGCACACGCATACGCACACACGCACACACACCCACACACACACACACACACACACACACACACACACACACGCAAGCACGCATGCACACGAACATTAGGGCGTACACACACTTGTTTATACTACAGTGGTGCATATGTTTAAAAAGTGTCTATAAAATAGCATATAATTTATTTTTATTGTACAATTGGCCACAACTACTATTTCAGTAGCAATGCTTCTGTCGCGTTATTTAGGAGGAAAATAAACAATAAGACAGCTATTTTAGTAATCAACGTGCTGCGAATTCTACAATGGTGAGGGCAATAGAGCGTCAACCTTTTCCAATTGAATCTATGCGGCCGTTCACTTCCAGTCATTCAGAAACTTGTTATACTGATGGTGAACGTGTCGTACAAGTAACAGTATAGCTACATAATTTATAGGATAGAGTTAAGATTATTCGAACAGACCAATGCTGACAGAATGAACCAGATTGGTCATTGGAGAGGGAAAGGCAATCTCTGTTTGTTGTGAGGTTTTTCATCAACGAGGATCGCTTGGGTGTGCCATGACGTTGAATGATGAACAGTGATCATCACGATATATATTTTCATCCACAGTGAACATGTCTATGCCTTACAGGGATAACTTATCACACGTTCCAGATGTACACAAACGTCTGCTATACAGTATCATTAATCGCAATGGCAATGCTTTCAGTATTAATATATGACAACTGGTTATCATTTGTGACAAGTCAAGCATGGCCTATGCATTACTACTACGACTAGTACACGAACGGTAACTACGTACGGTATACAAAGGTCGAGTAACATAATGTTACCGTGAGACATGCCAGCATTTTGCATGTTTATATCCTTGTAGCGTTCGGCTTAACAGCGCTAAGCTGTCAAAGACGCCGAACGCTGTTCCGAAAGTCTACAAGCCGGAAGGGGACGCGTCGTAACCTGGTGCACCTACACGAGTTCACCAGATCAAAACAAAAGCTTTCTTAACCGCTGTAAGGATATTGTTCGTCTACCATTATATAAAGCAAGACGATATAGCCATAGGGTATGTCATTAATTCGGGTTGCAATCGTTTTGCAACGAAGCAACGAGGGTACTGCCAACAAACATGTTTGACGTCACCACGTTTGACGTCGCCACGTTTAGCGTCACTGCAAAACATGCATCTGCAATGTCCACGCTCTCTGCAAAAAACATCATGCACGCGCAGGCATCGTCGAGGATTTAGTGAGATTAATTAAGTTACATTTACACGTGCGTGGCAATTGAAACAGGGCAGGTTGTGATTATACTAAACACGGCTAGAATTTAGCCAAGGTTCCAGGAAAACTGATTGAAACGAGAAGGTTTCGTCAAGCACTACCTCACACCCATGATTAAGCAACAAACCAAGTCCAAGGGCACCAATTGTCATAACTACAGTGTTTCTTAATATAAACTTCGTTTACAGGGTCACCATCTGGACAGTTGATCACCATTCAATTGTGTCAGGTAGGAGATAGACCCTCTAGGAAAACTTAGCATACAGCACCGGATTTAGGATGTGAAGGTCCTTGTCCCTGCATACGTATTCACTGTGGAGGTCATGCAGAAATTTTGATTATTTGTTTATGTTATTGACGTTTAAACATTCTGAAGCAGCATTTAGCAGTGACCAGCCCAGTGAGGCGTGCATTTCAGAACAATGTATCTTTTCAGTCATGTTTATATAGAGGCCAACGTTGGGCCAGTGCAATTCAGTATTCAGAATTAACCCAACAATAATTTTTGGGAAGACATGGAGATTAGATTTGAGTGCAAATAATCTGAGGATGGGTCATATTCCCGTGCACAAGATTGTGGGATCCATTGGCGTAGATGTGGCTTTATCTGGAAAATATTTTATCCCGTGCAAAGCCAGGCAACTCGACATATATATTATACATACGTACTACATATTATTTTAATTACTTTTATTTGCTTTTTTAACATCTTAATTTAAATCTGCATCCAAGCACATAATAGTAATATCTAAGCTATAATTATAATGTGTTTGCCTTCAATTTAACACTACGATTTACACAACTCGGTAGACTTGCAACACTGCTACTAGGAACGCCACCGCTCAGCAGTGGGATAATGCTCTATTGAGTCAATATAGGCGAGCGACAAATCTCCAAAACGTGCTCTATTTTAGGAGTTTAAATGCCCCCCCCCCCCCACACATCCAAATGTTATATCGTTTGAAAGCCCTTCATCTCCCCGTCCCAACTAGGCCTATCTTAGAGCTGCCACATGGAACAGTAAGTGTGATTCAAATGTCTAACACGGTCATCGTCAAATGATAAATTTTCGAAATTGGAACCTTCCGCAAACGTCCTAATATTACAATGGTTGCATATCTACTACACGCAATTAGAAAATGATCACATATCTTTGGAAAGCTTATTATCTCCCCGTCAAAATGGAGTACAACGTGGAGCTGATACCTGATATGGTAAGTGTGGTCAAACATGGTCATCGTGAAATGAGTACCTCGATTGTTTGCAATACCGCGAAAGTTATAAAGTTACAATGACTCTGCAACTACTTCATTGATTTGTACATGTCATATACCGCTTGAAAAAAATTCCCCGTTAAAATGAGGTATGACATGGCGCTGTCAGGTGATGGATTATGTGGACCGACGATAAAACAGCGTCACCGTCAAGTGATACATTTTCGAAATTGCGCCATCCCAGCAAATGTTGTACAGTATCAATGGTTGCATGTATCTACGTTGTTTACCTACTCAAGGCCACGTCGTATACCGTTGGAAAGCCTACGGTCGTCCCGTAAACATGGGATACGACGGTGACCTATCGGGTGGTGCAGTCGATGGGTGTGGAGTGAAGGTTAAACAAGGTCATCATCAAACGATGAATGTTCAAAACTGCGCCATTCCGCAAAACGTTCTACAATCACAATGGTTGCGTAGCTACTTTGTTTATCTACACTAGGGCATTTTACATACCGTTAGAAAGTATGTTGTATCCCCGTCAAAATGAGGTATGACACGGGGTTGTAACGTGGTTCTGTAACTGTGTAGCGAAAGTTGAATAAGGTCACCATCAAAAGATAGTAGGTCAGCCATCATGTGATGTTATACTTTTAATGTTGGTGATCTGTTTTTTTAATAGCAGGAAGTCGTGCTAAATCCATCAATCAAGGAATAAGAAAATATGTGTGGGTGGTTGCCACCCTCGATTTTGAAGGTTATTTGAAGGTCACAAACTCAAACGTGTGTCAAATTTTGTTTATTAATTAATTGACATGTTCGTGTGCCCACCGTTGCATAAAACCAAATGTTTTATGATTTGTACATGTATTGCCTGTGTTATCAGGTGTTGAACTTTGAAGTTTATCGTATTAATTTCATTCCACCCCGAAACGTCTGATATATGTGTTTGATATAATGTTATTCTAGTTAGGTATTATACCATTGCTGAAGCTTGGCATAACCACATGTTTATTTTTCGCAAGACTACTTATGTGAACATTTATAATCTAATATTACTGTGATTACATTTACATATATTATGTTGTATTAATTATAGCAACGTAGCCAACACACTACACGTGAAATCATTGTTAATAATAGTTATTTTGGGGATGACGGCGACTAGTTTACTTAATCATTATCATCTTATATTGGAATCATTAAAACAAACTGGTTACAGCCTTAAATGGCTCAGCTGTCAACCTGGAATTGTATATCATTTTATCGATTGTTTTATGGATTGTTTATATTTGTACGTATGATTTATACAATGCCAAATAAAACCTACCAACCTACCTACCAAATATTTGCTTGGTTGTTAATGTGTGCAGTATGAAGTTTTAGGGTGGGAGGGTAGCATCGCCAGACGCGGATGGGGGTAACATCGCCATACCCAAAGAGTTGGATACTGGCAGGATCGACGGTTCGCTTTCCATGAGTGTATGTCATAAAATAGGTGACACACAACATATCAAGCCCGTGCAAGTTCTCCATCGTGACCAGTGGTTGGATCTGGATCAAGCAGTTGAAAGTGGTCTTTTCCTCATCGTCTTGAGAAGAAAGATGAACTTGAGTAATGTGGGATTCGTAATCAGTCTGACCATGTGACGCAAAACATATCAATGGCTTGATCATCTCTTGTAACGCCGATAACGTCATTATGCATTTTCTACAATCTATACATCCATTCAGTTGGCTGATCAACTGGAACTTGGTTGAAGCACGTTTTGGTTTTTGACAACTAAGTTCCCATCAATGAACGTTGCACGAACCTCTGGCATTTTCCTCTCGCGCAGTTTCATGTCTGCAAAATGGAACGATCCCAATCGGGCATATATCGCATAGCCCTAGACGGTAAATATTTTAACACAAGTTTGAGTTTGTGAACTTCAAATAACCTTCAAAATCGAGGGTGGCATCCATCCACACACATTTTTATTATCCCTTGAGTGATGGATTTAGCATGAATCCCTATTAAAAAAATGACATTACAAGTATTACATCACATGTTGGCTGACCCAGTATCTGCGGAAAGGCATGATGTCGAAAATTCATCTTTTGATGGTGACCTTGTTCAACCTTCGCCACACAGTTAGAGCACCATGTTACAACTCCGTGTCATATCTAATTTTGAAGGGGATACAAGACGCTTTCTAACGGTTTGTAAGATGGCCTTGTGTAGGTAAACAACGTAGATACGCAACCACTGTGATTGTAGAACTTTTACGGAATGGCGCAGTTTTGAACATTCATCGTTTGACGGTGACCTTGTTTAGCATTTACTCCACACCGACTGCACAACCCGATAGCTCCCCTTCGTATCCCATTTTACGGGGAGACCGTAGGCTTTCCAACGTTATATGACGTGGCCTTGAGTAGGTAAACAACGTAGATATATGCAACTATTGATATTGTACAGCGTTTGCTGGGGTGGCGCAATTTCGAAAATCGAAATTATCACTTGACGGTGACGCTGTTTTATCGTCGGTCAACACATAATCCCTCAACTGACACCTCCAAGTCATACCTAATTTTAACGGGGAAAAATTGTTCTTTCAAACAGTATGTGACACTTACATATCAATGTAGCAGTTACAGAGTGATTATAACTTTATGACTTTCGCGGTATTGCAAAAAAACTAATCATTTCACGTTGACCTTGTTTAACATTAGCTCCACACTTACCATATCAGGTAACAACTTCACGTCGTAGCTCATTTTGACGGATATATAATAAGCCTTTCAGCAATATATGACATGACATTTCACGTTTAAGTAAAATCAATGTACAACCATTGTAATGTTAAAACGTTTGCGGAAGCGCACAATTTGGAAAATTCATCATTTGACGGTGACCTCGTTTGACTTTGGATTCACGCTTACTGCACCACTTGGCTGCTCTACGACAGGCCTATTGTCGGGAAAGTGGATATGTAGCAATTTCAAATGATGTAACGTTTGGGTGTGTGTGTGGAGGGTCATTTAAGTCGGTCCATTATGTGGTTCGACCGCTCACCTAATAGGAGAGGGTAGCGACTGACATGTTTTATTCTTAACACGTCTTTGGTCCTATCACCACAATTCTCGTTTAAACGAAGTTTTCGCCCGGCTGCGAGAAGTTGGCGGGAGGATATTCTGGCCACAGAGACGTAGTTGGACTGTTACCGTCAGATGGCATCACTTCGTTTCAGCAACACAGCCTGCGCTGAATAACGCAACTACGTTTCTGATGGTTATGTCGAAAACGAAAGGTACCCTAAAATAACAAGTAAACTGGGAATTGAACCAGCGATCGTAACGTTATCGATTGCAATTCTGTTTGATGTTGAGTGGGATTTGTGATAACGTATTCGAAGTTTCAAGTTGTTTCGAATATTTCTTATTAAACTGAAAATAATGATTACGCCATTACTGCGGCAAACGATGGCGTCACATACCGTAGCCTCAATAAGCTGTTTATGTTGGTTTGTGTCTCTAGAAGTGGCTCCACCTAACATGATGCAACTGTGTGACATCCTAACAACTGCACCACCGCTCTCCACAGAGAGTGACATCCTAACAACTGCACCACCGCTCTCCACAGAGTGTGACGTCCTAACAACTGCACCACCGCTCTCCACTGAGTGTGACATCCTAACAACTGCACCACCGCTCTCCACAGAGTGTGACATCCTAACAACCTCACCACCGCTCTCCACAGAGTGTGACATCCTAACAACTGCACCACCGCTCTCCACAGAGAGTGACATCCTAACAACTGCATCACCGCTCTCCTAACAACTGCACCACCGCTCTCCACAGAGTGTGACATCCTAACAAATGCACCACCGCTCTCCACAGAGTGTGACATCCTAACAACTGCACCACCGCTCTACACAGAGTGTGACATCCTAACAACTGCACACCGCTCTCCACAGAGTGTGACATCCAAACAACTGCACCACCGCTCTCCACAGAGAGTGACATCCTAACAACTGCACCACCGCTCTCCACTGAGTGTGACATCCTAACAACTGCACCACCGCTCTCCACAGAGTGTGACATCCTAACAACCTCACCACCGCTCTCCACAGAGTGTGACATCCTAACAACTGCACCACCGCTCTCCACAGAGAGTGACATCCTAACAACTGCATCACCGCTCTCCTAACAACTGCACCACCGCTCTCCACAGAGTGTGACATCCTAACAAATGCACCACCGCTCTCCACAGAGTGTGACATCCTAACAACTGCACCACCGCTCTACACAGAGTGTGACATCCTAACAACTGCACACCGCTCTCCACAGAGTGTGACATCCAAACAACTGCACCACCGCTCTCCACAGAGAGTGACATCCTAACAACTGCACCACCGCTCTCCACAGAGTGTGACATCCTAACAACTGCTCCACCGCTCTCCACAGAGAGTGACATCCTAACAACTGCTCCACCGCTCTCCACAGAGAGTGACATCCTAACAACTGCACCACCGCTCTCCACAGAGTGTGACATCCTAACAACTACACCACCGCTCTCCACAGAGTGTGACATCCTAACAACTGCACCACCGCTCTCCACAGAGTGTGACATCCTAACAACTGCATCACCGCTCTCCACAGAGAGTGACATCCTAACAACTGCATCACCGCTCTCCACAGAGTGTGACATCCTAACAACTGCTCCACCGCTCTCCACAGAGAGTGACATCCTAACAACTGCTCCACCGCTCTCCACAGAGAGTGACATCCTAATAACTGCTCCACCGCTCTCCACAGAGAGTGACATCCTAACAACTGCACCACCGCTCTCCACAGAGTGTGACATCCTAACAACTGCACCACCGCTCTCCACAGAGAGTGACATCCTAACAACTGCACCACCGTTCTCCACAGAGTGTGACATCCTAACAACTGCACCACCGCTCTCCACAGAGAGTGACATCCTAACAACTGCACCACCGCTCTCCACAGAGTGTGACATCCTAACAACTGCTCCACCTCTCTCCACAGAGAGTGACATCCTAACAACTGCTCCACCGCTCTCCACAGAGAGTGACATCCTAACAACTGCACCACCGCTCTCCACAGAGAGTGACATCCTAACAACTGCACCACCGCTCTCCACAGAGTGTGACATCCTAACAACTGCACCACCGCTCTCCACAGAGAGTGACATCCTAACAACTGCACCACCGCTCTCCACAGAGTGTGACATCCTAACAACTGCACCACCGCTCTCCACAGAGTGTGACATTCTAACAACTGCACCACCGCTCTCTACATAGTGTGCTGTATTAGCAGGTCTTAGTAATGTTTCGTCTCATTTCAGAATATTTGGAAAGGATTCATTATCGGAAATTCATGCATTGTTTTGTAAATTTCTATCACGTGAACATGATAATCAGTTCCTGCTAATCAGACACTCATCAAACATGTTTGGAAATAGTTTCTTCCCAATCACAGCTGATTGCATCAATCTCAGTACCCCCGGCACATTGCTTTTTTATTGCTTTCCGTAAAATTTTTCAAGGATTGTTTTGACAGTAGACGTAATTATTTGAATACACAATACCGCTCAGCGGCTCGTGAGAATGGTTGAATGGGTATTAAATAGATTCCTGGAAATTGGGCACGAGTCGGACGGGTGTCTGCAGTCTTCTTATGGGTGATACATCCAACGGGGGGAGGTCATCATTTTTCTTATCTCTGTCGATTTGTCATGTATGGAGTTTAAATTTCGTGAGTGATCTAGGGGACCCACTTGGGTAGTTTATAGATGTAGATTTATTTTCCAAAATTCGTCCGGGGTTGGGGTGGGGGTTTGTATGTAGTCTAGCGGGCCATTTGGGGTGGCTCGCTGTTCAGCACCATAGGGGAGCATATAGGTCAGTGGAGTAACGGTCGCTATGGCAAACAAAAACTTATTAATTATCTAACTCAATCGCCGCGTGCGTCTAGCAACGGGTCAAAGTTGATCGGTCACCTGGGGTCACGTTGCTCACCACGGTGTAACTCAATCGCCGCATACTTCTGGCACGGGGTCAAAGTTGATCGATCACCCGCGGTCACGTTGCTCACCGCGGTTTGTATTTGGAGTACTGAGCTTGCGCGAGCATGCGCTATATGCAAAAACGGAACCGGAACTTATTTTCAGGCCGGAATTTACTTCCACACCGGTACACCGGGACACTGCCACTGGTGTCACACTGTAATAGTGATACGGCGGCGGCTTTTTTGCATTTTGAAGAACCTTCTATTATTGAACAGACGATTCGGTTTGACTATGGATTTCCCTTATGATGTCTTTATCTTAATGAAACGGACCCTGATCACTGACGAACCAAATGGAGATCCTGCGATCAGAATCATCCTAAGGTACGCTAAGTTACAAAATTATAATAGCGACCGGAACACACGGAAGCACGGGAGGTGAACCGTTTTTTTATTGGTGATTTCTAGTATTAAGGCAAGACACGGCACTGGCCCAACATAGTCTATATTTCAATATGCGTGTCATGTTACCCATCGCTTCCGCTTCCTGTATTGCGCTCACGACTAACGCATCTCGCATTGCACATGAGACGAGCATACAATTCCGTCTGAGGAGGTACCTTTAAAAGTCAATGGAACCGGATTTTTAATAATTGATCATACTTATGATATTGAATGTGTACTTTTTTGCAGCCGCAGTTCAAAAAGGCCAGTTCGTGAATTTCCGGATGTTTCCGTACATCGGCATTTTTTCTAGCTCACTGGTCATAATTTACATTGTGACATCAATTCGCAAACTTCTGCGTGTTTTCTGCGATTGTACTGAGTTACGCAAATCTACGAGAAACGTTCTCGTATGAGCACGTGGCCCAGGGCACTGTCTTTTATGCGCGCCTAGCGTTAATAATTGGCTCGAACTATTTCTCCACTTAAAATTCTTGTTACGCACTAAACAAACGATTTTTATAAATATTGTTCATATATTTAACGATGCTTTTTGTCAAACATTGTCGCGTATATTAAGTATATCTGAATATCGGTCAAAAGCAACGTGAGTGTTAATGCAATATAGCCTTCCAATAACAACGTGTGTACGGACGGCGCGTGAAAACACCTATCCTCACAATTATTCACAAGATAAACGTATCGAACTCCCGTTTGGAATTGTCTTATTTCATACAATAAACTGTGATACACAAGACAGAGAACCGAAGTGTGGTTTTATTTAAAATACACGGGTTAATCACATAACAGTTTGTAGGGTTGTGGGCACCTCGCAATACAACTACCTGAAAGAACAATATCGCAATGTTTTCCGTGTAATGCGGTTTAGTATTTCTGAATGAACAGGACTTTGTCCGTTTTAACACGTATTTGCTTTAAAGTAGAAAATCGTGACAAAGTAGACTACATACGAATATAAAATTATGTAACAAACTTATATCTCTTATAGCATTAGAAGAAACACATGTTGGATGTATGCAAATTCCCGCCATAACCTGGCGGATTTGGTTTGAAGAAGGCATATGTCAAAAGCCTGATAGATGGCGACACCATATAGCTTCCAGTGAAACTTAGCGTATGTTTACTTAGGTAGGTATATTTCGTAGCATGGGAGATATGATTTATTCGATCGGTTGTGAGAAATGGAAAATGTTACACGCAATTATATGGACTTACACGGTATTTTAAATAAAAAATACCGATTTCAACCCCAAAAATGTGGGTTGTCGGTGTAATATCATACGGCGCACTGTGTTGCAAATACCCCGTGTGCTTATGCCAATTTTGTACTGTTGCTTCGGGAAAACGTTCGCAAATCTTAGCAAATATATACTGCTTTCTCCAACAGAATAAATATGTGCGGTTGAGAGTTCAGATAACGCGAATCTCAAAAGGTTTACACTGTTTGGCTCGCGAACAACGATGGATCGGTATAGACGGCCTGTTTCTCTTATATTATGTACACAAACAAGCTATATGTAGTGCATTGAAATGTTCGGCTACACACGATGAACTGACAGCAACATACAGCACGGTATGAGATGTGCACTGAAATCTACGCCCTATACTATACAGTCACGATGGACAGACCGTCCAACTCGCGTGCGCGTTGCTATTTTACGTCACAACAACTATATACACCTACCTACATGCTTACACACGTGTATACGTACTTGCAGCTACGCAATACGTTTTGTCACAGGTGCCTATGTAACAATTTATGCTTTGCCTAATCTATAATCTATAAACTTATCGTATCATAAAACGATGGTTTGGGCCGTAATAACAATTACGTTTGGCAAAATACAATATATTTGACCATAACAATGACGGAATATGTAGTACTATATATGCCCCACCATGGGCGGGGTTCTATACTATCGTTTCCATCTGCGGGATAGAATATACATGAAACGTTTCAGTAAAATATAGTTCTAGTTGTTCCAGCAGTCAATTAATTATACAGTCCTGTGATGCGCTGCGATAACATCAAGAGTTATTACATTATTTTTCCAGAATACAAACCCACATCGATGTCAAATTATTAATCGAGCATTCGAAATGCAGTCATTTGTAGAATATAGTTCACAGTTCGTATGGTATTACGTCAGAGTTCCAGTGAGTCTGATCTGGCGTGGATGATCATGTTCCAAATTCCGGCAGCCAAAGGGCATTTTTGACCTAACCCCTTTTTACCTGATATAGTTTTTATTACTGATTACTCATCTCTAGCATGTGTATAATGATATCCAGATGGATGTGGAGTTCTCAAACTTGGGCATTTTGAAAATGAGAAAATGCAAAATGGCCGCCAAAACACACTTATTATCAAGGGGCTTCTCAAGACATGCCAATTCAGCGTGAGGTTATTGATCGAGTATTCCACATGCAATCATTTGCAGAAATTAGCTTACAGTTCATATAATATTACGTCGGATTTCAAATTAGCCCGATTTGGCGAGGATGATCGTGTTTCAATGGAGGTCTCAAGAAACGACATGGCGATGCCATGTAAGGTTTGTCGGAGGTGGCGTTAGTTCGCCGCGGTCTACGAGGGACAGTTGTTGGTAAAGCAGTTCATGAGATCGATGGGCACGGGAAAGATGATTGTAGAGTTCTTCTCCGACGAGATGGCGTTGAGAGTCTGGAGATAGCGCAGTTGTAGCGCCGAAGAGGATCCGCTCATGATGTCTGCTGCCTTCTTCAGGGAGAGAGCAGCTCTGTTCTCGCCGTCCGCCACGATAACCTGCGAGATACGTACACAGAGTGAGACACCAAGAAGGCTTCAGAACCGGGGAGGCTGAGACCCTAATAGTTTTGGTGGGGCTGCAGCAGGCAGCATTCCTCCAAATATATATTTAGGAATGAGAGGAAGTTTGGGGTGCAACTGGAGTTTTTGGTGAGTCTCATGTGGATGTTTTGGGAGCCTCAAGAGAGGTTTTTGGAAGTACGGAGAGGGCATGAAATTTAATGTTTTCGTGAGTCTCAGTCCTCCGAATGTTCAACATGTTCCGACGCCAATGCAACATATTACTGAACATTCTTCAGGATAGTTATTTTCTATTTAGATTATTAATTCGTATCACAAACCTCAGATAGGAGGATTGTGTAAAGCGAGATTTGGAAGGATTGGGAGAGGAGTGGAGAAGGATACCGAATAATAGGGGAGTGGAGAAGGAGACCGAATAACAGGATAATAGGGGGAGTGGAGAAGGAGACCGAATAATAGGGGGGTGGAGAAGGTTGGTGCACGGAAACAGCAATTCAAGAACGGTGAGGGGAATCAAAAAGGAAAAGAAAACCGAAACTGATGACATAT
>OZ023217.1:11319677-11334677 GCA_963995525.1 Escarpia spicata
TTTGTGCGAAACGCCTCACTGAAATTACAACAAACACAACGCATTAAACGTATTTTTTTATTTTTTGGTGATCAATTACATTATGAATTCTAATTATTTAACATTAATTGGGATAGATGTTTTATGGTGCTGTTCTTTTAACACGTAGGATTTGTGATGCAGACAACTGAGCCGAGATGAGAGCCAGTCAGGAAAACGGGTGATTGATGGAGTCGTGTCACTGCAACAGTCAAAGAAAAGACGCGAAGACAAAATTACAATTGACTACACAAAGTGTGTAATATGCCAAGAACAAATGACCAAAGGACTATTTAATGTGCCGGTCAAAACAACACCAACATTTTTTTTTGGGCAATGACTGCTAGGCAGAACGAAACCTTCCGCAGGCTGCGCGACGACGTTGCCGTAGAAACATGGGTAGCCGGCAAATCACCAAAATGTAAGAATGAGTACCTGAATGAAAATAGTTTTTAACTCACAGGAAAAAAGCATCAACGAGGGGGTACCTCAACCTCGGCAGAGAATGAGTGCAGCACTTCATCCGCAACAGCACACATTTCTACTAGGCAAAGCACACCAACATTTGATGCAAACATGAATGCACCAAAATTCCCCAGTCACTGTTCAATGGAGACGGAACTATGAGGTATGCAGGTTCAAAGGCTAGCTTTGTTAAGACTCTGAAAGAAGAAACCAAGCTGCTCAGTGCTCCTGGTCTACCAAAGGAGATGCGGAAGACGGCAGTTGTGGTGGATGGCATGTATGCTGTTCGCCATTGGTCATTCCACAAAGACCAACCGCTTGAAGCCATTGCAACACGCTACAAGAGGAATCTTACTCATGACGTACCTGCTGTTACAAGTACCATACACTTCTGCTATGACCGGTACTATGCCCAAAACCTAAATTCATCCGTGCAGCAACACAGATATGTCCGGTCAAGACCAATAAGGCTGTTTGAGGTCAGTGAGCAATACAGAGCTCCTGATCCACAGGAGTTCTTCTCTGTGTCGACCAACAAGGCGGGACTGATGATCTTTCTATGCGAGACATGGAGTAAGGAAGAGCAGCTAGCACCAACGATGGGCTTGACGCGACTGTACCTGGGTGGCGGTTTCAAGGAAGAAACCAAGAGCGTGTTGGTCACGCAGGGTTCAGTTACATATGTGCCTGACCTGGAGTCAACTCAACAGGAGGCATACACCACTGTAATTCTTCACACCATATAATAGTGTCCGGAATGAATGTGTCGACCGAGTGATTATCCACGCTAATGACACAGACATCATTGTCACGTGCGTCTATTATGCTTGCACGCTGTTAAAAGATCTGCCAGAACTGTGGGTTCGAACTGCACCAGATAGCTATCTACAGATCCATGCGATGTGTGCTGCTCTTGGACATGCAATGCCATACACTTCCCTTCCTGCACAGCCTTAGTGGGCGAGACACAACCAGCTATCCATATTTCACTGGTAAGAAGATGTGGATGAACCACAGCAAGGCAACGGACATATCTGCACTTGAGAACTTTGCCGAACAAGATGATGCTAATATACCAGCAGACGTGATCAACCAGGCAAGGGACCTTACGATCGCTGTGTACACCAACAAAGACGATGCGTTCGAAGGATCGGATCTTGGAAAGCTTCGAGTTTACAAGTTCCTGAACAACAAGTCAACGCTGTTGAAATTACGTCCACCAACAGAAGATGCATTTCTTCTGCATTTGAAACGTGCAGCTTTGGCGACTATGGTAAACAAGAGTGCTCATGTCAGCAAGCCCGTCTTCCCTCCGTATGAAGAGTATGGGTGGGGTCTGGTTACGGCAAGCTTGTTCCAGTGGCATCCACACAACCTGCCTACTAACTGCAGATATTAAAGATCATATTCTGCGGCTGCACCAAAGTTTGCAAAAGAAACTACTCACATGCCAGGGAAAACATTGCCTGCTGCATTCGTTGTCGCAGGGATCGGTCTAAAAGTGCAGCCGTGCGATGTGTGCTGCAAGGTTTGACAGCAACGAAAGCAGCTAATCAGACAGTGACAATTAACGGAAACTGTCAGCACTTCTAATGCTGAACTGTTAACCTTCCAGCAAGTAGGCTTATGCACAACCTACCGTCAAACATGTGGCCATAGATAATTACTGTTCTGTTTGGGTTTGCTAGGCAACGATAAGGACCTTTAAGGGAAAAATCGATCCCTGTTATGGTTACCATGAGAAATGGTTGTTTACGCCCTACCTAACCTAGTGATGACAAGATTGTCTTATGTTCTGTTAATTTGGAGATAAATGTTTTCAGACTACTCATAAACTAGTGCTACTGAACGCAATTTAATTTAATTAATATGTTAAAGTAAAATGTAAAAAAAGTTAACATTTGAACACGGCGATTTTCCTTTATTTTGTTCGACGGTTGTTTTTAGGGGGTAGGGGACGGAAATCGCCTACATTTTGGTTTTAAAGTCATGAATTCTAATAGCTAATAAACTAGATTTATAGGAGAAATTAATTTAGTAAAAATGGTACATATGTCATTCATTTTAACCAACACGTGTGAATTCGAAAAATAAAAGAAAATAACCTGAAATGCAACGCATTTTGAACGACTATTTCTTATCTGGCCAAGTCGATTTAATTTTCATTTGGCACAGTTTAGCTGCAATAGTAACACTAACTTAACTGGTACATATACAGAACGTCACCATATTTTCAAAGGAAGTGTAAATAATACATTTGATGATGACCATAAAAACAACCTTTTAGCGTATAGGAGCGTGTTGGTCAAGTGGTGTTTACATGTTTCCAGTAACTTTTTTTCAAGGTTTTCCACCTAGGTTACGATCCTAGATATAGGTAGATATCATTTTTGGGGGCAAACCATTTATAGCATTCCATGGCTACTTTCACCAAAAAAACTGCATTTGGTCCCCCGGGTGTCATGCCGTTGTATTAGTTTCACAATTGAACGTTTTATTAAAAATACTATTAATATGTCCTAATATCAAAAATAGAACAGATGTTCACGTCATACGAACGTGTTCAATTTCATGTTTTGAAATATTAGTGTTCTAATGCGTAGTCTGAGTTGCCAAACGTAAACGATTTTAATTGCATTCAA
The DNA here is from genome assembly GCA_963995525.1 of Escarpia spicata. Lineage (NCBI taxonomy): Eukaryota > Metazoa > Annelida > Polychaeta > Sabellida > Siboglinidae > Escarpia > Escarpia spicata. The sequence goes on from OZ023217.1 coordinate 11,322,803, forward strand.
CAACGGACGGAAAACGCATTTTGTTTAATAAGAAATGTCGACCTGCAGTGACATATATTGGGGAGCGGTGGCCGAGCGGTAGGGCGCCGGACTGTCGGTTGAGAGGACCGGGGTTGGAATCCAACTACCGACAACAGTTTCGAATCTTGGGCAATTTCGTTCACTCCAGGTTGCCTGTGACGTTCGGAAGAGACACTATAAGCCGTTGATCCTTTCTACCTGGTGTCTATACCAGGGGACGTAAACGACCCCACGCAGGGGGTAAACGGGTAACCTGTAGTGAACCAACCCCAGAGACGGATACTCTGAACTAAACCTTTAGCCTAATATCCTAGAAAGACTTTGTTGGGTAATTATTCAGATATGAAGCATTGTGGTCACGCTATCACATTTCAAGAGCCGGAACGATTAAGACTACATCGACTGTGCTGTATATACGGACACTAATCCTGCATTCGTTCTTCACCAATACCCGCATTGGGAGGAGAGCACTTGACGTTCATCGTATTGATTGCAAGACAAATTATCACGAAGTTGTCGGTGCTGATCGAGATCAAAGGATCAAGTAGGAATATCGAATCGCTCATTTACTTCACCGATCGCCGAGTTGATGCGTACAGTCGACGGAGCACGATACTTACACTAATCCAGATGAGAAATCCGTATGCATTACTAGCGTATTTCTGCTAACACTTAATCTTACTCATCAGCGTTATCTTGCAGTAAGTTTGGTGTTGTTCTAGATATAATGTTATTGCTACATCACGACGTCCAGCTCAACAATATTTTCTTTCTTTCTTGTTCTGCCCGTAACCGTGCGATCGTTGGGGCACTACTGATGACTTCCTGACAACTCCTGCCATCTAGGAAGCTCAAACTTTATACGCTTCCTTAAGTATTATAGTTTTGTGTCTTTGCTTTCGTATGATTCGTATTAGTAGAAATTTCTGCTGTGGCATAAATGTGTACGTTCCAGATGGAGTTGTCACACGTTGTGGCCAGGATCTGTTCCAGTTGCCTTGGGTAGAAACTATACTGGTGTAAAATAAGTTCGATCAAAACTGTGCTGACATATCTGCTTATGTATTAATCCCTTACTAACACTATCACACAACCACTAAATGGCGCACGACAAGCCACATAAAGCGGCAAATAAATAACGTATATAAAACTTTGTAGATTGTAGAAATACATCCGTTAATGCATACGTTAATACATACGTTAATACATACGTTAATGCATACGTTAATGCATACATTGATGCATACGTTAATACATACGTTAATACATACGTTAATGCATACGTTAATGCATACGTTAATGCATAATTTGATACATACGTTAATACATACGTTAATACATACGTTAAAGCATACGTTACTGCATACGTTAATACATACGTTAATGCATACGCTAATGCTCTTTTTGTTGATTATTATTACTACATATTTACATATGTCCTGTTTCCATGGTGAGAACAGCGACACCACCAGTGGGTCAACAAAAAGCGGGTCAACGTATTACCGATGGAGTTAACTTCCTGCTAATAATTACCACCCATGGGAACGGAACAGACCACCTCTCTCTAATTTCAATAACATATGTGGAAATCACTCGATACCCGTCTCCTTCTGCGGCAGCTGGGTGTCGTTAGTTCTTCGCTCTAGTTGAACTCGGCGGCACGGCAAATTGCTCATTAACCGTGAAGTTACAACACAACGTTAGGCAATGGCTAATACATCCGAGTTACATGCCAAAGTTCTGGCTTCAAGACCTAGCCCAGGCACGGTATTCTTGGTGTAAACATGTGGTTCTCAATATTGTGGGCTGTGATGCCGAAGATTGCATCAACGTCGGTCCCGTATCGTTAATTAGAGACGCAAGGTAATCAGTGGGAACGGACGACACACTGGCAATGACCGGCTTCGTTGTCAGCGTAGAAAGGTCGCCTTGGAGATATTGTTCTCGAAAAGGTTGACCAGTTTAACGAGGCCCCGTGTGGCAGTTATATTGTGGTATACATTGCATACACACGGACAGGCACGCATATATCCAGGCACACTCACATGCGTGCGGGCGTGCACGCACCCACTCGCACATGCATGCAAGCATCCACGCAAGTTCGCACGTACACACATAAACGCGCGAACACGCACGCACACATAAGCGCGCGCGCACACACAAGCACAGACAGAGAGAGAGAGAGAGAGAGGGGGGGGGGGGGAGGGAGGGAGTAAGGGAGCAAGGGAATGTGGGACCGAGGGAGGGAGAGAGGGAGGAAGGGAGATGGGGACAGACGAGTTGATTAATAAAACTTAACTAGACAGACGTACAACGCCAAAGCAAAATATCGGTTACATTGACGCGGCGGCATTTAAAGAAGAAACCCATAAAATGAGGCCTACCTCTTGTGGTGGAATATCGAACGAGACAGTTCGTAGGTCAATTTTCGTGTAGCTTTCTATACACGGCAGTACAAAGAATATACCTGCAAATAAAATGGCGATTCTGCATTGACCAGTAACGTGCTGAAGGAAACGAAAAACGAGTGAGAGTATACAGTATGCTTGCAGTTGTACGCAGCACTTTAGTTTGACGGGAACCATCAGGTTTGGCACATCATTTCATGGAAAATTAAATGTTCCATTTAAATTCCACAATTAAAGACAATCGATCGTCTTGCCAACGCGACTGAGTTCGCACATTTAAATGCCGCATGTGAAGCGCGTGTCTTGCCATTTATGTTATGTTTACAACGTACACTTCCATATTTGTTAATGCTATATGACGTATAGTAAATCCACATAATTAATCTGATGACATCTAGTGAAGTTTGCAAAGCTGAATAAATTGTTAGGACGCTTTTCGTGGGAAGAAGACTGAGGAAAGAAGACTGATAGGAGGTAAGGTGATTGGAGGGGAAGAAATTACAGAATCGACGGCATGAAAGGTGACAGGAGGGAAAGTGACCGTAGAGAAGGAGGTAGGAGGAACAAATGGGACGGGAGAGGAGGAAAAAAATGCGATGGGATGAAAGTTGACGGGACGAAAGGAAGTGAGAGTAAATGTGACAGACGATAAGTCGATAAAAGGGACGATGACAGGAGAAAAGGTGACAAGAAAAAAGCGTCAGAAATGAATGGAACGGAAGAGAATGTGACGACAGGGGAAAAGTCAACAACCAGACAGATGCAAATCGGAGAAGGAGCTACTTTGAGGCAGTGATTGAGGGGACAATGGGAAAAGAGAGTGTGGTCATGGGCGACTCTATTCTGAGAGAGACAGATAAGACACTAAGCGAAGGGGGGGGGGGACGTCGTTGTTTGTTTACCGGCGCTAGGATAGAACATGAAATTCAAAGGGAAGAGAAGGTGTTCTCTTGAATGGCAAGGGGGGTCTATACTAGTACATGTAGGGACAAATAACGCAGCCAACCTGGGATAGTGCAGAAGTACAGACAGTTAGTGAGGAAGTTAAAGAAGACAAGAGTTGAACAGATTATTCTGTCAGGAATTTTTCCAGCAATGGGAGGAAGGGGGCCAACATATAGAAACTGCAAGAGGATGGCGACCAACGCACTAGTTGAGCAGGTGTGTGAAGAAGAGGGGCTGGAATTCATAGATTTATGGGGATATTTTGTTGGGAGAGAAGATATGTACATGAGAGATGGCCTCCATCTAAGTGGAAAGGGGACAGAAGTTTTATCAGAGAACCTGCTGCGATCTGTTGACAGTGGGACAGGTTGCATTTATTTAAGCTAGATTCGCAGGGGTGATTCACAGAGAACCCCAAAACTGAAGGCATAGATAATGAAGCACACGTAAATCAGCGTAAAACAGTCTGGAAAACTGTTCTGAAGCTGGATATAAATGCGTTTGTTTAAATGCAAGGAGCAAAGTAAACAAAAGAAGTGAACTAAACATTATGGTAGAAAATATTGACCCTCACATAATAGGTATAACCAAATCATGGGCCATCACCGATGTATCAGATGCCGAATTGGGACTAACAGGTTATGTAGTGTTAGGAAAGATAGAATAGGAAGAAGGGGAGGTGGAGTTATCTTATGTATTAAAGAATCTATCCAGGCTTATGAAATAAAATCAGATTGCGAAGAAGCTGTTTGGTGTAACATAGTTACAGGAAACTCAACGTTAATGGTTGTGTTAGTTATCAAAGTCCAAACATAAGCATAGAAGAGAATGAAAAAGTACAAAACGCTATAAAAGAAGTGAGCAAATGGGACTGTATTATTATGGGGAATTTTAACCATGGTCATATAAAATCTCTACAGAGTGCAGGGAGTGAGGACCAACATTTTTTAGTTTTAGTACAACATAGTTTCCTTTCTCAACATGTGCTAGAACCAACCAGGGGTGAGAATGTGCTAGACAAGTTTTGTTCTCACATAATGAATTAGTTGACAATGTCAAGATATGTGAGCCACTGGGGAGTAGCGATCACAACCAGATAAGTTTTACCATCAAAGTAAAATCAGAAAGGAATAGTAAAAAGCAGTATAGGAGAAATTTCCACAAAGGAAGATATAAGGACATGAGGAAATATTGAGCAAAGATAGACTGGAATAACACACTGAAGAATAAGACACCAACAGAATGCTGGAATATCTTTAAAAAAATGAGCTTGAGTGCATCGTCGATAAATTTGTTCCCTTGAAAAAAACAAGGGAAGCGTCCAGAAAGAAACATTTATTAAAAGAAGCCATCAAAAAAATTAAGTACAAACAAATGATGTGAAAGTCATATAGACATACTGGAAATTATGAAGACTACAACATTTATAAAGAAACATTTAACAAAGCTACAACTGAAATTAAAAATTCAAAGAGAACCTATGAACAAAAATTAGCTTGTAATATAAAACATGACAGTAAGGGTTTTTATGCATATGTTCGGAGCAAACAGAAAGTTCAGAATTAGATCGGTCTATCAGAGGATATCAGAGGGATTCTTAAAGGCAAAAGACCTGAATGAATATTTTAGTTCGGTGTTTACCAGGGAGGATATTAGTTCAATGCCAGTTCAGAGGCTAAGTTCAAGGAGGTGGAAACATACTATTTAGGGCAGTTAATTGTAACTCCGGAAATGGTAGCTAAGACAATAAGGGCTATAAAGGACAATAGATCACCTCGAGTGGACGGGATTCCGCCCAAACTACTATTGGAAATTGTAGAACAAATTAGCATACCGTTTGCAACAGTTTTCAACTTGTCGATAGAAGAGGGAGAATGGAACTAAGATTTTCTTGTTAAACATAACTTGATAAACCCATCTCAACATGTGCTTCTAAAAGCGAGGTCACGCTTAACAAATATATTATGCTATTTGGAAGATATAACTAAGTAGGTAGATGAGGGATCACCAGTAGTTATCATCTACTTAGATTTTCAGAAAGCTTTCGACAAGGTGCCACATCAAAGATTACTGCTTAAACTAAAGGCCCATGGCATAGGAAATGGTATAATTAACTTGATAGAAAAATGCCTGATTGACAGAATTCAACGGGTAGTAGTTGATGGGGAGGCTTTAAACTGGAATTCGGTTTTGAGTGGGGTTCCACAGGGATCAGTACTAGGACCTATATTTTTCTTAATATATATATATACATATATATATTTATATATATATATATATATTTATATATATTTATATATATATATATATATCAACGATTTGGACGATGATATAACAAGCAAGTTGTTGAAATTTGCGGATGATACAAAAGTGTTTTGAAGGATTAAAAGTAATGGAGATAGACAGCATTTACAAGATGATTTTGACAGGGTGATCAAATGTTCTGAAAAGTGCAAATGTTCAATTTGGGGAAATGTAAATGCCTCCAAACAGGACATGAGAATGGGGATGCACAATGTACAATGGGGGATACTGTGCTATACGAGATCCATCTTCTCGTCAACAGTTCCCATCTAACTGGGGGCGGATGATCTCTGGCACAGTCGCCCATGACCTAGCCACTGCTCGAATCTGAGCATGGCACTTAAAGTCAAGTGCTGTAACTAAGTACCACTGTAAAAGAAAAGGACTTAAGGTTAACCATTAGTGCTGATATGAAGGTTTCAGAGCAGTGCCGAATTGCAGCTTCAAAGGGAAATCAAATCCTTGGATTAATTAGGCGAAATATAGCATTTAGAATATTGTATACAAGCGTGGAGGCCATGTCGCAAGAAGGACATAGATATGTTAGAACAAGTTCAGAGGAGAGCGATTAAAATAATATTAACATTGAGGGATCTCAGTTATGAAATACGCCTAAAAGAATGTGGTTTAACAACGCTAGAGACCAGGAGATTGAGAGGAGATCAGATAGAAGTTCTTAAAATATTGAATGGTTATGAAAATATTCATAGAAATATTGTTTTAAAGAAAGATAGAAGGACTACAGGACATGAAGTTGCATTAGTAAAGGAGCAGTTTAGATTATATATAAGAAAGTTCTCATTCTCACAAAGGACAGTAGATGAATGGACCAGATTATCTCCTTTATTATTGTGTTGATGCTTGTAGCGTGAATATGTTTAAAATAAAATCGACGCATACCTCAGAAAGGCGGGATACAAGTAAATAAAAAAGTTGGACTTTTGATAAACCAAAAGGCTTCCTTGTCCACCTGCCATCTATAGTTAATTATATGGGTGGCAATTTGACATTTTCATATTTTGAATTGTAACTCAAAATTGTCAAACTCAATCTTAATATCGCACCTCCTGATAAGTATTCTGGTGACATATGGTTAAAAGTTGTGTAGGTTGAAACAAATTGGTCGGTTTATTTCAGCAGACGCCAAGTAAATTTGGTATCGCTCGGCATGTATTGGACCTTGTATATCGCGGGCCTGATAAACGTTGGAACCACAGACTGGCGAATGCAAAACGAAATGTTGTGCTTACCTGGGCCCTTCGCACCATCCGCGTTCAACCTGCCCAGTCGGAAGATGACAGCCCTCTCGTATTCCTGTACGACCTACAAGGAAGACGCAATAAACCTAATTAACAAATGTACTAATTAACACTGTGTTTATTATTCAGATTGTTTCACAATTACACTCTCGAACATCAACATTAAAATAACATTAAACGGAGCCAGTATCTTCCCCCATCCGGAATTAGCGAGCGTAGTAAGTTGTAAAAGGAAGTCTGCCGTGTTGAACGAAGTAAAATGGGACATCCTTGAACATCGAAGTGCACTGCATGCGGTTAACTCACCCCGACTCGGCCGTATTGCCAAAAAAGATGGTTTCGAAACTGAATGTTTTGTTTACTATTTGAACATGCCCCGGGGTCGTAACTTCCAAATAATTAGTAAATGAAAAACTAGGAACAGTCTGCTTCCTTTTAAACCTGTGTTGATTATTCTGATTGTTTCACATTTAATATTGCAATCCCTACGTTTTACGCACCCCCCCCCCCCACACACATCGGATCGAAAAATAACCTGGACGAGACAATAACGAACTCACCCACTATCGTATTAATACATAGCAAAGGCGGCATCTATTGTCATTGCCAGGTCTTCACCCGCGCATATATACACATACTTTCGGTAATCTTGTACATATCTGGTCCTACTCATAACAGCTTTATGTTTCATTCTTACCATCCCAAAGATGTTCACGCCATCATACTACATCATCTGAGGTACAAACAGGAAATATGTGGTAATGATAAATTGTGTTGTAGGGCATTTAAGTTGTCCCAATAGCGTTGTTGGCAACAGTGAAACGACGCAAGGCCTTCTGATTTGGCTATGTCAATCACAAAGGTCGTCTTGCACTTCGAGTGCAAGAGCAGGCGGGGCAGCCTGAACACAAATATTGTCCTTTCATTCCTGTTACGTATACGGCAGAAGACATGCCAGGTTGGCGTAGTCTCTTTGTGGAAATGTTTTCCATGGAAATGTCCGTCCCGGTTAAAGAGTTGACGTAGATTATATTTATTGAGTATCCGTACGTGCGCCGACACATCAACATCGCCAAGGTCGTTAAAGGGAGGCATTCTGTTTCATGTTTTGTTTTATATAACTACCTGACAGATTTCGGGTAAGCGGTAATACACTTCGTTGTTGTTAGATTACTTCAGTAATAAGTGATGGTGTTGGATTACCTCGTAATCCCGCTCGTGCATAATGGCAGCAACGATGTTCCCTTTACGAATTATTAGCTCAGTCACATGAACAGCAAGGAAGAGTAATGGGACTTGGTACGGCGGGTTAATTAACATGTCAGCAGGAACGTGTGTTACTGATGGCAGTGATAGTACAACCAAGCGTAGATTATGGTGTCGGCGACCTTTCCATGTTGAATCCAGCTGCCTTAATTCCAAGTGTTGTATTTGTAATTCTTCAAACAATGATTATACGTTATACAGTGCAAATGTACAGCGCATATGCTAACGGGTACATGCGTGCTTATGAATGTATTTGTAAGAGTATTTTTTATAATAATATATACGCAACAACGATGTTATAAATTATAAATATATATATACACGTGTACAGTGTACACATATACGTATAATGTATACGTAATATTGTTATAGTATTTGTTCATATAGACGCTCTTTGATTCGTGTGAGATTAACATCAACACTGTAATAACTCATGCAAAACTGTTATGCAATCATGTCGGCAACAGCGACTGTACTCTGATGGCTCCAACAACCTTTCCCTGGATGCTTCTAAACCTCATTGCTATTTGTAACAATGGGCCTACAATGTTGACATGTCATTAACAACAAGAAATGTTAGTTACTAGGCTGATTACATTATGTAAATTTTCTGTTCTTTACATTTATGGGTGATTCGTGTGCTGGCGACATTACATTAATGAGTCTCCCAGACCTTACGTGTGTTAAAATAAAAGGCTGCTGGTAAAGATTTGTTGAGCCGTTCGCCAAGACAGGATGTAATGTACGGTCTTACGTGGGATTGCCGTGATTCGCACAACTAAACGAGAAAGCATTGGAAGCGTGCATGGTGCCAGCCTGTGTATACGGGTTGGGAACACTGGCGCTGATAGAGACAGGAAGAGAAGCTACAGGTAGCAAAAACAACTGGATCAGAAGAATATGTACAGTAACGTGATAAGATAGACGTTAGAAGAAGCAATTGAAAGAGGAGATCGGCATGAAAAATCATCTAAAGGCTAAAGCAGTTGGAAACAGTATGAGATGGGCAGGACAAGGGCAAAGAATGAGCGAAGACACAGAGACGGTCGAAAAGGATATGGAAAGCAGAAGACGGTGGCAAACGATGAAGAGGAAGACCAAAGCTGGTATGGAATGACAGCATGAAACGGAACCTTAGGAGGGCAAGTGTGAAAAGCCATGAACGGACGACCATTGCAAACGACAGAGAGATACGGAGAGAGTTTATAAAAAAAGCGTAAGAAGCTACCAATGATGTGGCGTGGAACTCGCCCCGCAAAGGACCAAGGCGTAGAAGAAGTATTATATTTTGAATATTGAACTCTCAATTCAGAGAACGAGGGTTCGAATTACGTGCTGCTGTGTCGAACCTTGAGCAAGTTCGTTCAGTCTACGTTGCTCCAGTTCATTCAGCTGTATGAATGAGTACTTGGCTATAGACAGTGGTGGTTATTTATGTACGAATAGTTTTCACACATTATTTGCAGCGTGGCGGAATGCTTCCCAGAAAAGTCGAAATGGCGTTCTGTTGAACAGGTATAACAGGGAGTTACCTTTATATATATATATATATATATATATATATATATATATATATATATATATATATATATATATATATATATATAGACAAAACGTCCGTGCCCACCCGGTCTGCTGTACTTACCTTCATGCACACACACAGCGACAGAGGGAAAGTCAACATGACGATGATCCACGAGATGATGGTGAGAAGCCAGCCACAGAAGCCGAGGCCGTAGTGAGTCGTGTCATCTGCAAGAGACAAGACAAATGTCATTACCATCAGGTCATCAAGTTCGAAAGGCTGAACGCTTCATACCTAGGCCCTAGCGTTGTTGATTTTGGGGATGCGTTTTTCGGAGATTGTTGTGGTTGGAGGGAGTTGTGTTGAAGATTTTTCGCAGTTCGAGGGGACATGGTTTGGGGTCATTCGCGTTGCCGTTTTCTAAAAACGTTTCAACTTTTAGATTTTATTTTACGTGACAAAATAAAGCAGAACTAGTTCCCTAAGCGGAATTCTTTTTTTTCAGCAGGAGGAAGGGTGGCGTTCGCATTCATTGCATCGCCAGTTTTCGGGCCTGATACCAGTATGTTTATAATCACTTAACATAATATGTGTGCGTTATTATTAGGTATTTTCTATATTGAGTATTAAATGTATGTAAATATGAGTTTAATTATTATGAACGGTTTTCATTTTGGATTAGGTTTTTTCTTTTCGTCAACCCTAATTGACATCCACATTGATAAGTGAAACAACAACTCTGTGTGCACCCGTGCACATCTCATGTTTGCGACTCCTCGGTGCAGAAATGTACATACATTAAAATGTATATATTTATACACGTATGGTAAACTACGTAACGGAGGAGTTTGTGCTCATGGACGGATACGACTCGTAGACTTTAACAAAAATATTCAACAGCAACTAGATGGGTGTTGCGCAAGACTGATGCAACCCGTATTCAATATCCGATGTAACAACATCGAAATAATGTAGAGCAATAGAGATATATGCAAATTGACAAAACAATACGGGGAGAAGGCTAATGTTTGCTGGACACTGCTCCGTACACAATGATGAAATTACATCTAAAAACCATCCTAAGGCAGCCGGTCCTCGCTCTCTGGCTGTACAAACAGCAGGCCTATTGTTGCAAACGGCAATGGGGTTTAGACGCGTCTTGAAACAGATGGTTGGAGCCCCCAAAGCACACCCGCTATTGCCGACATGATTGCGTAAGAGTTTACAACCCTGTGTTATTCCAGCGTTGTTGTTAATCTCACGCGAATCAAAGAGCGTTTAGCGAACGCGAAGTCAGACAACAGCTACGACATGGATTTATCAATAATTAAACACTCGCCTAATGACAACGGCGACAAACGTCAACTATGTAGATATGATAGCAAATCCGCGATAAATCAGACAATTAATCGCTCATACACACACGATCGATTAGTGAGGTTAGTTTGTGGTCACGGGTGTGCCAGGGGAATTGTGGTTTGTTCCAATTTAAATGACAGACAGCCGATAGTTTGAAACAGTGACCTGTCAGCGATCGACGGATGTGATGTCATCAAAGTTCAAGTCAGGATTGGCACGAGTCAATTGATCGCACTCACAGTGTCTAAGCTTGTCAGTTTATTTAGCTGACAGTACGAGACAGAAACAACATTCACAGTATGGCAGTAAAATGCAAACCCTAATGCTGAATATAATTTTTTTTGTTAATTTATTATAATTAACAAGCCAAAGTGGTCTGTTTACAACGCTTAGTCCAACAACATAGAACTATATTGAATCACTAATATAACATGTCTTAGCGTCAGAATCAGCCAACAAGGTATAACAAACATGTTGTCACTGCGTTACCAAAATGTGCGTTTCAAAAAAGTATATATATATTAAGGGTCTAAGCCAAGTTACATTTACTGATAATTCCTCGTTCTGTGATGATGCCTACACGTAATCTCTCCAAGAAAGAACATAACCCTAAGGTGAATTATACAACCAATGCTTGTGTGGGGATTTTACAGACGCATTTGTAGCAACAACAAAAGCTCCTGGAACAAGAGACAACTTGGAAATCCACGTTCTGCCCAGAGTTACGTATCCATGGACATATCTATAGTATCTGACATATGGAACAGTTACGCCATGTCTCAACAGGT
>OZ023217.1:11339677-11362177 GCA_963995525.1 Escarpia spicata
AAAATAATTTGTGAAAAGATGCGTCTTCAGTGCCACTTTAAACTGATTGACACTAGTGCATTGGCGCACTGTGAGTGGTAGTTGATTCCATGCTCATGGAACTGCACAAGAGAATGCTCGTTCGCCGAGTTTAGTGCGGCTAGTGGGTTGTTTAAGGAGTAGCTGATCGGAGGAGCGTAGACAGCGTGTCGGGCGATACGGAGAGAGAATTGCTGATAGATATGGAGGTGCGAGCCCATGACGGCTTTTGAAAGTGAGAAGTTTGGTCTTGAAAGTAATGTGACTCTTCACAGGAAGCCAGTGCAGCTCCGAGAGCATGGGCGTGACGCGGTCTCGTTATGATACGAGCACATGCATTTTGGGAAACGCTGTAGTTTCTCAATTACTGTCGCTGGCAATCCATTAAAAAGACTATTGGACCAGTCAATCTGCGAAATGACTAGCGCATGCGCAAGTTGCTTTGTGTATTCTTTGTCTCACTTCCTGTTGTTGTAACATGCCATTCTCTACACGGCAATTTATATGTTGTGGCCATTTCCTACGCCTATCACTATAAATGACGTACTTCCCACGCTCTGATAGTACCCATAAGTATTTGTTGTGAACATTTTCCTGCAGAGTTTTCTTTCTGATGTATTGCTCACTGAGCTAGGCCTGCATCTCCAATTTGCCACGGGACTCCATCGGGACACAGTGCTGCACACACATATCTATATCCCCAAAAACGTTGGACATGTTAATGCGTATCGCACATTAACCTACAGAGGCACGATCTATAAATCGTTCATTTCGCAGAAAACGCAATAATAAAGATAAATTCCCAAAAGAAATCTTAATTTGCATAGCATCAATCGTCATTGTGTGTTTGATCTGCCAGTCTGTAGACATTTCAGGAGGTGCCAGCAAAAGTGCAGTACAACATACGGTGCGAAATATGCGTTTTTATTCGCAAGTATACTTGCATACCCTAATAATTTGTTCAAATACGAACGTTGAAAAAGAATGATATCGTATTCGGCTGTCGTGGACACTGAACTTACAATAAAATGTCCCAATGCGCGTCTAGTCAAATAAACATACCCAAAACAAATGTTGTGTCAAATGACAATGAAGCAATTACCATGGCCATGATACTGTTTTTTTTAGACTGTCCGTAGATGCGAGCATGTATCAACAACTTAATCCCTGGCAGTTCAATTGAACACCATCTCGACTTCTCCCCGGAAGCAGAGAAGTCGAGATGCAATTACTGCACGAAGACTATACGTACACAAATATCCACCGCTGTCTATAGCCAGGTACGCATCCATGCAGTTGAGTGAACTGGGTCCACGTATAGAGTGAATTAACTTGCCCAAGGTTTGAAACGATAGCAAGTGGATTCCAACCCGGGTCCGACGGTCTAAACACTGCGCCACTGCGATCCACGCTAATCAGCTCAAGAATTAAAATACTGCGGCACAACTACACACTTACGGCTACGTATTCTTGCTGTTGGAGTCCGCAAACCGTTTGCGACCCTATAGTCCTTGACTGCAGTTTAGAGCGATGGTGTGCCTTTTAGACGTGGCGAGCAGGAATGAGTAATTGGGATGCAATTGCCGTCGTTGTTGATACAGAAAAACCGAACTTCATTAGAGAGATTGCGTAAGAGATTGAAAGAACCCGTAATTCCCGAGGCGTCTACACTATGGCTTGCACAGTGTTAAATAATGAATCACGGACAGCTACTCACTGGGCAGATCCTCAACACGGCGCTTGCATTTGTGTCATGAAACTGAAAGGCTGAGGCTGAGTAACTGTCTGCTTTTTAGTAAGGGTGAGCAACTGACCACTTGTTTATTTCCTTGGTGAGCAACTGTCCGGTGAGCAATTGTTCGGTGAGCAACTGTTCGGTGAGCAACTGTCCCAGCACCTAAATGATAGATGTCTTAGGGGAACGGATAGCTTTGCAACTTAATCAAGACATGTGGTCACTCACAATGCCTAAGCGCATCTGTTTAGATGTTGTTCTCAGTAGCACTCCGAGCCTCTTCATCGACTGTTGGTGTAATATGGCGGCAACGTTTTGTATTTTGAAAACGCTACTTAAATTTAGCAACCGATTCTCCTTAATGATGGATTTACCTTATAAGATCATTATCTTAATGAGACGGTCCCCAGGAAAAATATGTCGTTTTAATGACTTTACGATAGAAAACGCTTTAATCAATACATACATCTTAATAACCAGTTCATTGGCTGAGTAAGTCCTGGGTCCTGTTAGGCTTCTGTTGTAATTCTTTATCCTGTTTGTAAGAGGCTGACCAACTGGAATGTCCAGGACCAAAGTGTCTTGCATAACACAACCATGTATAGGGCCGGTATATATGCGTTGTTGATGGAAATATTGACAGTATGACACTGCCACAATGCAGTTAATCTTGTGACATGGAAGACAGTAATTGGGTACGAGATGAATCATTCCAGACAGAATGATTTCATAGGAACCTACAGCATATATCCACTACACTGGATTCATGACCAGTTGTCTTGCGTGAGTTACGAATGTAAACAAATCGCAAACGTCTAAGATGGAGTAAAGGTGCATATCTGGTAGTGAATATAAATTAATATTACCGATAACATGTGTTTAATTGTACGTGGGGTAAATACTTCTAACCAGGGTTATTGTGCTTGTAGTCAAATGGCCTAGTGTTATAACAGCAGAAGACAACAGTATGTGCATTAATGACATAATTTCTAAGAACAATATAATAAGTCAACAAGCTACAAATGATTGAGGTATATAAATGCATAATTTGGATGATACCATAATAAAACAGCATTCTAGAAACACAAATATGTGTTTTGTAATCTAAAAATGGATTGTTGTAGATGTGTGTGTTTACTTCTATGTTTATCAATTGAAATATGTAAATGATATTTTGAGGCATACATCAAAATGTAACAGTGGGACACTTTCTGCTCACCAGTATATCTGGAGAAGGATACCACTATAAATACTGTTCTGACACTTATCATTATTGTCAGACACTTGTTGTCTTATGGAATGCTGTTTCATACATGTTGTCTACATTGTCAGATATATCGGATTTTCAATTGAGAGAACCCGGGTTTGAATCCTGTGCTGCCGTATTGAACCTTGGAGAAGTTTGCTCACTCTATGATGCTTCAGTTCACTTAGCTGTATAAATAAATGTCGGTAGCCAGTGGTGGATATCTGTGAATTAATTGCAGCATGGCTGAATGCTTCCCAGAGACGTCAAAATTGTGTTCGATTGAACAGGTCTGCCAGGGAGTAAAGTGTAAAAAGCATTGAGCAGTCCTGAGGACCAGATACTGTGCTATAAACAAACTTACATTTATGTTGGTAAATTTATGTTTTATAAATATAACAACTTGGTGGTGTACAATTAACCTGCTATATTTATTTGTATTTTGTGTTCTTTCACATGTAAATAATTTATTTTTAGATGCATTTTGTCATGGCTGTTTTTGTGTATAATATTATTGTTATTTTTGACACTTTCCCTTATTAATAACTGATCGACAACATTTTACACAATATTATTACATTGTACTATAGATTGTTTGTATTTGCAGGAATTGTTGAAATAAATATAAATCATTGTAATAATTTGATAAAAAGCCATGTGTCATTGTTTTGTTTGTTTCATTTTGCCGGTTTTCTGTTTGCCCCCACACGAGAGACATTAAATACACCATATTACAATAATAAGTACAGTTTTTATTAGTGTTATTCTTGGGTCAGATTATGTTTGTAACATACAGTATATGGAATAATATTTGTCTGTAGTAGTAATCGTGTAATAGTTGGCCTATTTGAAAGTTCCCTAGGTTTCAACTACAATGCAAGCAGTCAAATGTGGGTATACTGATTATGTCAAATTTGTCTGCAGCTGTTGGTATGTTATCCAATATATGGCACCAACCAGAAAGTTGTAAAAGATGTAAAGACAGTGACTAAGCTATTGGTGTAATCATGATTACATGCACAGGTAAATACAATTGGTTACACTCATTTCTCAGTAATCATACTCATACATTTTAAAAGTAATCCTATTTGACTTCATTTGTGACCAGGCCTGGGTTCAAGTACATTACAATGTAATATATTACTATTACCTAGTTTCTTCCTATTACATGCTGAATTTGATATATTACTATTACATTTGTAGCAATTACTATTACTATTACATTTTTCATCAGAACTATATAATACACGGTATGCGTAACTATGTACAACAAAATATATTTATCTTATTTAGTATTATCTACTAACTACACTGTTTATGGATAAAACATATTTTTCATCTTGTATTTCAGTACTATTTAGGAATGAAAGACAAAAGCAATGTCGCTGTCACTTTAACTTTTTGAATTATAATCAATGTATGCTTGGTGGGCAGTTGATTATTGGCACAAGTACACATACACCAGGATGTTTTTCTGTTGTTTAGGCCTAGTAATATGTGGACAGCCACTAAATCCATACAGGCTTTTGTGAAAAGGATAGTTGGCATGACAGCCAACTTCAAAGAACTATTTAATCCCTTTAGCCATGCAGCTGTCACATTGTCTGCTAGTGCTATGTAAACTCTCTTAACCTCCAGGGTGAAACCGACTGAGGGCTGTGATTCACAGAAGAGCAATCATAAAACCTGCTGAAACTAGTGGAATATTCTTTTCCTTGTAAATAATTAAATAACAATATCAAACATAAGCGCAATTCAAATTTAACTTTGAAATGTCCAATAGTAATTAATATAAAAGTAATAGGTCAATTACTATTACAGTGCTTCCTATTACTATTGCATTGTGTTTTTATTCAACCTATTACTGTTATTATTGCTTCAATATTTGTAATTGTTACTATTACATATTATTATTACCTCAGGCATGTTTGTGATGTCTTCCTTCTATTCACTGGATTGTTAAATTTGATATTTATTTATTTCTGAATTTGATTTCTATATTTACTGAATTTGATATTTATTTTCAAGTTGTGTCTTTCAATAAACACTGGCTGGATACTGCTTAGCTTTGCAGATAATTATGCTGGAAATATAACTTGAGTTGAGAAGTTATATTTGAAATAAAGGCCAATACCAAGGGTGAGATGATTGCACCACAAATATAATCAGTTATGATTGCTATTGAAATGTATGATAACTTAGAATATGAGTGTAATTAATTACGATTTATATATTTCTGGCAAATAAACATTGTTACAATTATATGATAATGGTTACATTTAATAATATAAGTAAGTAAATGTTTTTTCCAACAAAAGAACAATACAGACAGTGTTTATGGTATATCAGAATGATTACGTCAGAAAAATTTGTATACTGAAGAAATTCTTGTATTTGTATACCCCTAAGAATGATTTACTTACAACACACGGAATATGGCAGATATTACATAATAGAACGAGATTAGTTATTACTGGCTATTACAATATAAATACACAAAAATAACACAGTGATAGTAGTAAAATTGATATAATGAAATAAAACTAGTATTTTATTTCCACAAATTGTATTCAAGTAAAATTAGGCCTACATTCATACTGTATAATAAATGCAATATGTGTCAACGCACTAACAGTAAACACCTTCAACACAAAAAGAATAAATTAATGTTATAACAACGCTATGATCTCACTGTATTAATTTTTAGCGAACATGACGTATCTGATACAAATAACACGATTACTAACGTCTTGACTTTGTCTAGACAACATCGAACATGACATGTGTGCATGCTATTGTTGGCGTTCCATAATGTCGGAACGAGGCGGAACAACGCGGAACCGATATAAAATCTCTCTAACATTCGACGTGTGCTTCGTTTCAGACTGGTACTTCATACATACTTAAATATCCATGTAATACAATCTCTCTGGCAATATGAAGGCATATTATCGAGATTAAGGTATATTTCTATGCGATGGAACATCGGTGAAATTTCGCTAGTGATTGCCGGAACCGCCGGTAGATGTCAATCGTTCCATCGACGTTCCGTATCATAAAAGTGTAACTTAATCTATATATTATACCTTCATATTGTTGGAAAGGGTGTATTACATGAATATTTAACTATGCGTTAAGTATAAGTCTGATTCAAAGCACACACTAAATGCTAGAGAGATTTTACATCGGTGCCGCGTTCCGCAGTTTACAGACGCCTCAAACTGTCAACAAAACGACACGTCACCCGCTCGTCAGCGTGATTCCCTTGATTCTCTCGTCCAAGCATTCAGCGAATTAAAAAACGCTAGCCCCGTACAAGTATACGGCTTTTGCGCCGTTTTATCTTAAAATGGCATATTATGTGAAAACAAGTTTATGCGGAGTTGAGGAAAGTGATATGTAGTGCATGGGACATGTTGACTCGCTGGAAACTTGTATTTTAAACATGGATAACTTAGAATGCAACTTTAAAACCAACAACTCATATATCTAATGAGAATTATGCCAGTATGGGACAAACGTAGACAGTACGCAGCTTAGGGACCAAACTGTTAGACCTGTTTACGCGTCATATAATCAGGATAATATAACCATAAAATTAATAGTCGCCTGTAATTAGACAGCGTCCCAGCAGCTGCCAAATCTAATTCCAAACCGCATTTACAGCGGAATAAACAAAACTACGACAACGCATCAATCGAACGTGACAACATGGCCTGGAGTGGGTTGCATCTGACTTCTGACTTTAACTTCCGAAGGACATGCTGATGATTATAAAAACAGTTACATAACAAAATTCCATTGCAAGCAAATGCATCACGAAAAACGATTGCGTGATTCAATGCCAATTGCAATTGCTATTTGTGAACCGGTGTCCACCAATCGTATCCCATGAGGCAACATCGGCTCCTCGTATACGGGAATATAACGCCACGTCTAAACTCGCCCTAACTCATTTTGCTATGTGTATACGCAGGGGCGGATCCAGACAGGACCTAAAATTACACCTTCCATAAACCACGCCAAAACCTTCCACTGGCGGCAGAACCAAATTCATGTGGGTGGTCTGTACCGGATCTTCAGCACGACTCCGCTGTCGAATCCTGACATCGGAATACAGGGGTGAGGGGGAGACTGTTGAAGATTTTTTCGCCGGAGCTTCTCGGCACCACTGCGCTGTCGCTACTCCGCCGTCGCCACTCCGCCGTCGCGCTGTTGGATCATCGGAACACGGGGGGGGGGGGGGGGGGGGGGGGGGGGGGGGGTTGCGGTTGAACATTTGTCGCGGCGACGTTCACAATTACGGAAGCTTACCAAAAACCTCCAGTTGCACCAGCCCCCTTTTTGAGACTCATTTAAACGGGCGTACATTCGAAAGGTCTAGGAGGCTCACGGGTTCACTGTAGCGCAGGCACAGTGCGGCCAAATGTCAATGGTCTACCGGTGGCACCCCCCGCCAGACACCCTGGATCCGCCTATGTATACGTAAAAAACGTTTAAGACTGTTTGTTAAGAAGCTACACCCGTGACTTGAACAATTCTAGATTAATAAACGGTTTAGTTGACAGGAGACATCGAGATAATGCTACATTCTCTCTTTCTATGAGCAGTATCATAATTATGAAACAGAACTTGAGATAACCTCAAATTGAATATGTCAATAAAGCATGCAATGGTATAGCATAAGTATTACAATCTAGCTTTCCGCTTGTGCATGTGTATACAAGACAGTCGGTATGCACAATATACACACAAAAACATGTGCATGTTAAAGAAAATAAGTATTAAACCTGCAATGATTGGATCGCGCATATTACAGAAACTAAAATTGAATCAGTTTGCGAGGAAACGATCATACTTAGTCAATTTGTAAAAACACAGTATTGCCTTTCTCATGTTTGATCACACAACTTATTTACTTAACGCATATGCCGTTTATCAATGTTTTTGTGAATTGTTCAGGTGACCTTCAGCGTTAGTCACCTCCTGGGGTCTCGGTGAAGCGAATCAACGCATTCTCATTTATTGTCTGCGGCAGATTATATCTAATGTGCTTCGGATCGATTTGCCATCAAAGAGATTATAGATATATATATATATATATATATATATATATATATATATATATACATATATATATATATGTGTGTGTGTGTATATATATATATATGTGAGTGTGTGTATTTATATGCAGATAATAACAATTCTCTCAATTATTTATTAAATCCGGATGTAACTTATTTTAATTGCTGGGATGATGTATTCCATAGAGTTGGTCTGAATAGTTCACAAAACCTTACATGAACTTCCTGGACTCGGTCACATAAACATTTTGTCAAACATTTATATTAAGCCATTTCGGATGCTGGCATATAGAAAGAAATTGATCGGTTGACACTTTTAATAAAAAGATAGCATCGGCAAAAACGACCGAGAGAATTGATACGGTCAGACTCTGATATGATCTGTTCAAAACAACGCCACCTGGTGGTAAAGCGATCATTACAAGTCGTATTTCAAACACGTTGAAAGAGGCCGATCACCTGATATTGAAAGGTTGACAATTAATCAACATTGATGGTACCACGGGGACGGCTTGTCCGTGATTTATATACTTAGTTGGTTAACTAGTAACGCCCGTCTGCCGGCCTCATCAATGCTTCTCAGCTGCTCTTTATGTAGCTAATCCAACAAGCGGCTCTCGTCGTGAGATCATGCTTAACGATTCTACGTTGTTAAACATCCGGGGCTGAGTCTCTTCGGAATTACGCGCTGTGTAGAAGATAGTCTAAACGACATGAACGGATCACAGAAGCAAAGTAAATGCTGTATTTGAGAAGAATACAAAGAGGATCATGGACAGACAAGTGATGAAGAATTTATTTGACCGGAGCCAGAGGCGGAGCCAGATCCGAGGCCGGAGCCAGAGCCAGTGTCGGAATCGGAGTCGTAGCCGAAGCCGAAGCCGGAGCCGGAGCCTCAGCACTTCGCTGCTGTCGGACACGACATCAGAAATTGAAAGACGGGAGTGGCAGTGTTGGATATTTCCCATGGTGGGGGGGTTAATGTTGGAGATTTTGTCCCGTTCGCGGGGGGGGGGTAGTGTTGGATTTTTTTTGGAGCTTTCACTTGCACCACCCTGTACGCTCTCATAAAAAATAAACAATATATTGGGGGCACAACCCCAAGCTCCGCCAGTTCCGGCGTCTGTGAGGTTTATGTGAAAAATGTGATACCAACAAGCAAAATTTTGAGGTTAAGAAAAAGATCTACAGAACATCTTGTGACAACAGGATATCTTGAGTGGAAAGTTGACTAGGAAGGAATCGCAAAACACGTCGATCCTGGGAAATAGAGAGTCATGATCACCTACGCCTGCAGCAGACAGGGAAAAACTCATGATGATGACGATGATGATGATGACGACGACGATAATGACGAGTAGCAGTCACAGTATTATAAATAGCACTGACAATATTGACGGATGAGCATTACAGTGTGTATACACATTTGCAATCGCGTGTAGTAGAACAAAGGTAGCGTGGATTTAACAATCAACGTAGAATACACGACGTCTGTTCGTTGTTGATAAGACGGCCATTACCCGTGGACATCGGAGGACTAGCTGCAACAATTTGGGTGTCTAGACTCAAGTATCTGCTTACTGTGGCATCCTCGCATCGACAACGACTTCAATTGCAAGTTAATACTCCGTAAAATGTGTTTAAGACCTAGACGCGTGCTTCACTTCGTTATTAAGCGGTCGGGACGCGATGAATGTATTTATTATTTATCCGCCAGTGCGCTATACATCGGTGTTTGACGTCAACCATCGCCGTCTGACTCAGTTAACGACTAGTCTGCGTGTTTTAGTAACGGTTGCTGTTGCTCTCCCTTTTGTCATTGTCGTGTCTTTTCAAAAGTCTATGTCATCTTTCTCAAGAGTCACGCTGAACACTCGTTTGGAAACCAAATAAAGCTGTAAACAGACCATTTGGTTCAGCAAAGCCAACGGTTAAAGCTAATTCTGGAAAAAACACAATCCGAGAAAGTAAAGGATAGATTCTTAGATAGCGCGATATGCAGTCTGATTGCTCAGAGCGTTCTACACTTCACTCCCATGGAGACCTCTTTAATCGAACAATATATTGACTTTTCTGGGAAGCGTTCACCCACGCTGTAATTAATGCGCGAAGATTATCCGTACACAAAGAACCACCACCGTCTATAGCCAAGTACCCATGCAAACAGCTGAGTGAAGTGGAAAAACATGGAGCGAACGAACATGCCCAAATTCGAAACGGAAGGAAGGGGACTCGAGCCTGACATATATCGCAATCGAGAGTTCGATCCTGTAAATACTACGCTATAATCCATCACAAGGAAACCTAACAATGGCCCGTTAGATCGATCGACGTGTTGCAATAATTTCCAACAAACATCAGCTCTGTCTGTACTGATATTTCTTATGAATGGCAGATGAATTGACGTTTCGCTGTTCGGGTTGAGTTGTGACAGACAGCGTCAGGCAAAACTGCTTCAAGAGTGATCATGCGATACACCTAATGCAACGATTTTGACTTGGCCTAAATTTATGTGCTTTATAGGGAAATTGCGAATGGGCTAGCTTACGTAAAATGATGCTGAAAAGGTTCATTGAGCTACCGCATTTCCGGTTTGTGTGGCGTGGACATTAGCGACACTTTGTCACGATTCATAATTGTGTGCGGAAGGTTCCGTGTGTGAGTGCTTGCGTGAATGCAAGCATGCATGCGTGTTCATGTGATAGAGCGGTTAGAGCGCAGGACGGTCAATCAATAGGAGCAGAGTTCGAATCCAACTCTGGCAGTTTCAAAATAAAATATCCTATACATGGAAATGTAGGAAAACTGTCATAGGCTTATGTTACAAAGAAGGAAAACTCTGAAAATAAACTACCTATGGCGGTTTGGAGTTAACTTTATATGTATGTTAAGTTTGCTACCTGTACCGGAGGATACATACACGCGCACACGCACGCACGCACGCATGCATGCACACACGCAAACAAGCAAGTAAGCAGCATACGTTTAAGCATACCATGTAAATTATACGTTTTCCCACATACTCATACATACAGATGCGGTCTGATATGCACATGTTCAACATCGGAGGGATTGAACCTGACATATCAAGATGCTATCAGACGACAGTCTTATTAAAAACACACCGAATTACGCAAGCATACTTTCATGCGACGATCGATCGATACTCTGGATGACAGCAACACCTGTTTTTTGTAAGGCGCTATGTTGTACACATATCAATACTTACATATTACAAATACGACACATTTGCGTGCGGAGCAGAGCAACAATAAACGGGGATAAATGTGCATCGGAAGGACGTAATTCGTTTATATTGCTGTTTCTAACTGGTAGTCCTGCTTAGTTGGAGTACTATGTTTACTGTTTTAACAACCATTGCTTCCTTGATCAAATTTATTTTCACTGTAAATAAAATTATAGTATAGACATCCCACGTTATTAATACACCGCTGTGCAATATACAGTAGTGTGCTGTAATGACACTGATTCGTACGCATTTCAGTAAATACACGTAATCTTCCCGTATTGCGAACCTCGCGTTCAATCGAGTTTCCGCTGGTGCGTGTTCCATTTAACTGGATCACGGCGACCGATAGAGACAGGCGCTCTGCCGGCGTTATAACGCGCGGAATTATTCATCGCGAAAATCAGAATTAGGCAATGTGTTATCTTCATACGTCCATCACATATATATTGAATATTCGGCGGCGAGCGAGTGTCGAATTCGATTCTCGTTCGCGACACTTGGCGACATCGATGGCGCCCGGCAACCTGTCAAACTCTTCACGCTGTGTTGATCCCGTATCGGATCCCGTCGCACCGACGCGACAACATTGCGACAACGCTTGATTAGCGGTGACTAAGATTAATGTCGGTTCAGACTCTCGCAGTGGGCGTTACATAGTTCTGCGACTGATTCTACGGCAACCTTGGCAACGCAAGCCATACTGAATCGCGCTCTCGGGCCAAGAGAGGTTTCTTGAGGATTCGAATGCATCTGTCAGCCTAGGTTGCAATTCTTCTCAGTCGATTATCGAGATATCCGTAAAAAGCGGTCTGTCTCGTGTTGAATCTAACGTATACACCGATTTAAGGGGTGGTTTAATTTTAAGTCCGCAAAGTGCACAAAAACGTGCTGGTTAAATCCATTTCCACCAATGCATGGGTGTGTGTGGAAATTTGTTTAGCTATGCAACAATTTTTATCCGGTGCACGGTTAAAGCTGCATAATAATAATAAGATAACTGCTAATACGCCTAAACCCTTGGAAACCTAGCTCACAGGAGCATAAAGACACAAGGATTGGTAAATCTCAAAATCCATAAGCAGTACTCCATTTGTCAACAGATGGGTCAAAACGCCAAGGAGCTATCGTGGATAAGCAAGGTTGTAAAGATCAGTTTTTAAATGACGACGGAATTTTGTAATATTTTCAATTGATCTAACACTAAGAGGGAGCATATTCCAAAGAGTTGGTGCAGCAACAGAAAAAGCCCTGGTTCCAATGTTGGTGTTGATTCTAGGAACACAAAGTAGGTCAGAAAAAGATGACCGAAACTGGATAGGTTTTCTTACAGGAGTAAGCAGAGAATACAAATAAGATGGTTGCCAACTGGACAGTGCCTGGTATGTAATGGCACAGATCTTAAATAGTATACGATATCGTACAGGAAGCCAATGCAAAGACTTCAAAAGTGGTACAGAGCGAGAAAAACGAGATCTTGTAACAACTCTTGCTAGACAATTTTGGACACGTTGATGTTTTGTAATATCTTTGCTAGCGATATTATATTAAAGAGGGAATTGCAGTCTGCTGCTAACAAGCGCTGTTGCAATAGTTTTAGCAACAGAATACGGCGTAAATTACGAATGTGATAAAAGACAGTAACAACACGTCTGGGATATGTGCTGTCGGAATTTGAAGTTACTATCAAAGATCACTCCTAAATTCCGCACCGACGTTGCTGGAGTGATATGCTGATTCAAAATACGCGTAGGAGTACCACTAATGATCAAATCAGTTGTATTTGCTTTTAATTTCAACTTGCTGTCAGTCATCCAGTGGAATATATCTTGGAGGCAATCACTAAATTGGTTAAGGGAGCGATTTTTATCCGGGTTAGCCAACGCAATGTAGATCTGAGTATCATCAGCATAAAGATGATGATCCAAGATACGTCTTTGTATAACATAGATTAGTGGCGTGGTGTAAGAGTTAAGCTATTATTTTCAACTCTTTTTAAGAAAGTGAATGGACTACACAATAATATTTTACTTATTTGACCACACTTGCTGCCATATGTGTCACTTTGGCATTCGGTATGTTATTCGATAGATAATAATGCTTTTGCAAAATTACCGGATAGTGGAATATGTAATGTATGACACGAGGATATACGTTTTATTATTATTATTATATATATATATATGTATATAGATAAACGCAAGTACGTGCTGCTAATCAAGACGGATATTTATACACAATGAACCCTGAGTCCAGTCATTGTGAACCTTCAGTGTTCGCAAATGTCGGGTCGATTATTGCTCCGGTCCCCTACGTCCATTTACACGACCTTTAGATACCATCTGTCCCTGGAATATAGGTACAAGAAGGATTTAGTCGTCAGAATGTAATTTGATCATGGATTCATTCAGGATTTAGTCAGTTTCTTTTGTCCTTTTCAATTGGAGCGACGCAAATCCTTCAATGAGAGAAATCGCATCGTGAGACAAAAACAATGTATTGCGATTACAACAGAAATTACTGACGACCTGCCTTTTCTTGAAATAGATGCAGTGGTAGACTTGCTTTTAGATCTGCACATATGCATTATTCATCTGTGAAGTTCTATTGCACATTTCTGCTCTCCGTTTCTTTCAGTTGAGCTAACGGATCTTCTGAATCGACAAATGCGTCTGGATAGGTGTTTTGATGATTTCAATCAACGTAGTATGATAAAAAAGAACAGGTGGATCACGCCTAACATATCGTAAACGTGTCTGAAATTCTGAATTATGGATAATAGTTCCCGAAAATGAAACACATACGAAGGACATATGTACTTAGATATTTATTCAATGGTGAACTATCGTGAACGATTTCATTGAGATCCGTCTTCTCAGTGGACACCTAGATGGCGGTGATGATGCTGATGACGACGACGACGACTATGATGACGATTATGACGATGACTTAATCATGGTCACACAGTGTTGCGTAATTAGCACAAGTAGTATCAACATCACTTCAACTAAGCACGCTTTATTGAGTCTAATTCATTAGCCCACAACTTGTGTATGACGTCGACTGCAGCCAAGATAAGCATCCACCATAGCCACATATGTGACACACATGTGTAGGTTGGTTAGGATGTCTATACGACGTCTGCATGCGAACTCGGTATAGAAACACCGCAGAAAGGGCAGAGTTTGCATCAAGATAAGCATGCTTCATCCGTCTATCGATTGAAAGCGACTGGCGAAAAAATTAGCAACGTCAGCTGGTTGTATGCGCTGCGAACCAGATGCATTGGCGCCCGGAAATAAACACTAAAACGTAACATGCAGTCGATAGGTTGCAAAATATCACATGGGGGAAAAAAACACGTTTCCTGAGCGAATTATATCGACGGGACTTTATTCGTAGGCGCAGATTAGTTCAAATGTGTACTCCTGGGTTTGGCGTTGGACTTTGCGCATGCGTGGGTTAAAATGGCCGCTTCTATTTTCGCGCGACGATTTGAAATCTTGTAATCTCTGATTAGCTAGCTAAACGCAAGATCTGACAAGTATTTAGCATCTCGATTAGCCCTTAAAGCATTTCTTTACCAACCGGTGAAATAACTTATGCTCCAAGCGGATTATTACTGACTTCGAGAACTTTTGGGTGCTGAACCTTGGGTGTGAGTACGCAAACCTGGTACTTCCGACAAAATGTAAACAATGCACTCAACTCGGACGCTTCGAAGATACCTGTCAGCCCATATAAGGTATCCCCTGCCCCAGTACTCACCTGTGAACTGGAACTATACCCAACAGAAATCAAACTCATCACTCATTACCCTCTCCAGCGACTCACCCACCTCCAGTGTGGCCACAGCACCGGTATAGGCAAAGCAAACTCTCAGAACGTTGGTGATCAACTTCCAGAGCATGAGGCCAAAGAAGGCAGAATTTTGGAACCTGCTCCAGACCACTAATGCAGATGTAATCCTAGGATCATAAACGTGGCTCAGGCCGGACAAGGCCGATGCAGAAGTCTTCACACCGAAAATGTCTTTCGGAAGGGCAGGCACGATGGCTACGGAGGTGTCCTCGTGGCTACCAGAAATAACTTGATTTGCCATGAAATTCAACAAGCTACCGCCACTGAGACGGAATTAGACGGAGAAGAGGGATGATAATCCCATAGTGACCTCCCTGTATCGACCACCATCAGCAATCAGCGAAATTCAGATGTCCGACTTGATGAAGGCCTTAGACAATGCCTCTCCGAAGAGAAACAACGTTGTCTGGATCGTAGGGGATCTAAACCTTCCTGATATTGACTGGGAGACAAACAACATTCAAGGAAACAGCTACACCCGGACTGTAAATCGGCTCTTCCTGGATTAGGTCAACGACCTTGGATTCCACCAGGCAAACCAAGAACCCTCTAGAGGAGACGCCATTGTCGACCTGTTCCTGACGAACAGACCAAACCTCATCACCAGGATCACCGTCATCCCAGGCCTAGGCGATCACGGTATCCTGTTTACGGATTGTTGCCTGAAAGCACCGAAGGCGAAGCCAGCCCCGATGACTGTCAGTATCTGGAAGAAGGCCAACAGCGAAGCCACCAGAGAAGACACCAAATCCTTCACCTCCAGCCTACCCCTCTCAGACAACGATGAAACCTTTGTCGAGCAGACGTGGCAGTCAATACAAGAACACCTCACCCTCATGATGGACAAGCATGTTCCAACAAAAGTGTGCTTCACAAAGTTCCACCAGCCCTGGATCAGCAACAGCCTGACGCGAACATCCAGAAGAAAATATCGTGCATGGAAGAAGGCGAAGAGCACTAAGATAAAAAAGGTTGGGACATGTACAACCACATCAAACGTGAAAGAAGGAGAGCAAACAGACAGGCGTACCAGCTGTACACAAATAAGATCATCAGTGAAGGCCCCACAACAAACCCATGGCGTCTGTTCAAGAGTAAGAAATGCGACACTGTCGGAGTATCCCCTCTCAAGAAAAATTTACTGACCACAAGTGACAGCAAGAACAAAGCCAACAACTGAACGACCAGTTCTGCTCAGTCTTTACCAACGAAAACATCGATGACTTCCTGCTCCAGAACCTAGACCCTACCCGGTGATGCCATAGATCCAGGTCAGCAACGCCGGGGTATTCAAACTCCTGGCGAAACTCAACCCACGAAAGGCATCTGGTCTGGAAAACATCCCCTGCCGCCTCCTTCATATGGTGTCAGAAGAGATTGGTCCTGCACTCACCCTCCTCTTTACCAAGTCACTACACACCAGCCAAGTTCCTAGGATCTGGAAGCACGTCGTGGTTCAGCCTGCATTCAAAAAAGGTGACCGTAACCAAGCTACAAACTACCGGCCCATTCCACTCACTTCCATTTGCTGCAAGCTGCTGGAACACATTGTGAGCGCCGAGATCACCCGTCACCTTGACCAACACAACATCATAACGGACGCACAGCACGGATTCCATAAGCGACGATCCTGCGAGACCCAGCTGATCCAAACCATTGATGATCTGGCTTCAGATATGGACAAAAAGAGGTCAAACAGACACCATACTCATTGACTTCTCGAAAGCCTTCGACAAGGTGCCCCAAACGACTGGTCCTAAAACCAAGGCAAACCGTACAAGTGCTTTCATATAGAGAAACCTTAAAGGTGCCCTCCACAGGTGCACTCACACTGCTACAAAGGACTGGTCCGCCCGGTGTTGGAGTACGCCTCTGTCGTGTGGGATCCCCACCAGCAACACCTGGTAAACACCATCGAAGCTGTCCAGCGTCGTGCCGCGAGGAGAATCTACCATGATTTTAACCACTATACCAGAGCCACAGAACTTGTAAATAGACTACAACTACAGACCCTCCAAGAAAGACGAACTGTCAACAAGGCCACCTTTATGTACAAGACAATGAGTGGACTTGTGGACATCACGCCAACTGATGGCACACTGACAACAAACAACCGTCGCACCAAGGGACGGTCCAACAAGCTCCTCCTGCCTCACTCCAGAACAAACACGGGCCTCCACTCCTTCTTCCCCTCAGCCATCCGCCTGTGGAATAAGATCCCCGTCAAAGCGTCCTCGGCCAGCACCCTCACAGCTTTCAAAGCGTCAGTTGAGGTCTGGGTAAAAAATACCACCTAGACGCACCCTCTTAAAAAACTCAAAAATTAAACAACAACAAAAATACTGTTTTACCAACCCTTTATAAACTGCGCATTTGCGAACTGTAGAACATTTCTCTGCATAGACATAACCACATGATTGGGAAGAAGAAGATAAGAGCCAAGAAAACAGTTTATGCCTCTGGCAGAACAGAAGTAATGAATGAGGAAAGTAGGACCTAAAGATCGTGTATGGTACACATACTGCTTACTTTCTATTACTTAATATCCTTCGTGCCCACTAGCATATAAGGCAGAAACAAGGGTCTACCCCTCTTTCTGACTGCAGCCTGGTTTGCAGCCTACCCCCAGCATAGATGTAGTTATTTTAGTTCTTTTTTCGACGTGGTGCTTGGCTAGGGATATATTCGTAATGTAGGGGCAAAGGATGAAGTTAATCCTTTTGCCGAGACTTTGCACATACTACCGTAAATACTCGATGAACATAAATCCGACATCATATGTCATGAGGTGTCATATTAGAAATACGCCAATCTCTAGATCAATTGCTTAGCTTGCAAAGTATGTTTTCATTCATACAATGTATGTTTTAAAATAAATTATGTACAGATTGCAGAAAATCAAACGTGTTATATCAACATTCGTTTTAAGAACATTTTCCTAAACAGATCTAAATACGCAAACCCGATTTCAACTTCTAATGAAGTATTCGGCTACGCTGTGATTGCTGCGCATTTACATATCAAGACAACGAAGGTTTCATGCGCAGTGCAGTAAACCAAGTTGCTGCTTAGTTTGCCATGTTAAAATGTAATGGCGCAACATGTTGTGAAGTATGAAAAATACATATTGGCAAAGGGGACATGGCCCAATACCACACTCCATCCTAATACGCAACTGACTGCGAACCAAAACTACGACTTTGTGACTCTTCATTGGAATATTCCACACCTTCACTCGCGCATCTTTTGCATTAGGAGTATTTTTGCAACTTTTATATCATTCTACAGGGACGTACCCAGGATTGACATGTTGGGGGTTTTCCAAACTAGTATTACCAGTGGCGTGGGAAACCGGAGCTTCAGCATCACAGAACAATGTTCGCCGCCTCTCCGCCGCATATCTTCGTACCTTCCGTCACCTTGTGTTGGCTCTACTTTGGACTGTGGACTGTGATATCGGAAGACGGAGGAGAGGGGTGCTGTTGAACATTTGTTTGCTCTTCAGCTTCTCCGCTGTCTCGGCTGTGAACTCATTACACCCGAACACGGGGGGGGGGGGCAGTGCTGTTCAAAACCAAGTTATAACCCTAACCCTGTTCCCGCGCCTATTCCCGTATAGTACATTGCCATAATTGTTGATCAAACAGCAGTGCATACATTGTTAGGGGTTTCCAAGCAACTGCTGTACGTTACCGTATTGATCATACAATAGTGAGGACTTTTTGCAACCAACCGCCCCCCGCCCCCGCCCCCCGCCCCCCGCCCCCCGCCCCCCGCCCCCGCCCCCGCCCCCGCCCCCGCCCCCGCCCCCGCCCCCCGGGTATGCCACTGTTCTAACATAACATACCACATGTTAATATCGTCACTACTATTTAACGCACGTTGTTTCCCTTTAAAAGCGATCGATTTGAATACAATACGTTTGCCATACGGATCGATAATAAAGGTCGTTGCAATAGTTGTTTATGTTCCAGCACATTAAATATGAATAACTTCGAGGAAAGACTGACTTAACGTCACCACTGTATTTGCTACGGCGACTATAAATAAACCAACCGGGGCGTCATTGAGTTGTTCGCGAACTTAACTTGGCGTGGCATAGCCGGGACAGGTTATCATGCGCATATACCGCATCAACGGATGCCTACAAAGCAGGCAAACACATCGATTTTTCTTCTCGCTGCTTCGGCGCTGGGCCGAGAACGTTTTCTCTCATTTGTTCGCCGGCGTGTCACATTAGTTGCCTGGCGCGAAGTGTTTGACTGAACGACGAAACTGGAATTTAATAAACTTCGCCAAATTCCCTTATCTGGAGGACGACCTTCGAATATGAATGACGTGAACACTTCGACATCAACGGGTTCCCTTGAGCAAGGCCAGTTTCCCAGCAGACACGATCAATATATATATATATATATATATATATATATATATATATATATATATGTATATATATATATATATGTATGTATATATATATATATATATATTGTGTTGATTCGCATAAGAACTTTATATTGATCACCGGAGTACACCAGACAGTGACGGGGTACACCAAACAGTGACGGAGTACACCAGACAGTGACGGAGTACACCAGACAGTGACGGAGTACACCAGACAGTGACATGTCCGTGACTGTAGTCGTGATCGTAACGGTAGTCGTCATAATCATACTCGAAACAGCGTGTGTGAATATTGTCCACGCAGGTTATGAAACTGATATATTCGTGTTCTTTTTCAAACGGTATATCCAAGTCATCAATTTAATGACCCAGAATCGGTTAGCTTTTCGTCATTCCGCAGTGCCATCAACAGTTCAAACGAGGCGAAACAAACGCAATAAACTCGCAGACGTTATTCATTATAATTAACAATGTCCGTGTATAGAGTGACGAATCAACAAATCCAATACGCATACTTAGCAAGTATTGCAAGCCAATTCTGCTTTTGTGACCACGGCGCACCTGGGTACTTACTCCAGTTAGTTTGATTTCAAACGCATGCTCAATGTTGACCTAGCTTTTGATCCTTACAAACAATCCTTCAAAACATTTACAAGACGGACATATGCGTCAGTCGTGGTTAATCTAGTTGCATACGTTTCTTTCGAGATGCGTTGCGTGGATGCAAATAAATACTCTGGCTGCGCAAAATCAAGCCCCCCTGCAGCAAAATAAAGATGAAAGCAGGATGGGTGGAGATTTGCTTATGCCAGCAACATGAGCTAGGTCACTACACACTTTATCACTTACCATCGCTCTGTTACAGCGCTGAATGGAGCAGGAATGGGGGAATTAACTGCATTAAGACGGCATCGATACGACAACCCCATTACAAAATGTCATCAACGGTAGGTTGATCGCACACTCCAAGTCAATCAACGTAGAATAGCAATGCAACGATACTGAGCCGACTCGCAATAGACGTAACTATGTTAGCTACGTGAAACACTTGTCTATATTGTGTTAGCAGGAAAGCAACAATGGTGAGGGAGACACCAATTGCATGGTTGTAGTAGTAGTAGTAGTTGTTGTAGTAGTAGTAGTAGTAGTAGTAGTAGTAGTAGTAGCATCTGGCATTGAACGCTCTCCCCTGCCGGTACTGATTCTTTCATCAAAACAAACGCAACTTATTCCTTCTTGAATCTCATCATGGTCTTATGTAATGTAGATTAAAGTCTGCCGGGTTTGGGTTAAGCATGGCAACATTTTTTGTTCAAGAGGCAAAGTTGTTGTCTCCTAGACGGTGCCATGATTCTCAGTTTTCCGTTTATCTTCTCTCTCCCTCTCCCTCTCCCTCTACCTCCTCCTCTCCCTCTTCCTCTCCCTCTCCCACACATCTCCTTTTGCCTCTGCCTCTGCCTCTGCCTCTGCCTCTGCCTCTGCCTCTGCCTCTGCCTCTGCCTCTGCCTCTGCCTCTGCCTCTGCCTCTGCCTCTCCCTATCCCTCTCCGTCTGCCTCTCAATCTCCCTCTCCCTCTCTCTCTCTCTCCCTCTCCCTCTCCCTCTCCCCTCTCTCTTCTCTCTCTCTCTCTCTCTCTCTCTCTCTCTCTCTCTCTCTCTCTCTCTCTCTCTCTCTCTCTCTCTCTCTCTCTCTCTCTCTCTCTCTCTCTCTCTCTCTCTCTCTCTCTCTCTCTCTCTCACTCTCTCTCACTTTACTTTTATTATATTCCTTCATACGCGTACTGTCTACCTCAAACATCGATTTTCTGGTTGTTCATTGAATTCTCTCTGTCTCTGGTCTACGTCGAGGATTCGAACCCGCCATCTTATCCCCAGTCTGCATCGTTAGCGTCTGCCGTCGAAGCCACTTAACGTGTCTGCATCTTTTTTATTGTATCCATATTTCTGAGTTACACACAGGAAAAGCCCACAAGCGGCCACAAATACGACTTCAGCGACCCATTTTGATTTTGAGAATTAGTATTTAAGTAGCATTTATTTAGTCCCTGTCAAAAATCATGTAGTAGCTTTTAACACCTTTGAATTATAGATGAACCTGCAGCAGTAGAATGCAGATCGGTACGGGACGGCAGTCTTGAAGTTAGCCCGCAAATTCCTGGAATTCATTACAAAAATGTCTCCATTTTGTTATGTTGAATTTTAAACATGTGTTTCTGGCTAATAAATGTAATGAGACTTAAATGTACGATGCATGTAAAAAGTCCAGTGTCGTTTAAGACAATGGTTTATGTGTGTAAATTATGTTTGTGAAAAAAAACTCTAATTTCAAAATTTATTTTTAAATCGAAATCTTAACGACACATGTACGATGTAATCTCCATCTATACCTTGATTCGACTAGTGCTTACATAACTTTTTTGTCAAATGTTACATGAAGCTGTGCACTATGACATGTTATACAGTCACACTAGAGACACATCCTGATAAGTCAATCAGTCTTATGTCAGTGATACAACGCACTGCATTGCAAATCCACACCGAACTACCGTTTCAGTGTTCAGTATCAAATTTAAGTAATTATTGTGGTAGCGGGGACAGTAATTCGTGTCCTTCTGATAACCAAAGACGATGACTGACAACATCGCGTGTTCTCACCGGAGCAAGCATTGATTCGAAGGTGCGTGGAAGTGCAATGAGCCTCAAGACAAACATTACGAAAACCCCGCAAGTCACGAAACGTCCATGTCATTCTATTACTTGATTGTTCGATGGATGTCAATACTTAGCCGTACACCAACGCAACGCTACTACCGCGGTAGTTGCCATTACTTCGTTATCAGTTTAGCTGTGATCTGCTGCTTAGGGAATATCGAATCAGGCATCAAGTGTAATATACTATTATTTCA
>OZ023217.1:11369677-11394677 GCA_963995525.1 Escarpia spicata
GTACCTGGATCTTTACCGGATGTAGTCATTGTTGCGTATCACATAAAACCTTCCTGCATCTTTGCTGATGCTACCATTGGCGTGTCACTAACTTTGATATTATATAATGATGATACCGATGGTTTGATACACATCACTTATTGGGATCTTTACCAATGAAACCGTAAGTGCTATTTGATGGGCATGCGTCACACGTAACATATTTGTACATCTGCTGTTGATGATCGGCAGTTGAGCGAGGATATTTAATTATATTTAATGATGGTACCGAGAGCACACCATTTATTTTTAATCTTTACCAATGCCAGAAATGCCGTTTGACGGGCATGCGTCACGCGTAACTTATTGGGTCTTTGCTGAAGATGTTCGACAGTGGAGCAATAATATTTAATGATATTTAATGTTGATCCATAAATGCACACCATTTATTTTTAATCTTTACCAATGATACCGGAAGTGCCATTTGGCAAGCATTTGTCACAAGCAACTTACTTGGGTCTTTACTGATGATGCTCGGCAGTGGAGCGAGGATCCGTCTTGGCTGCAGCTCCATGTCGTGCGCTGCGAGGCGGGCCGCGGCACTAGCCATCAACAAGTCTCTATCGCAGTGCCGCCTGAACGGGGAGCACTCCCCCGCCGACTCTAAATCATTGCACTCCGGCTGGCTGCCGGACATCAGCCGACCGATAATCGAATGACGTGGCGTGTGGAGCGGGAGACTTGACTTGAGAACAGAAGAGTTCCATGCAGAGCAGCCAGATAACCGCACTCACGCAACGGAAGAAGGACCCGCGAGCAACGTTTCCCGGTCACCGGTGAAAGCGAGGCTTACCGGCGGCGTCTTCTGTTGGCGCCTTCGGCCTGCAGTTCACTCGACCGCGGACTGGCGTGTGGCATTTCGCGTTTCCAACAGCCGTCACACGTTCGCAACTGGGTCAGCGCTGCGATAATCGGCGGTGACAGGTCGGCGGCAGAAAGGCTGGTGCCCGCGAGTGAAGCCCGACCGAGTTTGGTCATCGATGAAGTGAGACACCGCAGCAGCCGTGTACGCGCTCTGGCGTAATTGATGCAGGCCCCACTGATCTGGTTTGATAAGACGCTCGCGCGCACCGGCTGCAGCCAATGCGGAAGAGGCCTCGCTAATTGTTAGGAACAGCTCAACAATACTCTAGGCACGTATGTTTTATGTGTCGCAACGCAGAGTGCAGAGCTTTAATGGGAGAAGAGGAGCATAAAGCAACGTCATTACTGGCGAATCTGTTTTCATAAATTGTTGTTGTTGATATTGCTGTTGTTGTTGCTGTTGCTGCTGCCAAAGTTACTGCTGCTTCTGCTGCTTCTCCGGCTGCTGCATCTGTTGTTGTTGGTGCTGCTGCTACTGCTGCTGCTGCTACTGCTGCTGCTGCTGCTGCTGCTGCTGCTGTTGCAAATGCTGCTGTGTCTGTTTTTTCTGCTGCTGCTGCTGCTGTTGTTGCAAATGCTGCTGTGTCTGCTTTTTCTGCTGCTGCTGCTGCTGTTGTCGTTGCAAAACATTAAGTTTGACTGCCTCGCTTTTCATAGGTACGTCCAAGGTGTTTTCGACCACTATTCAATAAATATTTCTATGATTTAAAACAAATTCCTCAAATCAATGTATTACCTAGTATCGCTTTAACATAATGTAATCAAAACATACCCGTCTGGTATTATGATAATAATAATAACAAGGTAACTTCCTAATGCCCCTAAATCCTTGGAAACTAAGGTGAGAGTGGCATCAAGACATGAGGGTTGGTTAGTCTAAAAAAATATAAGCAGTATGCAAGTTATCAGCAGATGGATGGATGCACCATGAAGCTATGTAGATAAGCCAGATTATAAAAATAAGTCTAAATGACGGCAGAATTGTGTAATTTGTTCAACTGATCTAGCACTAAGAGGGAGCTTATTCCAAAGTGTTGGTGCAGCAACAGAAAAAAAACCTGGTACCAACGCTAGTGTTGACTATACTGCTCTGTCGTGACAAAAGCAAGTAAATGACATGACTAACAATCCGATAAAAAACGGAGGTTTTGTGATTGCCCATTTTCTACACTACTGTATGTTGGCATTAATAACAAGAATTACTCGTATTACATTGTAATTGTTAACATATTAGGCCTGTCTAATTTCCTATAAAAATATTTGACCTTGGGTGAGAAAATGATACTTGCTTCCTTTTGCCGTTATTCTACACATTCACGTTAACACAGTCTCAAGCAGTAAAAGGAACATTTATTCAAAACGTGTATTTCATGCCAGCACAAAGCATCATTGACTTTAGTCACATAACTGGACAGTTACTGTCAATCGATGTTTGTGATCAAGTCATGTCATACATCATTCACCGGTAATTTCTTTCAAAAATCGCGAACGATTTGCCAGCATCTGTGGGCACAGTTGACCACTATGGCTGCCTTCTTCTGCGTTGTCACAACCCTTGGTTCAGCTCTGCAGGGGAAGGGCTGGTTACCTTTCACAAGAGCTGCTGCTATTTTCTTCTTCAAGAACTCTCTTGGTGTGTACGTAGCTTCACCCTTGTAGGTTTTCCACAATATCTTGGTGGAACATCTCTCAAAGCGGACCTCTTGCACCGTGCTAAGCACCGGTTTCGCAGTGAAATTTGCATTACCTGCTCCGTTCTCCCACTTCCTGAAGTCGCTGTGATCCATGGGTACTGCGTGACGTGTCTTGTCGATGACATCTTTGAAGTCATCAAAGTGATATATGCTCTGCTTTTCTAGCATTTCCTTCTCCTCCTGCGCATGGAATGAGTCTGCTGACATAAATGTATGTCCTTTCCGGAAGTACTTCAGTGCAACAGAATCAGGTCCACCAGGTATGTTAACATCTGACACCATTCCAGTGTAGATGGTCCAATTGTTGTTTTGTGCTACGCAGTTGTCAGCATACAGGGTGAAATTCTTGCAGTCTCGGTAAATGGGATCTTGTAGCATAAATTTGCAATAATATTGTAAATTTATGCATTAAAGACATCTTCATCATTTCGTCCGCCTATAGCTTCATGCCATACGATCCCACATATTGGGTAGCCTGAGGGTTTCTTTTTCCCAAGTGGGGCAAATATTTGGTGACACTCAATAAGCCTGGGTGTGAACACACATGTTTTCACACCTGGCAAGCGACGTAGCATTAACATCGTTTGCATATCCATCGAGAAAAATGTGTCATTCTTGTCAAACACAACTGCAAATCGCAGAGCCATATTTCTTCTGACAATGCCAATCTGTCAAAAAACGTGAATTGATACTTTGTAACAACAACAAAATGTGTGTTCGTGATTGGCTGTTCGATTTGTTATTCGAAACCTGATACGTTTGTTACTTGCTTCCTTCTGTCATTGCAAGTATGGTAGCACTTGTTACTTACTTACTTCTGTCATTGCAAGTATGGTCGCACTTGTCACTTACTTACTTCTGACATTGCAAGTATGGTCGCACTTGTCACTTACTTACTTCTGACATTGCAAGTATGGTAGCACTTGTCACTTACTTACTTCTGTCATTGCAAGTATGGTCGCACTTGTCACTTACTTCCTTTTGCTACTGCAATTCCAGGAAAGTAACTAACGCTATTGCCATAAAACAACTACATGCTTCTTTTAACACATTTATGCCAAAATGTAAAAAAACTAATCAAAAATGTCACTTGTTTCCTTTTGCCAGGGCAGGACAGTATAGGAACAAAAGGTAAGTCAGAATTACATGAATTTTGTTTCTCAGTTTTGTTTGTTCTCTACAAGACGCGAATCCTTCAATACTTATATTGAGGAACCACGACACGACACATATTCGGCACACTCCACCTGTCAACCATAGTATATTACGCACCTTTCTGTTTCCACATTCGCATGCACATAGCGGATCTACACAATACCTTCGACAAACCATGTCTACATCGCGTCAACAATAAAATCAGTGGAAAACTTATTTTCCCAAAATGTTCAATAACTGTGGTTAGACAGTTTGAGCTATGTAGACGTCTGAGATATTCCCGAAGTAATCATGATGTCCAATCGTGTTTGTGCAGGATTGGATTTAGGTTTACGTTGAACGCTGTAAATATCGTGTTATTATTGACAGTGTTTCTCTAGTTGGTGCGTATATACATATATACGCATTTGTGTTTACTAACATGTTTTCTGGGCCAGTCATGCATGCGTATCCTGCATATTGCCAATTTATACGTACACCTCTCCAGTTTGCCACTATTACGATACACATTATTACTAGCACATTGTCCCACCAGTACTCATTACAATTTGCCATGATTATATCCGAAATTATTTCCAATTTGATCGAACGTCGCTCGCTGCGTTAGCCCCAGTAATATGTGATAGTGCAAATGAAGTTGCCGAATTGACTGTCAACACGACTTGGCGCTTTGGCGCTCACACGACATAATTCCTCTTCGCCGCGTTAACAAATATGCGCTCTCTGTAGAACTCTGATGATTGGAATGTAAATACTGATCCAGCTTCGGTTCGTTTCAGTAGATTGCCTTGCGTGTGACCGTCTCGTTAACATGCAGATGGTAATGCTAGTCGCTATTTGTCGTCAAATACGTCAGGGTCAAGTGTCGGTGTACCAGTCTGGAAGTAAATTCCGGTCTGAAAGTAAGTTCCGGTTCCGTTTTTGCATATTGCGCATGCTCGCGCAAGCGCAGTACACCAAATGCAACACGCAGTAAGCATTGTGAGCTCAGGTGACCGGTCAACTTTGACCCCGTGCCAGAAGTATGCGGCGATTGAGTTACACCGTGGTGAACAACGTGACCTCAGGTGACCGGTCAACTTTGACCACTTGCTTGATGCACACGGCGACTGAGTTACATAATTAATATTGTTTTGTTTGCTGTAGCGACCGTTACTCCACTGATCTATCTGCTCCCCTCCGGTGCTGAACAGCAAGCTTACATCTGAGCATGTCGAAAGTTTAATAATTGGATTTGAACATTTGTCTGATTAAATGTTATAATAGACCATATTTGTATAAATGTTTTATTGTAAACATTGCAATATTATACACAGGGCTACGTGGTTTTGATCTGCATAAATGAATGAATTTTGCATTTTATATTTTATTTAGTAATACTATTTGAACTGTTATGTTACACATAATTATACACGTTGACATGATGGTACATTTTACTTATGTAATTCGTGATTGCATGACTCATTTCCATATTATTAAAAATAGCTTAATTACTTTGTGTTGCGTTGGGAAAAATGTTTCGATATGGTGACCCAAAACCCCCATCCTACGTACGAATTTGGAACCACCCCAATGGGCCTGCTAGACTTCATACAAAATATATATACAAAACTGACGGACATAAGTGCCATTTTAAAGTTGTGACCCCCAGACTCCTACCCCCGGACGAATTTCGAAAAAAAATAATTCTACGAACCATCCCAAAGGGTCCGCTAGATCGCACAAAAATGTCTGACCCCATGCATGCAAAACTGGCGCAGATAAGTGCCATTTAAAAATTGTGACCCCCCACCCCAGACGAATTTTTGAGAAAAAAGTCTAGATCATACACGAAATTTCAACTCCATACATGACAAATTGACAGAGACAAGTGCCATTTAAAAATTATTACCTCCCCGAGACCTCCTTCTCTTAGATGTATTTCGAAAAGATCTACATTTACAAGCTACCCCAATGGGCCCGCTAGATCACACACAAAATGTCAGCTTCATACATGCAAAACAGACGGAGATATGTGTCGTTTAAACAATTAAAAAACTAAGCGTATCATTAACGCAAACTGTAATATAAATAGGTCACACACACTTTCGGCGGACACGTGTTTAAGCTGGCCGAAAGCAAGCGCTAACCTTTGTCATGTACACACGTATACGTAAAACGCAAAACGGAACCGGAACTTACTTTCAGTCCGGAACTTACTTCCAGTCCGGTACACCGGATTACCTCACCTACAGTGTACGCGCGTGTCTCAAATCGTGAAATATTAATGTGCATGGTTAGAGTTGATGCACACCGACGCTTTCATGTCTCTCTCTGTGGTCAATGTCATATCGGAGAGACGTCGGTGCACGTGTTTTGCTTCCGGAAGACAATAGCAGGTGCACATTACTGCAGTGGTGTTGTGATCCATCGTCAGCGTTGTAAGCGCAAACGCTTGTTTTGCTTTGCTTGTAACCGCTCAAGCGCTGTTGTTTTCTTTTGTTTTGAAGGATAGTGTTCATTCTTGTTTGGACAAAACACATTAGAAATAATTGATAGCTACATCTAATTGGGAACCAGCCTAAACTGTAATGGACGGTTTAACAAAGCCATAACAAAACAAGTGAACCAAGCTAGGCGTGCAATGTTCAACCTCATAACTAAAGCAAGGAAGCTAGATTTACTGATAGACATACAGTGTGAACTGTTTGTCCAGCTTGTAATGCCAATTCTGATATATGGTAGTGAAATATGGGGTTTTCAGAATGTAGAGTAGATTGAGAGATTCCATAGAAAATTCTTGAAAAGTCTACTAAAACTTAACAGGAACACAGCAAATTGTATGGTATATGGAGAAGTTGGCAGACAAAGTGTGATTATCGAAAAGAGAATGATAAACTTTTCGGTACACTTAATTGAAGGCAAACAAAACAAGCTCCTAGTATTGTGTTTAGACTGATGAAAAACCTACACAACACAGGTAATTTTAAATCAAAATGGATTCTAAAAATCAAGAGTATCATTGATGGATGTGGACAATCTAACATATGGCATGATCATGGAAATATAAATATAAAATGGTTGAAACATACCCTAGAACTTACAACGAAAGACATCAACAGACAAACATGGCACACTGAAATTCATGTGAATAGGCTGTATTCAAATTACAGAATATTAAAAAATGAAGTAGGGCTCGAGAAGTATTTAATCTACTTGAGCCCATCTGACAGAATCAATTTATGTAAATTTCGTTGTGGAAATGACAAATTACCTATTTCTGTTGGTCGTTATCTCTCTAAAAATGTTCAGAGGCTTTGTAATTTATGCAGCAATGGAGACCAAGGTGATGAATATCATTATATACTTGTACGTCCATCACTAGTAGAAGAAAGATCAAAATACATAAAGAAATACTTTAGAATCAGACCCAATACTTTGAAAATGAACCAGTTGTTTACTGTACATAATGTGAAATAGTTGACAGATCTTTCCAGATTTATTAATGTAATCATGTAAAAGTTTGTCTAACTAACAACTTTCTTGTCAAAACTGTGAATTGCATAGACGAAACATTGTTGCTTATATCTAATTTACTAGTCATATAATTACACGTAAATCAGTTCAAATTGTGCAATACATGTACAAAATACTATAATACATGGTTTATTTTATTTTACACTATTTTACATTATTTGGTTTGCACTGCTGATTAAAAAATTATTGAAAATACTTAATACAGTAAGGTCAATGAACGTTTTAAGAAGTGTGTGTTGTTTATGTATTACACACTGTTAATATGCTTTATAAAATATAAGTCTAGATGTTCCTAAGAATACAATATGTTCTATTAAAATGTATTGTAGAGAGACAAATTCTCTCATACTCCGCAAGCGGTCGTAGGGAAATAGAACTCATTGTAATTGTCAAGTAAGTGTTACTCACAACTCAACGACAACCACAAATTACATGCAGATGTATAAAACAACTTACAAGTGCATAGATAATGCGTGTGAAATAACAGATTTTGATTGTCCTGCTACAATTACAAAGAATGTATCCATGTCAATATCAGATTGACAAGATACGATGGAATCCCTATATTGCAAAATTAGTGTGTGTGTGTGTGTGTGTGTGTGTGTGTGTGTGTGTGTGTGTGTGTGTGTGTGTGTGTGTGTGTGTGTGTGTGTGTGTGTGTGTGTGTGTGTGTGGTACGTGTTTGTTTGTTTGGTTGTTCTTTCGTTCGTGTGTGTGTGTATGTGTGTTTGTGTGTGTGTGTGTGTGTGTGTGTGTGTGTGTGTGTGTGTGTGTGTGTGTGTGTGTGTGTGTGTGTGTGTGTGGGTGTGTTAGCGTGCGTGTGTGCACACGTACTCAGGTATACGCTGGTACATATACGTAGGAAATAGGTTCATGCACTCACAATGCATTCACAATTATATCATACACGCATTCATGCATAATTTTACGCATGCACACATACATGCACACACGCTTGCATAAATCCATACACGCATTGTCATTCCCGTACGCAATATCATGCAAACACGCGTATCGCATACATACACACACGAGTACATTCATACATGCATACACATATACATTTGCACTAACTCACGCGCAATGACACGCAGCCACCCATGCAAACATATGCACGCAAAAGCGCACGTACACGAACATGCACACGGACGCACGCACACACACACACACACACACACACACACACACACACACACACACACACACACACACACACACACACACACACACACACACACACAC
The DNA here is from genome assembly GCA_963995525.1 of Escarpia spicata. Taxonomy (NCBI): domain Eukaryota; kingdom Metazoa; phylum Annelida; class Polychaeta; order Sabellida; family Siboglinidae; genus Escarpia; species Escarpia spicata. The sequence continues at coordinate 11,378,188 of OZ023217.1, forward strand.
ACACACACACACACACACACACACACACACACACACACACACACACACACACACACACACACACACACACACACACACACAGAGACTCACTCACACACGTACATTCAATAAAACGAGAACAATTGTTTCTTGGACACTCATCGTAGTACTGGTGAAATATGTTTACAGATATTGGGACAGCAAATATAACTATTTAAAATGTTACGTTTGAAATAGTCACTTATTGTTTATAGCGAGAAACTGTTACATACAAAACAATTAAAGGCGCATTAAAATCGCTAAGCTAGACACAACCTGAGACACTCAAAATGCATTTAAAACTATCAATACATCACTCAGAATGCCAGCGTATGACATTCAAATGCTTCCATTTTACCAGTAACATAATCATCTAGAATGTCGCGACCATTAACGGCATTTGAATCGACAGAACGCGAAGAAGTTGCAATGAGAACATAAGCCTTATTAGATACAGATAGTTTCCTTCGCAGAACATCGCAGAGTGAGTTGTACAAGTTCTCACCAGAGGACGTCACTGAGCGGTGAATAGAAACTACTCGGCAATTCCGTTCCGTGGCTTGGAGACTCCCTGCGTTTATCACACACAAGCAAGCTGCATACCATGTCAAACTGTTCAGCGTGCAGTATTGTTGGCTTGATTGTATGTAAGTGTGTGTGTGTGTGTGCGTGCGTGCGTGCGTGCGTGCGTGCGTGCGTGCGTGTGCGTGTACGTATGCGTATGCGTATGCGTATGCGTATGCGTATGCGTATGCGTATGCGTATGCGTATGCGTATGCGTATGCGTATGCGTGTGCATATGTGTATGTGTATGCTTGTACGTGTGCGTGCGCGTGCGCTTGTGAGTGTGTGTCTGCTTATGCTTGTGCGTGTGCGTGTGCGTGTGCGTGTGCGTGCACGTGCACGTGCGCGTGTGTGTGTGCGTGTATGTGTTTATACACGCGCGCGTGTATGCTTATTTAAATGCGTAAGCATAATGTCGCTGGATCGATGTTACTAGTGCGCTGTCCCATGACGACCAAAGCGTATCTAATCAATTTCATCTGCTGTCGATTTGAAATAGAGATATCGTGCTTAGCCTGCGTTAGTCAAATGAAATATTAATAGCCTGATTCCCTTCGATCTGGTGTCTATGCCAGGAGAAATATAATAATCCCATGCAGGTGAGAAATGTGCAGATGGCCGTGGAATCGTTTACTTTACGGTAGGAAAACACTAAAACAGCGACACTAAAAATGTATGCTTCGATTACGAAACAGATACATGTGTGAGAGGCGGGATGGATAAATCGCAGCCGTACAGAAATAGGTGCAATGTGGGTGTGAGAACGTTCAAGTAGTTTCAGTTGATAATTTACACACACACACATATATATGTGTGTGTGTGTGTGTGTGTGTGTGTGTGTGTGTGTGTGTGTGTGTGTGTGTGTGTGTGTGTGTGTGTGTGTGTGTGTGTGTGTGTGTGTGTGTGTGTGTGTGTGTGTGTGTGTGTGTGTGTGTGTGTGTGTGTATTGCAGACAGTTTCCGAGGCTTTTACTACGATGCACATGCACAGTTGCTACCGGACGCATTTTTATAACTCGTGGCACAGGAGAGTTCAACTCCAATCTATAAAATTAACTGCCTTTTACGATACGTTACACACACACTTGCAATATCACCACTACAAAGAGACCATAACGAATGCTCGGACTCCAATTCAATCTCGTTTCGATTACCTCAGCGCAAATTGTGTTCGTTGATATTCAAATATATTGTGCATAAATAATTTAAGATTAAAATAATACCTCGCAAATGCATCCCGTGGTGGTGTTCGATTGAAAAGGTCTGCCACGGAGTAAAGTGTAAAACGCTTTGGTCAGTTATAAGGACTGGATACTGCACTATATAGGAAGTTATACCTTCATTTTAATTAAAAAAACAAATTCGCACAAACGAGCTAGCCCGTCAAAGTGGTTACTACATAGAAAATTGTATGCGGAATGATCGTTAAAGATGTCCCCACAATTCGATTTACTCGTCTCATTTCAAATTCATTTAGCCATAAAGAAGACATACCTAGTCGAGGAACAACGTCAATTCGAGTTAATCTCAACACGAGAATCGTGACGTGAATTTGCGATGCAATTATGCACGTATTTACGTGGTGTTGTCGTCAACTGTGCTTGCACTGTCAAAAACCACGTAACTAACCTATTCAGTGGATTGAAGGCTGGATGTCGGTCATACAACTGGGATTTTTCGTACAATTACAGGATGTAACGACGAAAATAATTCGACTTTTAAAACCGTTTATTGGACGTTGTTACCCTGGGCAACATATCAGTTTAATGCTGTACGTGCATAGTCTGTACATCGTATTTGAAAGAAAATGTCAATCAACACAGAATCAGTGCCGCCATACCAAGTTAGTGTGTAAAACTATATATTTCATATCATTTTTTCTGCGCTTGGTTTGTTGAATGTAACGCCATGACATAGGTGATGAAGAATGTTTTATTTGGAAAAGTTGAAATAATCCAACCAATAACGTGGCAAAAACGAAATACTAATGTTAACTGTAAATCAGCTGCGGGTATATTGTAACCCTGGAAATGGTATATATTCCCATGCAACATATTTGTGTCTGAAAGAAGCGGATGGATAAAGCTGTCGAGCAAACACACAACAATGCTGTCTTTGTTTGAATACTCCTCAAGTAGAACGATTTTGCAACAACACCGTCTAAATAGTGTGTGTATTTCTAATACAAGCAATCACACTTTGTAAAGTTGCTGTATATGCGTCAGATACAACGAACTCACAATCATACATTGCACATTAGAGGGACGTAGTCTGTCTGTCAACCCGTAGATAACGGGTATAGTAATTTCTAACTGGATGTCTGCTGTGTCGACTTTGAGAGAGTGAGCACCGTTGAACATCAAAGGATGTAGCAGTTAATTCATCCCCACTCGGCCGTTTGCCAATAAACTTGTTTTGAAACTGGATGTTTTGTTTACTATTTGAACATGCACCCGTGGTCGTGCCTTCAAATTGCGACCGTTATTACGGGCTTACTAAACACAATTTGGCGGGCAGTATACCTTCATCATAGTTAGTATAGTCTTAAGGACATTATATTAATTAATACATGAAAAACTAGGAACAGACCACGTCCTCTTAATACACATTTTCCATACTAATGAGTGTTTTGTAAATGTCGTTACCTCTTGTAAGATAAAGTTTTCTTTTCGTAAATATTGTATTGTAGAAATAATAATATTACACACGCCACTTGTCAGGGCTTTTTTCGAGTAAGTAGTCGGTAGAGTAGCAGAACTTGTTCTATGCATAACAAAGCGCTACAAACTGAATATAGTACAAGTATATGCACCAATAACATCATACTCAGAAGAAGACATAGACAACATCTACAACGACGTGGATGAGACCTTAAAAAAGCCAAACCACTACACGATAGTGAGGGGAGACTAAGGGAAACGAACAAACATTTCGGAAACTGCAACAGGCAAATTTGGTCTAGGCGTGGGAAACGAAAGAGGCGACACCTTGGTAGAATGGACAACATCAAGAAATTACAAAATCATTCATTAACCAAGTCAACGTCGGAAGTAACCACGGAATGGTAATGAGCAACATCAAACTGGACGTCAAGGCTGAACGGAAGAAGTTGATAAACAAGAGACCACCAAGTGTAGATACCACACAATTCGGAAGAAAAAAGATCGAATTCCAACTCGAACTGCGAAATCGATTCGAGACAATACAGGAACTAGATGACATTAACACTATGAGCGAAAACAAACACAAGGTATGAAGATGAACATCTCGAAGACAAAAGTGATGATAGAAAACGACACACCAAAATATATCAGACTACGAGATAACCGATGGACATCGCGTATCACAACCTGGACACCTTACGAAGGGAAACGATCTAGAGGAAGACCGACAAGGCGGTGGAGAGGCGAACTAGACGAGTATTGGAAGGGCACCATCTGGCAGAGGATAGCGCAAGACAGACATATTTGGAAATACATGCTGAGCCCTTCACCCAACCACGATGATGATGATTTTTTAACAAGATTTAACTAGATTGCCACCCAGAGAATTAGCTCTAGGTGGCAGGTGGACAAGGAAGCCCTTTGGATTATCGAGAGTCCAACCCTTTTATCTATGTGTATCCCGCCCTTCTGAGGTACGTGTCGATTTTATTTTTAAACATATTCACGCTACTAGCACCCACACAGTCAGCAGATAATCTGTTCCATTCACTTACATTCCTTTGTGAAAATGTGAACTTTCTTATGTCTAATTTATACTGCTCATTTGCTAATGTAACTTCATGTCCTCTAGTCCTTTTATCTTTCTTAACTGAGAACAAAATATTTCTATCAATATTTTCATCTATTGTTTTTTTTACAGCGGTATTATTAGTTCTTTTTCCTTATACGCTATATTAATCCAAAGATTTGAGTTCCCTTTGAAGCTACAATTCCGCACTGCTCTGAAACCTTCATATCAGCACTAATGGTTAACCCTAATCCTGTTCTTTCAAGTAGTACTTAGTACAGTACCCCCCATTGTATATTCTACATCTTCGTTCCCATGTCCTGTGTGGAGGCATTTACATTTCCCAAAATTGAACAACATTTGCCACTTTTCAGACCATCTGATCAACCTGTCAAATCATCTTGTAAATGCTGTCTATCTCCATAACTTTTAATCCTTCTAAACACTTTTGTATCATCCGCAAATTTCAACACCTTGCCTGTTATATCATCATCCAAATCGTTGATATATATTAAGAATAAAATAGGTCCTAGTACTGATCTCTGTGGTACCCCACTCAATACCGATTTCCAGTTTGAAGCCTCCCCATCAAATACTACACGTTGTCTTCTGTCATTCAGCCAATTTTCTATCCAGTTTATTATACCATTTCCTATGCCATGGGCCTTTAGTTTAAGCAGTAATCTTTGATGTGGTACTTTATCGAAAGCTTTTTGAAAATCTAAGTAGATGCTATCTACTGGTGATCCCTCATCTACCCACTTAGTGATGTCTTCCAAAAAACATAACATATTTGTTAAGCATGACCTCGCTTTTAAAAACCCATGTTGAGATGGGTTTATCAAGTTATGTTTAACAAGAAAATCCACCATGTGATCTTTAATTAGGCTTTCTAATAATTTGCAAATCACTGATGTTAAATTCACTGGTCTATAGATCTCTGACTTGTTTCTCGAACCTTTTTTTTAAATAACGGTATAATGTTTGCTTTCTTCCATTCTAAAGGTACCACTCCCTCTTCTAATGACAAATTGAAAACTGTTGCAAGCGGTACGCTACTTTGTTCTACAATTTCCAATAGTAGTTTGGGCGGAATCCCATCCACTCCAGGTGATCTATTATCCTTTATACCCCTTATTTTCTTAGCTACCATTTCCGGGGTTACAATTAACTGTCCTAAATAGTATGAATATGCCCCCTTGAACTTAGCCTCTGGTACTGGCAGTGAACTAATATCTTCCCTGGTAAACACTGAACTAAGATACTCATTCAGGTCTTCTGCCATTACGAATCTTCTGATATTATATTTCCAGCACTATCTTCTAGAGGACCGACCTTATCCTGAACTTTCTGTTTGCTTCGAACATACGCACAACAACTCTTGCGGTCATGTTTTATATTACTAGTTATTTTTTGTTCATAGCTTCTCTTTGAATTTCTCATTTCAGTTGTAGCTTGGTTAAGTGCTTCTTTATAAATGTTGAGGTCTTCATCATTTCCAGTACATATATATTTGTTAATGGCTTCTTTCAACAAATGTTTCTTTTTGGACCGTTTCCCTTGTTTTTTGAAGGGTACACATGTATCGACTATGCATTTAATTTCACTATTTAAGATATTCCAGCATTCTCTTGCTGTCTTATGCTTCAGTGTGTTATTCCAGTCTATCTTTGCTAAATATTTACTCATGTCCTTATACCTTCCTTTGTGGAAATTTCTCCTGTGCTGCTATTTACTATTCCTTTCTGATTATGATGATGACGTCGGTTAAAACCTTAGGGAGTAGTCGTTAACTCCACCCCTTATTGTATGGCGACATCTCCATCGTCTCCCTCTTACATAATTTGCAGGGTGGGGTATGTTCTGTCTTCTTTTATATTTACCCAACTTTTATCGGTCTTCTGCTATGGTATTTCACTCATAGCCGCTCAAATCTGCCCTTTGAAGATTTCACTTTATACTGTCTTCCCATCTTAACTACTCGTTTCTCCTTCTACCCCCTCTTTTTTTCTCTGCTGTTTATGCTGGTCTTCCCGCGCTCATTCCCCGTATGAGGCTCCTACGAGAGCGACGTTTTAGTCTTAATAGGAATAAGAATATATTTATTATTACTTGCAATTTTTCAGTTGGATTGTACATACATGCACCATAGAATCCCCGAATCCACATAAGTATCATACTGTTACAAGACGACACAATATTATGCTACAATATTCACAAAACATGTTGTACTCAATAAAATTAACGCAACACTTAATAAAATTAACGCAACACTAATGGTACTGTTAAGTAAATTACACAGTGTATTAAATAGCATGGAATTAATGAGTGTTTGTACCGATTTGTGTTCGCCATTGGGACGGGTAACTCGTTGAATGACCGACTATGGAGTTTCCCATATCGAAGTTGTACATTCAATATGACACCCATCACATCACATCTGCCAGGTGAGGCTATCAACGGCCATCTGCACAGCTTCATCGAGAGTGAGTCCCAGGCCATATATATCTTGCTTGATGCAGTTATTCCATCTTCGGCGAGGGTGGTCAAGCACGTGCAACCTACGCCGAGTCTCCGATACACTTTTCGGTTGTAGGCGAAGGGTCTTGGCGTAGACACCATCACGAGTTCTTAACTGTACTAGCCCCGTCAGGTAAGTCGGCACCAAACCATGCGCACATCAATAAGCAAAAACTAGCACACTGAAAATGATGCAATTCGCCTTCGGCACCCATAGCAACCCATTGAAACCCAGGTGTGAAGTGCTCGTGCTTACTGGTGCGTGTCACTAGTCTGCACGCAGTGTAGGCGTGACGTATGTGATGACGGCAGGATGAGCAAGAGTGAGCTGCAGTATTTCAGATGAGAGGTAACGAGTGCATTGATAGCACTTTGGACAAAATGGATGCGCTCTTCCAAGAACGTCCGGAACCACGATAATGCCCTTTCGCGCGCACCGTTTTCGTCATGCAGGAGTGTTAGCAAGTGTTCATGCTCAATCGTGTCAAATGCTTCTGATAAATCAAGCATAACAAACAGTATTGCATCGTTCTTGTCGAGCATACGGGCAATGTCTTAATGGACACACAAGAGGACAGTCTCGGGATTGTGCATCATATTATATGCTAACTGGTGTTCTTCGTCCAGTCCATTAACTGTGAGATGGTCAACCAGACGACGAACTGCAACGTTCTCTCGGACTCCAGCATAGTCTATGAATGCTATTCTGGAAACGGATCTGTGGTTTTAGTATGTCTTTGTCGGCAGTGTCGGTTTTAAGAAGTGGCAATTATCGGAGTGTTCAGAAATAGTCCTTGCATTTAGGGTTTATGGCTGGACACCAGATAGAGAATGTGGAAATATATGGTGTTTTCTTCCAGAGATCAGTGGGGCAGGAATCTGTATATCTTTGAGGAGCACGTCTGATGATGTTCATCAGTTCCTCTGCCAACATCGATGAAGTAAACATAATGTACGTCTTCATTGATCAGCTTCTCGTGTATCTGAATCATGCCCGGTGGCTTCAACTGGGTGTTGGTCAAAGGAAAATATGTCTGCTCGTCAAGAGGTGACAACACTGACTCACATTGCGCACGACTTGGCTCGAATGATCATGCTGTTGGCCGATGTTATGTTTTCAACAAAATATGTCGATGGACCTCGAGCTTCGTTGTTCTCCATCTTTTCTCGTTTGCACGCCTCATTGCCCTGGCTTGGTGGATGTCGTCATTATACCAGTGCTTCTTGAGTCGTCTAGTTTTCATTCTCGACATGACGCCGAATGCAGGTCAGCTGGTCAACCATGGTACTCGCATCTATTCCAGTGTCCGTCGAAGCAAGATTCAACAAAAGATTAGTTACAAGGCGAACCTGACATAGTCCGCAAAAATCACGTAGCTATGCAGCTGCTTCACGATACGGGCGTGCACTGGGTTTGTACTTAGCACACGAAAGTAGGAAAACATCACAATAGCTATCCGATATCTTGCTGAATTACGCCGTGGTTGTTGACACGATTGAACTGGATGAACGTTATATCATCATGTCATATGCGTGGGTTCTGTAACATATAGTTATAGGTTATTTGCAGCTAAAATGTCAGTCAATACCTTTACACCAGGCGCACTACTCAGTTCACAGTGAATATTGAAGTCACCGACAACGAGGATGTATTGCTGAGTGATAACTATTTAATTCATAAAGGAACGGCCGAACAGATGTCGCCGTTGAGTGATGAATGGCGTCTCGTTCTCGTTCAAGTTTGTGTTGATCTAACATCTAAATGTTCAAAGGTGTCGTATTGCTTAATAGTCTTTTAATAGCCAGACGCTTAAATGAACAACATTCCCCGATATATATGTAACACGGCGGAGAACACTGAGAACGGCACTCTTGTTTGGCTAAAGTAAAACCATTAAATCGGCATCATGTTTAATTTTATTGTTACTGGTTTATTACACACGGATCGTGCGTTGAAGAACACACACGTTACAAAAGGTGTAGTGTCAGTTTGTAGAGAATCGCGTTTACTGAGTTTACTCTCCCTTGGCTTATAGATACGCGTTCAAAGCTCAATCTCGTGATTTGTGTTAATCGTCTTCATGGTGTTGATACGGCAGAAATTGAACAAAACTGTTGAGTCCCACTGCTGTTCCTTAACTACACAGAGGTACCAAAATGCAGTTTTGGCTATACATATGTCCCTGTATAGTTTAGTAAAAAACTATCATAATGTGTTTGATGTGAAACTTACTCGGAACGATTCAACATGTCTACGGTAAATTAGGAATACTGGGTACAACATTAGTATCTTACTATTGAACATGATATTATATTGAGACTAGTTCAACTAGCAATATATTTGCACCTTTCATATATATTTAAGTAACGGTGACTGCGTTGTCTATTTAAGTGGTCCCCTAATTGTTCCCACACAACACTTAGCCCTATATAAAACAGCTCGCTAAATGAATTCGTATCAGCATCATCAACAATATCGAAAAGAGAACTAATGCACCGCCATTACAATCGATCTATCTTCAATATCGCAACTCAGAAACAATTCCTATGATGTTTGAATTATTAATGCAATTCATGTCTTTGTTTATTCACCGAAAGACAGTGTAGGCGTGTGCCGTTCTATGTAATTAAACTAAATGCTATATCGTGGCAAATGACGCAAGTGGGATGGGGCCAACAATATATATGTGTCTACGTAGTACTAAATAAATGCAATTAAGTAAGTGCTATAGAATATTAACACAAAGAGCCTATGCATCAACTGTATTGCAACTAATCATATGAAGTGTTATACATATTTAATTAGTCAATGTATCAATGCAATGGATAAAAAAAGGTTCTAATGGACAGGTGTGTCGCGTAGACTCGTTGATAGTGTATAACGTGCAGGCGTCCGCCACCGACAGATATATGTTAGGATCAAGTCTACGTTATTGACAGATCTTGTTCTTACTCCTTGTTCCCAGTTGTACATGACTGATGTTTTGGTCCTTTTTATTGTACAACTCCTTCCGTTTTTGCCCTTTAAAGCTTCTTATATCTACACCCCGTCTCTCCAACGTTCATCTTCCCATCTGATCTGTGATCTTCCCCTTTTCCTGCGGCCATGATGTTTCTCCACCTACGCTCTCTGCGGTATCCGGTAGTCTGCCCGCATTCATTCTTATCAAGTGACCTGTCCACACAATCCGGCATCTTACTAATCTCCCTCGTTACGCTGCAGTTCAACCCTACACCTCTTTCACCAGGTCATTTATTATTCTTCTGTATACGTTCGTTGTTTACGCAAACATGCAGCGTCTTCTGTTGTTATTGCTGTTCTGCCAACGTCACTGACTCCAGACCATTAAAGGCATGCCGGTGTTAAACAAAGTCAAGCTCGCGTTTTGAGTTTTTTCGAAATTCTACTAAAAACCGTTAGGTCATCTGGTCTCCTAGACAGATAGATATATAGATAGATAGATGGATAGATGGATGGATGGATGGATGGATGGATGGATAGATGGATAGATAGATGGATAGATAGATGGATAGATAGATGGATAGATAGATGGATAGATAGATGGATAGATAGATAGATAGATAGATAGATAGATAGATAGATAGATAGATAGATAGATAGATAGATAGATATATAGATAGATGGATAGATAGATGGATGGATAGATGGATGGATAGATGGATGGATAGATGGATGGATAGATAGATAGATAGATAGATAGATAGATAGATAGATAGATAGATAGATAGATAGATAGATAGATAGATAGATAGATAGATAGATAGATAGATAGATAGATAGATAGATAGATAGATAGATAGATAGATAGATAGATAGATAAATAGATAAATGCAGTTATTTTCCCAATATTGTACAATACAAACTAGTGATACAAATGAAACATACATATAAACCTATCATGTAACTATATATAGCAATAGTTATTTAGACTAAGTTTGTACAGTATTTGGTGTAGTAGATACCGATTAAGACTAATAAATAGTCGCTATCATAGGGGCCACCTCGTGGTTTGGTAATTGTCTATCTTTTATAGAATTCGAAAGTTATTGTATTCCATTGACGCACCATTGCCCAATCCTATTTAGATGCATGTATATTCATGGGTGTTTTTTAATGTTTGCTTCTTCATGCGAAGTAAGTAGTGAATGTGTGGGTACAATGTAATATGTTTATGGCTGTATGTGTTTCTGGGACTGGTGTTTATTCATGATTAGGTGTGCATGTGTAGCAATGTACGACTGTACACGTGTTTGTGTCCTCTATGATATTATGTTTTACATAATGAGTAAATCCTTGTAGGCTGTGTGTGGTTATCTTGTGTTTAATTATATCAGAGGTATTGTTTATTGTGTATGGTAGACTATATTTAAGGCTTTTTTTTGCAAATTCGTGTTGTGTCTTGAATGTGTATATTCTGTCGTGTTGTCGTGTGAAATGGCTGTGCATGTTTCTGTTCTATATTATCTGCCAGTTTTGAAAGTAAGCTGGTAATATTATGCGTTTGTATTTATAGTAAAACCGTAATGTATGTACACTAAGTAGGTATTAATTCTTTAAAATCGAGAAACGTTTAAATATTGGTTCCGTGTAGGAGTTATATTTACTTAAATATATTGTTCTTACAGCTTTATTTTATAGTTTATGTATTCGATTACATTTGTATCCCTAAATCATTAGACAGCAGTTAATGTGATGCAATATTAGTGAATTGCATAGTGTAATTTTTACTGTAATTGGTATAACATGCTTCAATTTATTTATTACACCAATTGCTCTAGAACATATATTTGCTATTTTATCAATATGTTTATTCCAGTTTAAATACGAGTCTAATGTAAGGTCCAGAAAGGAAGTGTTCCTTTGTTTGAGGACCATCAATACAGTCATATTCGGTAGAACCATGTTTGTTTTATTCCAAATTCCAACGTAGAAAAACGCTGCACCGTTCACTCTTAACGCGGTTGATACACAACCAGATAGAACTGTCTCTCTGGCTCGTTCTGGCAAAGTCTATACTCAGGGTCAAGCGACAGAGTAAAATAACTTCATTGCAGGTGCGTTTGCCAATCATCTATTCAACATCCAGGGGCTTAACACTATGAAAGAAGCTTTTTCTTTTACTAGATTTCATCCTCTTGAGTGATGGCTCATGTTGAAAGTGTGGGTCTTATTACTGCTTGATTCGTTCCATTTGTGATGTGAGAAACTGAGCTACTTTGGAGCAACATCTTGTGGCAAATATATATCGTCCGCTTGCGTTGGTCTGAGGCAACCAGAAATGGCTCAGCTGTGTTTTGGACTGGATTAATCTTCTTGACATGTGTAGATCGACCCCAAACATGACAGGCTTGCAGCGTTAGTAAATTCATCGCGGGTGCATTGTTAAACAACGTGGAAGGTGTCCGTGGACAGGCCCGTGCTCACGGTTTACAAAAATTAGTTCGGCGTTTTACGGAAGGCTTCATATTGACCCATTATTTGGAAAATCTCCAACTGCAGCCCCCCTCCGAGAACTACAACTGCACCCACTGGCGTAACGACGGGGGGATGTGGCACTTTTTGGAAGCGGCACTTTAGGGAGATTGTTTTTCTTAGGCAAAATTCATACATACTTGTATACGATGTGGTCCACGCGAATTCTGAACACATCACTGTTATTTTACATAAATATTGAAGTAATCTTGCTTGAATACATCAAATGTAACTAAATTGACATTAGTCAATACTGGTGTACGTAACGCACACGCGCCCGATCTGGTCAACAATACAGGCCTATTGACGGCCGAACTGGTCAAGCAACACGTCACGGGAAAGACTGTTAAAAGGACCTGTGAGACCCGATGGGGCTCGAGACATGATGCCGTAGATGCGGTGGCGTCGAATCTCGAGTCTATCACCGCTGCATTGGAGCAACTCCGCGAAGGTGATCACGATACGACTGACGCGCGCTCTGATGCCGTCATCCTCTTGTCACGTATAATGTCTTACACCTTCATTGCCTACCTGGCTTTGTGGCGTCCAGTCCCGAGACTTATCAATGATGTTCAGATATCCCTGCAAAAGGCTGGGTTCGGGCTGGACAGTTTCGCGACCAAACCCGGGGTTATTGTTCTCTTCTGCGAAGACGAATGCGAAAACGAAGGACAAAAACAATGGCTAAGCCCACGGCGCTCTGCGAAGAAATGAGGGTAGCAACAGAAAGGTGGGTGCGGCGGAGAAGACGAATGGCAGGCGAAAACGCTGAGGATGCAGGCTTGTCGCTACAAGCGGAGGTGAGGCGAATGCAGCTGTAGACCATCGATTGACTCCACCGGGCGATAAGGAACCGGACAAATCACATGATGGATATGAACTACAAATTCGGGTTTCTGACCAATATGGAGCGTCTGATGGACTCAGCCAATGATAAAGATATCGACTCTGCCATCGACCGACTCACTCACACCTACATCGACATCGCCGCTGAAGGGACGAAGGCGGAGTTACGCCGTGTGCAACGACACCTCCATAGTTACTTTTTAGGACGTTGCTCACTATATGTGTGAGCATGGCCTCGCATGAGAGAAACTTCTCAAAGCTTCAACTCTTTAAGACATACCTTTGCTCAAGCATGGGTCAACAGCGACTGAGCATTCTAGTACTATTGTCGATCGAGCAAGAGTTGACCAATGTGGTGGACTTCGACGGCGTAATTGCCGAGTTTGCGTCACCCAAAGCAAGGAAGGTTTTATATATATATTAGACTGTAGGAGAATTTGACGGAACTTCTGCGCTCGGACCAACAAATCACTTCAGGTCTCCTTGGCCTATCATTGTCGTTGCGGTGGAAGTGGCGGGACGAGCTCGCAGTGAACAGTTGTGTTGACAGTTGTTAATTTTGACCACTGTATATTTAGTACTTTGTTAGCTGACCACCGTTGGAGGTTTTGTTGGGAGGTTTTCAGTGGTTTCATTGGAGGTGTTGTGAGTATCGCATTGAAGTGTAGCTCAGTGTGCTGTAGCTGCGCTGAATCATTAAACCGCTCAATACTTTCATATATGTTTGCTACCGTGGTGTTGGAGCAATGATAAGTATATCACTGGCGATACTTATTCCATTACTGCACTCTTTTATTGGGGGCTGCATTTTTCTTACCCCCAGCGGCACTTGGCCTCGTTACGCCACTGACTGCACCCCTTGATATATCCGTATTCATCCCTTCAGGTTCACTAAAACATCTAAATGCAGACACCCACTTTTGACTTCCAAATGCAAACACCCTTCAATCACCAAAAACCTCCTTCTTCACAAGCTCGTATTGGCTGGTCAAGCCGAAGTCTTCACCTCTGAGAGCAGGAGTGCGTTGTCGAACCGTTTGCATCCACTCGTCAGCCTCCAAGAGAATAACATTTTATCTACTGAGAACATTTGAACAAGGATGTGTTGCCCTTAGGAGTTGGATGGCTTTGGTCAAGATGTTGTTTCTAGATCCTATACAATCGTGTCTGTCTTTACGTGTTGTCTTTGAAGCAGGCCGTGCGCACCAGGGGTAACTGCGAAGTTGAATCTAAAGTATCAAAAAGAAGCACGTGCTCTCCTACATCTACGGTTAGGTAGAATCTGATGTTAGTAAAATACACAATTCACAATAATTTATAATATTGAACATAAATAAACATCTATCTATATGTCTGTATGTCTGTCTATCTGTCCGTCTGACTGTCTGTCTGTCTGCCTGTCTGTAAGTCTGTCTGTCTGTCTGTCTGTCTGTCTGTCCGTCTATCTATCTGTCTATCTATCTATATATATATACATATATATATATATAAATATATATATATATACATATATATATATATATACATATATATATATATATATATTATGTATGTATATATATATATATATATAATATACATATATATATGCCATATATAATATATGCATATATATTATATATATATATATATATTATACATATGTATATATGTATATTATATATATATATTATGTATGTATACTGTATATATATACATATATATATATAATATATACATGTATATATATATGTCATGTATAATATATACATATATATTATATGATATATATATATATATATATTATACATTATATATATATATTGTATATATATATAATATTTGTATAATATATATATGATATATATAATGATATATGTATAATATATAATAATATATGTATGATATATATATATATACTATATATGATATATATATATATACATTATACATATATTATATCATATATATAATAATTATGATATAGTATATATATATGATCTATATATATATATATATGATATATATATATATATTATATTATATATATAATATATGTATATTTTATATATATATATATATATCATATATATATATAATTATTATTATTATACATATATATATATTTTATATATATATATATATATATATATCATATATATATATATTATATAAAAAACTATAAAAAGCATCAATAAGTTATTTACAATATTTACAATAGAAGAACAAAAATAATGAAAATACAAAACAAATGGATTAAACACAACTAATTTGCCAATAAAATGTCAACATATATGCAGGTATATCGACTTTAAAATGTAACTATGCACGTGGCTAATGCAAAATGCTGGGCCGTATTAGAAGAGACGAGCAAAAGAGAAGGTGAGATTCGTGCACGAATCAGATACAAGAGGTCAATAATCGAGGATACGTGTCTGTCTCCGTGATAGTCCAGTTGGCGCCTTGACCCGTCCATTACTTCAGGGCATAAACCACCCTGCACGCATGAAGACACCGACCTCACGAATATGTGCTGAACGCTGCGTGCGCCGAACAATAACTGTCAATATCACATAAATTTTCTCCGAAATCGCATCACGAGATCGGGTCGTTTTCACGCAAGTCCGCGTGTCGCTAGCCAACTATTTCGCGGAACGTATCCAAATTTAGATTATTTGTCAAAATATCGCCTGGAAACGCAAAGTCGGGCGGATCAGATCGCCCGCTACAAGGTCGGTTGTTTATGTCGGTCGGTGTGTGATGAGGACCCCCAGCCGTTGGGCGGAGAGATGTTGGAAGATTCAAAGTGAGAGCACATGGTTTGACTCGGACAGGTGTAGATGGATTAACGGCAGATGGATCTTGCTACTCTAAGGTTACAGTAAACGAAGCTTCACTGCCGACGAAATGCAGAAGTGTGTGAAAGATTATGTATAAATCTATAAGGAACTTGTGCATGTGTTCGATTACAAAGAGACGTACTTGAAGAAGTTTGAAGTTTCGAAATGCGTATTCCAAAAAGCAAGGAGGCACTAAACATAGCTATAACAGAAATAATGAACTCCAATATCAGGTGGGTTTCAATTGGCAGAGGACCGAAATTAATATTTCAGTTCAGTGTTTTACTACGGAAGAAATAGGTTCACCAGGGGTGGATCCAGAGAAGGTATCCTGGGGGGACACAAAAAACCTCATTGGCGGCCGACGCAAATTCATATTCGGTGGAATGAGCCCGACGTTCAGAACGACTCCGCTGTCGCACTGTCGGATCTTTCATAACATCGGAAGACGGGGAGGGGGTTGAAAATGTTTCGCCGCCGCGCCGCCATAAATTCCGC